>CM076582.1:809878039-810345346 GCA_034641835.2 Pinus albicaulis
TTTACCTGTTAATCAAGGTTGTCATTGATGTCAATATGGCATAGTTGGAGATGGCAAATATTCTTGTGACACATGAATAACTCTTTCATGATGTTGCCCTAACCTCATGCAAACCCTGACCCTAACCCTAACTCTAAGTCCAACCTCAAACCCTAATTCTTAACCTATCAAAGCCCTAGTTCTAACTTGGTTAAACCATCGATAGGTTGAAGTAATCTAGATAAAGAATGAAAAAACCTAGATGCATATACTACTTGAAAGGATAAAATCCTAAGCATTAAATTGGTAGGATACCCTAGCCTTATTGAAGCATACCCACCGTATATGATAAACACCATATACATTGAACAACCATACCCCGATACCTTACCTACATTAAACATTACACATATCACATATCAAATACGTGAACACACTACACAATATGCTAAGCTGGTAACTGGCTGGCCCCACCATCATAAGGTAGCTCCTTAAATCCAGCTGTCATGCCATTCGAACCCCATTGAAATTTATATAATATACCAAAGATACCTAAAAAATAATGACGTTGGACATTGGTCATTAACGTTGAACGCTGAATGCATTACACCAATTTTGTAAGTCGGCCCCATCAGTAGATGTCGGCTTCTACTTCAAATTAACACGATTTTATTTTGACCCCTGGCATATACATATATATACGAGCAAGTGGATTCGTTGAAGAGACCATCGAAAAGCAAGGAAGAAATATAAGGTATAATCAAGGAGATAAAAGTTAAATTTGTGAAAAATACGTAGCAAATCTGAAATCGATGACCTGCAGAAAGTACATGTGCGTAATAGCTGTGCGAACCTGAATAAGGGTTTTGAAGAACATCGTGAAATATATTACGCAGAGCTTCACGCAGAGATAGCTTAACGAATTGCTTGGTCTATTAACCAGAGAAAAGCTCGGACCTTTGACCACAAGCCTCATAACCTCGGATTGCAAACCTGTGATTGGGTATCGTATTATTGACTATGGATTAGAAGCTCGGACCAGTGGTATCGCAGATTTCGACTTGAAGGACAGTCTCCTTGAAAACTCAGATGGGTGAAGGCTCAACATTAATACCTCGAATTTGAACGTTATTGACTTGCAGAGGCTCGGAGCTACAACAAATTTGTGGAGGACTAAGACTGTTTCAACTCGAATCTGAAGCTCGGACAAGTGCAGACTTCAAGCTCGGTTTTGTTGACTGAATCCTGTGGAGACTCGAATTGCATAGACAACAAACATTCCTTGGAAGCTTGGTAGCAGACCTGTGGGAAATTATATTTGTGGTGGGCTGACATTCAAAATTTGACAAGGAACTCAGACCAATTACAGCTCGGTGTGTGGAAGCCTTGAGCCATTGATTAACCAGCGCAGTCTCAATCTCAGAACAGTCCTCTCTCACAGACTCGGATCCGTGATACATTGAACTTGAATTGTTAAAACAGTCTTGGAGATTCGAAGAAGGATTGTTGTGGAGACTTTAGGCTCGAGCATTTTTGTGATTAATGTGGACTGTGGGAACTCAGACTTAACATCTCATCAAGTAACTCGGACCTGTGGCCAGTGGAGCTCGGACCTACAACAACAATTTGTTAACACAAGAGCACTGGTATATTTTTAGGTACAGTTCTGTGGCAGTAAACCAATTTTGGAGGACAGTTAAGGATATCACTGTCTGGGAAATTCATTCAAGCTCGGACTACAGGAGGCATATACAGTTTGGACAGTATACACCTGTGAGAAGGCTGTTGTAGCTCAATCGAATGGTGGATTGTCACAAATAAGAAACCTGGTCCAGTAAAAGACTACACTTTAGAAGGATAGCCAACAATGAGCTTGGAACTGTAGACATACCCCTGTGGACAGTCACTTAGACAGTGTTTATAGAAGACAGTTACTTATACAAGTGACTCAGACTTGTGTGAAGGATCACAGCTTGTGGGAAGATTGAAGCTTGCGTCTGAAGTTTATTGACCTGTGAAAAGAACAGTCACCTAGATACCTTGAACCTGTGGTGTGTGAATAAGAAGCTCTTGAAGAATCTTGTGGATCTTTTGAGAAGACTTAATATTGCATTTGAAGGAGTCTTTGAAGCAAATCTGAAGAAGTTTGGACAACTTGTTTTGAAGGTCAGGTTTGAAACAACTTATTGAAGAACTCTGTGAAGCAGCATATTGAAGATCTTGTGAAGACGATGATGCATTGATGAAGCCATCATGAAGTAACTTGGAGAAATTGTTTGAGTACGATGAAGAGCAGCGGTGACACCTTCTACGAAGAAAAGGTTGTCATTGATGACGTGATGTGTAGATTACAGTGAAGAGTAAGCTGAAGATTGTCAGGGCCCGTTGAAGAAGACATTGGGAGCCCTAAGTATAATCAAATATATCTTGACGAAATGAAGCAGGAGGTTGGAGCCTCATAGAGACAAGGTCGGTGCCTTGGAAGATATAGGGTTGGAGCCCTAGAGGATAGGAGTCCTCAAGAGACTAGGTTGGAGCCTGTACCAGATATAGGGTTGGAGCCCTTGAGGTTGGTGCCTCAGAATTGACAAGGTTGGAGCCTTGGAAGTCCAAGTCGGTGCCTGGCAAATACAGGTTGGAGCCTGGGAGATTGAAGATTGGTGTCTTCATCTAGGGTTGGAGCCCTACATATATTGTACTTGATTTATTGTAAAGAAGAAAATAATAAAAGCATTTATTATTATTGTTCATTTTGTGTTCTAAATATAAGTGATCTAACTAGTAAGAATAACAATTGAAAAGAAACACTGATTCACCCCCCTCTCATTATTTCCAACAATTGGTATAAGTGCCAGTGCCTTCACTCAAAGCCTAACAGCTTGAAGGTTGATCATTAGAACACAAATGTCAAAGCCAAGAAAGAAAGTCTCCAATCCTCCTAAAGACATGTCTTTCTCAACCATGGAAATTGAAGTAAATCAATTTGCGAAGACTCCATTGTTCAATGGAAACTTTGATATATGGGTGGCAAGAATGAGGAATTTCTTGAAGACTCAAGGAATTGAAGTTTGGAAATCAGTGATTACTAATGACACGATGGACGAAGAATCCAAGGAGTACAATACAAGAGAAATGAAGGCAATTTTGAATGGGTTACCAAATTCTGTGAAGGCCGATTTTGAAAAATGTTCGTCAGCAAAAGTCATATGGGACAAACTTCATGATCTTCACTCAAAAGGAGCGTTGAATATTATCTCTAGTCAAGAAGATGATGGAAAACTAGAAAGAAGTCCAGAATTTGTCAAGGAAGCTAAAGGTAAAAGAGATGACAACAAGGCTAAAGAAGACCTAGAAGATGAAGAGAACAAAGAAGACTTTGAAGAAGATCTTCTGAATAAACTTATGGCTTCCATGGAAGAGATTAACAGTTTGAAAAAGGAAAATGAGGAACTTAAGAAGAAAACGCTGGATGGTAACCAAGACAAGACAAGGAAGGAAGTTGACTTTGTCAAGCTTCAAGTACAAGAAAGAGATGAGGAGCTCTCCAAACTTAAAGATGAATTTCATCAAAATAAAAGAAAGCATCATGAAGAAATCATATCTATGACAAAGCAATTGGATAAGGCAAAGAAAAGGGAAGAAACTTTGTCAAGCCACCTTGAACAAAGACTTAAGAGCTTGAACAATCTTGAAGCAGAGATTGGTCAATACAAGGAAGAAGTCTCCTCTCTTAGATCTCAACTAGAAGAAGCAAGGAAACAAGCGCAAGGAGCTGAGAAGGTGATGGAAACTTTGGCATTCATAGAAGGACAAGTTAATGAAGCAGAAAAGGAGAGAAACACCATGATATGCCAACTAGATGAAAAGGATGAAGAAATCTTGAAACTAAAATCAGACATCAATCTTCTCAAGGCCGAAACATGTGAAGCTACAAGAATAAAAGAAGAAATGGAGAGTAGTCTAGCAAAGGAGAATGAAGAAGTCTTCATAATGAAATCAAATATCATCTCCCTTAAAATCGAAGCACATGAAGCCAAATATACATAAAGAAACAACACATATGAAATGTACAGGCAGACTATTAAAAAGGAAGTACAGACAGAAAAGTCACAGTGAAAGAAGTTTGCCTCTTGAAAGGAAATGAATTCTGAATAAAAGTAACTAGAAAAGTCTCCAACCCTGGGGATGACCAGCCAAAGAAAGGTCTCTGAGCAATTAGGTCTTGGCTATGTAGGTGAATCCTCAAGCAAGAATGATAATGCTTCAAACAACAAAGATGTGAGAAACCTAGAAAGAAATGTTGATGCTCCCAGTTCCAGCAAGGGCAAGGAGAAGAATCAAGACAACAACGGAAGAAATTCTATTCCAAGGAGACTTGCAAATGGTGTCAAGAATACAAAAGGCCATGAATATCATCAAAGAATCCCAAGGCAAAAAGACTTCAGAAGTACATCAAGGAAAACTCCATCTCCGAGGTACCAAAGTATATTTCTTGGGTATTGCTATTCTTGTACAAACTTTGGGCACATGGCAAAAGACTGTAGGGCATATCACAAAGACAAATATAATGGTCCCCGTCAATCTCCTCGAAGCAATTTTGCAAGAAGAAGTCATGATTTCTTATTCATGAACAAAATAGAGTGCTTCAATTGCCATAACATTGGACATATGGCCCGCGATTGTAACTTGACTTTGGCCCCTGCACAAGCTAGAACCATGCCAGAGAAGAAAGCTACACAAGTATGGAGAAGAAAACAAGTTGAATCCGGAAGTCTCTTGAACTCTCCAACAAACAACACATGTTGTTGACTAGATGAAATCATCCTTGATATTCCAAGAATTTGATGATGAAACCTTGCCAAAGAGAGACCATGCATGCAATTAGGGGGAGTTTGTGATTCTTGAGTATTCTTGCAGAAGTTATGCGTGAATGGGACTTATGAAATCTTTGATGAGTCACACATGGACATTCATCTTTTGATAGATCATCTCTCAGGAGCAGCTCCATTGAAGAACATGTTTCTAATATTGACTTCTTCCACCTGATCACAAGGCAACAATATTTCTTGAAGCTAGAGGAGGATATGCAGGCAGGGGGAGTTGGTACATCACATGAAGAAATGCAAACACATCATTGACCACATTTCCAAAAAGAAAGAGCATCATGATAGGGGGAGTGACATACCTGTGAAGGACTACAATTCATGAAGAAAAGAAGCAGCTTGACAGGGGGAGTATTTGGGCACCTCGTTTGCCATTGATGTCAAAGGGGGAGAGAGATTAGAAGGCCAAGAATATTGCCATCAATGAAAAAGGGGGAGATTGTTAATCAAGGTTGTCATTGATGTCAATATGGCATGGTTGGAGATGGTAAATATTCTTGTGACGCATGAATAACTCTTTCATGATGTTGCCCTAACCTCATGCAAACTCTGACCCTAACCCTAACTCTAAGTCCAACCTCAAACCCTAATTCTTAACCTATCAAAGCCCTAGCTCTAACTTGGTTAAACCATCGATAGGTTGAAGTACCCTAGATAAAGAATGAAAAAAGCTAGATGCATATACTACATGAAAGGATAAAATCCTAAGCATTAAATTGGTAGGATACCCTAGCCTTATTGAAGCATACCCACCGTATATGATAAACACCATATACATTGAACAACCATACCCCGATACCTTACCTACATTAAACATTACACATATCACATATCAAATACGTGAACACACCCTAGCCTTATTGAAGCATACCCACCGTATATGATAAACACCATATACATTGAACAACCATACCCCGATACCTTACCTACATTAAACATTACACATATCACATATCAAATACGTGAACACACTACATAATATGCTAAGCTGGTAGCTCCTTAAATCCAGCTGTCATGCCATTCAAACCCCATTGAAATTTATATAATATACCAAAGATACCTCAAAAGTAATGACGTTGGACATTGGTCATTAACGTTGAACGCTGAATGCATTACACCAATTTTGTAAGTTGGCCCCATTAGCAGATGTCGGCTTCTACTTCAAATTAACACGATTTTATTTTGACCCCTAGCATATACATATATAGCAAGTGGATTCGTTGAAGAGACCATCGAAAAGCAAGGAATAAATATAAGGTATATGCAAGGAGATAAATGTCACATTTGTGAAAAATACGTAGCAAATCTGAAATCGATGACCTGCAGAAAATACATGTGCGTAATAGCTGTGCGGACTTGAATAAGGGTTTCGAAGAACATCGTGAAATATATTACGTAGAGCTTCACGTAGAGATAGCTTATCGAATTGCTAGGTCTATTAACCAGAGAAAAGCTCGGACCTTTGACCACAAGCCTCATAACCTCGGATTGCAAACTTGTGATTGGGTATTGTATTATTGACTATGGATTAGAAGCTCGGACTAGTGGTATAGAACAGTCCAGTGGTATCGCAGATTTTGACTTGAAGGACAGTCTCCTTGAAAACTCAGATGGATGAAGGCTCAACATTAATACCTCGAATCTGAACGTTATTGACTTGTAGAGGCTCAAAGCTACAACAAATTTGTGGAGGATTAAGACTATGTCAACTCGAATCTGAAGCTCGGACAAGTGCAGACTTCAAGCTCGGTTTTGTTGACTGAATCCTGTGGAGACTCGAATTGCATAGACAACAAACATTCCTTGGAAGCTTGGTAGCAGACCTGTGGGAAACTAGATTTGTGGTGGGCTGACATTTAAAATTTGACAAGGAACTCAGACCAATTACAGCTCGGTGCATGGAAGCCTTGAACCTGTGATTAACCAGCGTAGTCTCAATCTAAGAACAGTCCTCTCTCATAGACTCGGATCCGTGATACATTGAACTTGAATTGTTAAAAGTTAAAACAATCTTGGAGATTCGAAGAAGGATTGTTGTGAAGACTTTAGGCTCGAGCATTTTTGTGTTTAATGTGGACTATGGGAACTCGGACTTAACATCTCATTAAGTAACTCGGACCTGTGGCCAGCGGAACCCAGACCTACAACAACAATTTGTTAACACAAGAGCACTGGTATATTTTTAGGTACGGTTCTGTGGCAGTAAACCAGTTTTGGAGGACAGTTAAGGATATCACTGTTTGGGAAATTCATTCAAGCTCGAACTACAGGAGGCATATACAGTTTGGGTAGTATAAACCTGTGAGACGGCTGTTGTAGCTCAATCGAATGGTGGATTGTCACAAATAGGAAACTTGGTCCAGTAAAAGACTACACTTTAGAAGGATAGCCAACAATGAGCTTGGAATTGTAGACATACCCCTGTGGACAGTCACTTAGACAGTGTTTATAGAAGACAGTTACTTATACAAGTGACTCAAACTTGTGTGAAGGATCACTACTTGTGGGAAGATTGAAGCTTGTGTCTAAAGTTTATTGACTTGTGAAAAGAACAGTCACCTAGATACCTTGAACCTGTGGTGTGTGAATAAGAAGCTCTTGAAGAATCTTGTGGATCTTCTGAGAATATTTAATATTGCATTTGAAGGAGTCTTTGAAGCAAATCTAAAGAAGTTTGGACATCTTGTTTTGAAGGTCAGGTTTGAAACAACTTATTGAAGAACTCTGTGAAGCAACATATTGAAGATCTTGTGAAGACGATGATGCATTGATGAAGCCATCATGAAGTAACTTGGAGAAATTGTTTGGGTACGATGAAGAGCAGTCATTGATGACGTGATGTGTAGATTACAGTGATGAGTAAGCTGAAGATTGTCAGGGTCCGTTGAAGAAGACATTGGGAGCCGTAAGTATAATCAAATATATCTTGACGAAATGAAGCAGGAGGTTGGAGCCTCATAGAGACAAGGTCGGTGCCTTGGAAGATATAGGGTTGGAGCCCTAGAGGATAGGAGTCCTCAAGAGACCTGGTTGGAGCCTGTACCAGATATAGGGTTGGAGCCTTTGAGGTTGGTGCCTCAGAATTGACAAGGTTGGAGCCTTGGAAGTCCAAGTCGGTGCCTGTCAAATACAGGTTGGAGCCTGGGAGATTGAAGATTGGTGTCTTCATCTAGGGTTGGAGCCCTACATATATTGTACTTGATTTATTGTAAAGTAGAAAATAATAAAAGCATTTATTATTATTGTTCATTTTGTGTTCTAAATATAAGTGATCTAACTGGTAAAAATAACAATTGAAAAGAAATACTGATTCACCCCCCTCTCAGTATTTCCAACATGACTTGTATTTGTGACAAATTGAAAATTACTCTTGATCAAATACCCCAAAATAACGAAGCTTCTCAACGTCCAGATTCTTTAGATATGTCAATCTCATCAGACTCACATCAAAACCCTGAGTCAAAGGCATCTTCCATGCCTAATCAACAAAATAGTGACATGAATTTTCAAAATATGCAGCTCTGGAATCAATACTCAAATATGCAGTTCTCGAATCAATACCTTCTCTTCATTCCACCAATTGCTACATATCAACAAAGAGCAAAACTTGAGCTCTCCAAATTTGACGGTAATGAGAAATGCAGTGTTGCATGGTTCAATAAAGCAGAAGAATACTTCGAGATTTATGGTATTGACAATGATGGTGAAAAGATCAGGCATGCATCTATGCAAATGGAAGGCAAATCATATAATTGGTATATGTGGTGGGAAGAGTTCTTTAAGAGTTTTCAAGGTGTCAAGGAAGAAGAGTTCTTCTCATCACTCACCAGACTACAGCAAAAAGGAGATGTGGACGAATACACTAGAGAATGGGAAACTTTAGCTACACGAGTACCTGGATTATCAGAAACTCGTCTCATTCAATCATACATCATGAGACTTAAACCCCATCTCCAGGCTGAGCTTGAGCTTCACGACATCACTTCT
Source organism: Pinus albicaulis (assembly GCA_034641835.2). Taxonomy (NCBI): domain Eukaryota; kingdom Viridiplantae; phylum Streptophyta; class Pinopsida; order Pinales; family Pinaceae; genus Pinus; species Pinus albicaulis. The sequence goes on from CM076582.1 coordinate 809,886,889, forward strand.
ATAGAAGAAGCAAGACATATAGAAAAAGCTGTTGAAAAGAATCACGAAAAGATGCAGTGGCCAAAAGTTGGAAGACTATACTCGAGATGAAGATTTTCCCAAACTGTGAACACGGATAATACAAAATATGTTCCACTACATCTTCATGAAGGAGAAAAAACTAATTTAGAAATGCAAAGAATGAAAGAAGGTAAGCGCAAATGTTGTGGCGAAAATTGGGACCCTAAACATAGTTGTGCCAGGGGAAAATAAAGAAAGAACACTTGTATACATGTGGAGCAAACGATGATTCAGATAGTGAAGAATCAGACGTAGAATTTGATGATTCTCCACAATTTTCTCCAGATCCTGATAACGAGAATATTCCGCAAGTGTCATTATCAGCCATGACAGGTACATCTCAGTGCCAGACATTAAAGTTAAAAGGACATATCAAAAAGAGCAACATAATGGTTCTAATCGATATCGGTAGCACCCACAACTTTTTGGACTCAACTATGACAAAAATGCTCAATATTTTCGCATTTCCCATGCCCAACATGAAAATTATGGTAGCTGACAGTAAGAAAATCGAAAAATAGGGAAATGCCATAAAATCAAATTACAAATTCAAGACTATAATCTAGAATCTTCATTCTACACTATACAATTAAGAGGAGTGGATGTGGTCCTAGGTATCCAATGGCTATAAAACCTAGGCACTTACTCTGCCAACTATCAAAAGCAATTTATAAAATTTAAATGGGAAATACATAAATACAAGTTATATGGCGTCCATCCCCCTTAGAATCAAATTGTATTATCATCCTAGATGATGAAATTAATTCGAAAGGGAGCACCAACTTATTTAGTGCAGTGTCATCAATTAGAAATGCTAACTTCGAATCTGGTTAATGAAGAGTCACATGAAGTTCAAGAACTAATTCAAAAGCACGAAAAGTGTTTCAAGACCTTCCAATGAAGATGCCTCCTAAAAGAGAAATCGAGCACACAATAGAAGTCAAATTAGGATCAAATCCCGTCAACGTCAAATTGCATCGATATCCACATCATCAAAAAACCGAAATTGAGAGATTATCTAGGATCTTTTAAAATATGGTATTATCTCAAGAAGTAGAAGTCCATATGCTGCTCCAGTTTTACTAGTTCTGTTATGTATATTTTATTAATTGTTAGTTAGATATAGTTATATTAGGTTTTATTAAGTGAAAGGGCATGATCAAAGATCATGCCTCTTCACCAAGGGACACCGTGAGGCTATATTTAAAGCCTCGGTGATTCCCCATTGTAATGATATCTCATATCTCATCTTTTATAAATAATAATATATACTTATTCAAGTTTACCAGAGTTTTTACACTCCATTGGTATCGGAGCCATCGCTCTTCGGAATCTGTGTGATCACCCAGAATTAAGGAATTACAAAAAATTCCAGATTGCAGATTTTTTATCAAGTGCTGGTGGTAGCATTTGTTTAAATTTTTTTACAAATTCCCATCACAAAATAAAAAAGAAGAAGAAGACGGTTTGTTGTTATTCAATCTTTGCCGCATACATTAAAAAAAAAGAAACTCTACCGCTATTGCAATCATCAACATAAACCATCAAAAGACGTCGTCGTTTCCACTGTTGTTGAAGTGTCGTTGCCTTATCGACCAGGCTGTGGTATTTATCGCAAAGAAAAGTGTTGAAATAAACCACCATCGGTTAGCTTTTGTCTGCCAGCGTTGTTCGTTTTCCAACCCTGCCTTTTGTCGCACCCCTCACGCTCACTGTCTCCATCTTTGCGTAACTTATCACGACGTCAAGCCATCCCCATTGTACTCGTTTTGTGCCGCCATACCTGTTCCTGTCTTTGTACGAACATATTCCCGAAAATCATCATAACCATTGTTGTTGAAACCCAACAGAAAGATTGTTTATTAATTATTTATATTAATCTGCACTCCTCCCCGCGTCTCTTGACACCGCCTTCCTTTGCTTCCGTCGGCCCTGTCAGCCATTTTTCGCTCACCTATTGTTTCCTCCCGTAGCCGCAGACAAGGCTGTCGACTGAACCCACAACGACAGACAGAGAAAGCAAAATTTATTTTCCAGTTTGTTAAATGTATGGATATGGGAAAGGGCATTTAACTATTTTGGAGTAATAAGGTGAAAACTGAAAACCGGGGTGGGAAACTAAATTTCTACATGGTATCGGAGCTTGAGTGCTGAAAGAGCAGTTTGGGACAGCAAGGGGAAAAATACAGCATGCTGATTTTTCACTCAGAAAATTCCAGCAAGCTGATTTTTCACAAACAACATTTTTATCTTTACTACAGCAGTGCTATTTTTCAGTTTTAGGACAGCAGGATGTCTTTGGGACTGAGGGTGGAGGATAGGTTGGATGGGCATTCCAATTACAGCATTTGGAAGGAGAGAATGCAGAGTATCTTTGAGGAGGCAGAAGTCTGGGACATTATGGTGCATACCACACAGAACCCTGTGAATGTGCCCACTGATGCTACTCAATTGGCAGCATATAATAAAAAGAACAACAAGGGTAAGAGATTGATTCTAGACGGAATCAAAGACCATTGCATTCCTCATGTGAGAGGGAAGAGAAATGCTCATGAGACGTGGACAGCATTGTCCAATCTCTACCAGAGTACCAATGAGAACCGGAAAATGGTCCTGAAGGAGAAGCTGAAGACCATTAAGATGGGTAATGATAGTGCAGCTGGATATCTCACAAAGATTACTAATGTGAGAGATGAGTTGGCATCGATTGGAGAGGCCATTCCACCCACTGAGTTGGTGCGGATTGCAGTGAATGGCCTCCCCAGTTCATGGATGAACTTTGCTGATGGGGTTTGTGCACGTGAGACCCTTCCCCCATGGGAGAGGTTTTGGGATGATTGCATTCAGACAGAGATCAGGAAAGGTCAGCTTGGGGCAGCCAAGCCAGTTGAGCAGGATGAGGATGTAGCACTGTTGGCAGGATGCAAGAAAGGCAAAGGGAAGAAGCAGGCTTCCACAAGCAATGGTGGGGCAAAGGCAAAGGTAAAGGTAAACAGGATAACACACAGAAGGACTATTCCAAAGTGAAGTGTTGGAATTGTCAGAAGATGGGACACTATGCAGTTGTGTGTCCGAAGAAGAAGAAGAAGAAGGGGAAGAACCAGAGGCCAAGGGGCCCTTCACAGAGGTTGACCTAATTCCTGTGCATCATTTTGACAAATAGTCAGTTCATCAGCAGGAGGTCCTCTGGGCCATGGGATTATCCTCGCCATGAGGTTCGAGGGAGCATGCATTTCCCTCGATTAGCCGAGCATCTTTCGGCACCGTGTGGACAGGGTCATTGCTGGCGTGAGAGTCCGTGAGTACTTCTCAGAGCTTTCAGAGAGTGGCACCGATGTAGAGGTAGTACTCGGTGATGACAGAGTTGTTAGAGCAGTCGGTGTGGGGACACTGACATTTCAGAGGGAGTCTAAACCTCCCTTGAAGGTGTCAGATGTTCTTTATGTGCCAGGGATGAGGAAGAACCTCATATCCGTCTCAACTTTGGAGGATAGAGGATATGAGGTACTGTTCAGGGGAGGACAGGTGCTGATGTATCCCAGGGGCACTCCAGCTGATTCAGCTAGAGTGATAGGTGTACGCCATGCAAAGGTGTACAAGTTTGCATTTCAGTCCCTTTTGGCATTGAGCAGTAGTACCGACAGCAAAGCTAGCAGTTCCGAGTTGTGTGAGATTTGGCACCGCAAGATGGGGCACATGTATCATGGAGCCTTGAGGACTTTGCGGGAGATCACTACAGGTGTGCCAGATTTCAGTACTGATCACTTTGATACTTGCAGAGGATGTGCGATGGGCAAGTTTGCCAAATCCCCTTTTCCCAGCAGTGACAGCAGAGCGACCGGGATACTTGATTTGATTCATTCCGATGTGAGCGGTCGGATGTCTCATGTTTCCTTGAGTGGATATGAGTACTATGTGTTATTCATTGATGATCACTCCAGGAGGACCTGGATTTATTTCTTGAAAACCAAGAGTGAGGTCTTCAAGTGGTTTCAGGAGTTCAGAGCTCTTGTGGAGACACAGACAGGTCGGAAGATCAAGTCCCTGAGGTCGGACAATGGAGGAGAGTACACCCTTGGAGAGTTTGTTGACTATTGTGCGGAGGCATGCATTAGGAGGGAGCTCACTGTTCCTTACAACCCCCAGCAGAACGGGGTTGCGGAGAGGAAGAACAGATCCATCGGAGGGGCTGCCAAAGCCATGTTACATGATTAGGGGTTGCCATTGTTTTTGTGGGCAGAGGCCTGCAACACAGCTGTTTATTTGCAGAACAGGAGTCCGCATCGTGCCTTGGGGCACATGACTTCGGAGGAGGCTTTTTCTGGGAAGAAGCCTGATATTGGTCATCTTCGTATCTTTGGGTGCATTACATACTCCTACATACCCAAGGAGAAGAGGACCAAACTAGAGCCCACCGCAGAGAAGGGTATCTTTTTGGGCTACAGTGAGACCTCCAAGGCCTTTCGGATTTACATTCCTGCACAGAGGAAAGTTGTTGTCAGGCGGGATGTGAAGTTCGAGGAGGACAGGGCCTTTAGGAGGTCACTGGAGTTAGAGTATCTGGATCAGCCAGACCCTCAGCAGCAGTTGAGTCAGTCGCAGAGATCCAGTGGGCAGGGATCAGGAGGATCCGGAGGTACATCTATGACGATGTCAGGTCCGTCAGTGGGGAGTGGCTGACAGTCGAGGTGGTGCTATGGCGGTTGACGCGTAGGCAACTACGTAGCAACATCGGGGAGTCCACCGATGGGACGCTCTCCACACTATGACCAAAGATCTGCTGTGTTCGAAAAAGGTGGCAGTGGGAGGACAAAGAGATACCGGGCCAGAGTTCTCGTCTCGATGTTGAGGAGGGAGGAGTGCTTCACCAATCTAGCGGAGAAGTGTGGTCTCGATATTAGAAGCCCAGGTGGCTTCAGACACCTTGAGGAGAGCAATATCCGTTGTCGAGCCTAAGAGGCCTACGAGAGAGCAGACCACCTGAGAGGTTTTGTAGCTATATGGCAATGGCTACCAGCATCCTTGACTCTGAGCCTTCTAGCTATGAGGAGGCAGCTAGCCAGCAGGTCGGGAGAGAGGCCATGCAGGAGGAGTATTCTTCTATCATGAAGAATGATGTTTGGGAGGTGGTGCCGAGGCCTGAGGGCAAATCCGTGGTTACTTCCAGATGGCTTTACAAGGTAAAGCATGCTGCAGATGGCAGCATTGAGAAATTCAAAGCGAGGTTTGTGGCTAGAGGGTTCTCCCCGGTAGAGGGAGTTGATTATGAGGAGACCTTCGCTCCCGTGGCTCGATATACTTCGATCCGCTCCATTATATCGATAGCAGCAGAGATGGGTTGGAAGATCCACCATATGGATGTGAAGACCGCATTTCTCAATGGCTTCATACAGGAGGAGGTGTACATTGAGCAGCCACAGGGCTTTGAGGTGCATGGGAAGGAGTCCCATGTGTGCAGACTGAAGAAGGCCCTTTATGGCCTGAAGCAAGCTCCCAGAGCTTGGTACTCCAGGATAGATACTTACTTGCAGAAGATGGTTTTCACAAAGAGTGAGGCAGATCCGAACCTTTACTATATTGTGATAGGTGAGGAGCCTCTCATTCTGGTGCTGTATGTGGATGACTTAGTCATTACAGGTGCAGAGAGACTCATAGAGCACCGCAAGAGAGATCTTGCGGCGGAGTTTGAGATGAAGGACATCAGCTTGATGCATTACTTTTTGGGTTTGGAGGTGTGGCAGGAGGAGGGGCATTTCTTCCTGGGACAGGGGAAGTATATTGTGGACATCCTTGGCAGATTCCACATGGAGGATTGTAGACCCATGTCGACATCGATGATCACCAACTGGAAGAAGCTTCATGCTTCGGATTCCGAGTTGGTGGATCCCATGTTGTACAGACAGCTGATTGGTTCCTTGATGTATTTGGTCAACACGGACTCGTATATTTGTTTTGGTACCAACACGATGAGTCGGTCTTTGGCGCAGCCTAGGCACCATCGTGCCGCAAAACACATTTGCTACTTGGGCAGTGTGATGCTGGATTATGGTCCGGACTGGCGTGGTGGGATGGAGTGAGATTGGCAGTTACACTGATTCTGTTGGGCAAAGGAAGCCTGATAGGAAGAGCACTTCAGCAGGCCGTTTTGCTGCTGGGTTCTAAGAATGGCCGTTGTCTGTACCTGAAAGCAAGAGTCGCAGTTATTGAGTTCACGCAAGGTGAGTATATGGCGCCCGCCCAATGAAGTTGTGAGGCCATCCTGGCGCAAGATGTTGTTTGGCTTATTTGGTTTGTACCGTTGAGACCTCAAGCATTTCCATCGTGATAATCGCAGTTGCATTAAACTCACTGAGAATCCAGCATTTCATGACAGTTCAAAGCATATCGGGATCAAATATCATTTCATCAGAGACTATGTTCAGAAGGGAGCTGTGAAGCTTGAGTATATTCCCACTGATGAGCAGGTTGCAGATATTCTTACCAAAGCCTTACCACGGGGAAAGCATGTCTACTTCAGAGACAAGATGGGTGTGGTGAGGAACACCTTCCTCGGTAAGAGGGAGTGTTGAAATTTGGTACCAGAGGACAGGTGGTTCCCTAAGGCTTTGATCTTTGGCCTAGGGAAAAGTGTCCAAAAGAATTTAATTTTTCTCCTAAAGTGACTTTATAATTTCTATAAAGTCAAATCTAATTTTAAAGTGACTTTAAGTGCTAAAGTTACTAAAGTGACTTTATAAAATTATAAAGTCAAATCTAATTTAAAAGTGACTTTAAGTGATAAAGTTACTAAAGTCTAATTTTAAAGTGACTTTAATAAAGTCAATGTAAAATTAGAGAGGAAAAGTGACTTTGGAAATAAATGACTAAGTGGGTCTTTATTAAAGTGGGGTGAATTAAAAAATAGAAAGTGAGATTTAAATGAGCATTTAATTCCAGCCCTAGATCTAAATCTATTTCAGCCATTGGATTTAGGGATTCCCCAAAAGTCACTTAGGGTTAGGTTAAAGGAGGAAAAGGAGGAAAAGGTCATTCATTCTTTCATGAGCAGATTGAGAGAAGGAGAGCAAGAGAGCAAGGGAGATTTCTGGGCAATGAGGAGAAGGAGGCAGCAGCTTGGCACACTTTCCAAGGCAGCACTTTAGCAAGACATTTTCAGCAAGACCGTATGGTTGAGATAACACAGTAAAAGGCAGATTTTTGGCACGGTTTTCTAGGCAGGGAGGCCGTACAGCAGGCCATACAGCAAGCCGTACAACAATATTGGGCACGGAAATCGAGGCAGCAAGGGGCTGTACTGTACAATAGAGTTTTGCAGTGGTTTTGGCATGTAAATCGAGGTTTTGGACAGCAGCATTAATTGCTGTTTTCACAGATTTTGAGGAGGCTGTACAGCTGCATTTATTGCAGATTTTTGGGCACGCAAATCGAGGACGTCGTACAACATTTATTGTTGTTCTGTTTTTGCTGCTTGTACATTTTCCGAGGCAGTGGTTAAGCACGGAAAACGAGATAAGTTGTAAAAGTCTGTTTGCTGATTTTTCTTTTGCTGAATATTTCTTTCATTGTAAAAAGCATTTTCCAGAAATAAGAAGGAGCTTTCGAATTGGTTTTCCCCAAGAGTTGTAGGGGGTTTTTCCAGGGTCATGTTGACCAAAATTATCTGTGTCAAATGTGTGAATGACTGTTTTTATGCTTGCTGATTTTTAATTCTGCATTTTCCAGCGTTCTGAAAAATTTCCAGAATTTGTGTTTTCAGCAAAATTTATTTTCCAGTTTGTTAAATGTATGGATATGGGAAAGGGCATTTAACTATTTTGGAGTAATAAGGTGAAAACTGAAAATCGGGGTGGGAAACTAAATTTCTACAGAAGAAACACCTAAAGTTCAAGAACTACCACTTGAAGTTCAAAAACTGATCCAAAAACACAAAAATGTGTTCCAAGATCTTCCTATGAAGATTCGGCTTGAAAGACAAATCGAGCACATAATCGAAGTCAAATCAGAGTCAAACCTTGTTAACATCAAGCCATATAGGTATCCACACCACCAAAAGACTAAAATCGAAAGATTAGTCCAAGATATTTTAAAGTGTGGAATCATTACAAAAAGTAGAATCCCATACTTTGCTCCAGTGGTTCTAGTCCGAAAGAAGGATGGATCCTTTAGACTGTGTAGATTATCGACGAATGAACAAGGTAACAATTAAGAATAAGTTTTCAATCTCCTTTATAGATGAAATGCTAGATGAACTTCATGGATGTAATATCTCAAATTGGGATTAACAGTAATAAAAGGGCAAAATAGACAAGCAACTACAACAAAAATAAAAACACCATTAAACACACATAAATTGTGACCAAATTTAGTGCTGAGCCATTTTATTATAATGTTGGAAAGAGTACAAATATGGTGAAGGTAGGTTGAAGAACAACTCTAGTCCTGACAAAATATTCTACTGAAGTATGCTCTGTGTGGCTCACGCACTGTGCTGTCCAGTGTAGGAATTTACTGCTGCTGTCTGATTTTAGACTTCCAGTTGGCCTGTCTCCCGTGCTCAGAAAATTTCGGGAATTGGTCACCAGATTCCTCTCACTAAACCAACAAAAGCCCGTGAAGGGTTTGCAGAAAGTGTTGTCCACTAGAGTGGCACCTGATGATTATATGAAGACTCCATGCCTAAGGATGAACCAAAGGACACTTGTACCATCAGATATCATCAGTTCAACAACGTTTTTAAACTCTACTTCTACTTCTCATCATCTTTCTCTTGTACACGGATTCCACGCCCTTCGGGGAATTGTAATAAGTGATGCTAGTAATGATGAGTTTTCAGTCAGTATTGAGTCTGTAACATGCCTAGGTAGTCTAGGACCTTCCCAACAAGTGAGTATTACTTTAAGAGGTTTTTTTCACTCAGGTAATTATCATCTTCCTATCATGACTTAATAATTAATTGAGTTTTTTCCTCCAATTTTACCCCAAAGCCGGAGTACGGCTTGATGGTGAGGCCTTGGGTGAGTCCTAGTGTCTAGAGTCGATGTCTATTACCATACTAGATTACAAATTTTTTTTTCGTGGAATTTGGTTAGGTCTAGGTAGTCATTTTTTAATTTTTCAGATTTCCCGCAGGTCAAAAATTGCAATAAAAATTGTAATTGAATTGTAATAAGTGTTATCCAAAGAAGTTGTATAGGGTATGAATAATCAAAATTACACCTCTCACCCTCAACTTTGTACTATGACACACTTTGAGGGGTTAAAATTGTGTTTTGAACCCTCAAAACCCACTTTTCCTAAGTTTAGTGGGAAATTTGGCAATTAATTAAGCCATAAATTAAATAAATGGAGAAAAATAAATATCTACACATGCTAAATGTTGTGGAAATGAGGTGGAAAATTATGGAGGGGTTAAAGTGAAGTTCCAAGGTGATGTGGACTCCTAAAATCAAGGAAATGACATGTGCTCAAATAAAATCGAATTTCTGGCATTAAATGAGAGTTACTTACTTGAAAATTCGAATTTGTGAAGTTAATGCACATTTGGGAGGATTTGGGAGAATATTTGGTGGAGATTTTTGTGGGAAATTGTCCCCACATGGGTTACAACCCATATACACTTGTCATTTCATCATAAAATTCGAATATGGCACATAAGGGAAGAAAAAAATGATGTCCACTTGTCAAAATTCGATTTTTACACTTGGCATTGGAGCTCAACTTATCAAATTCGAATTTGCCTTGTGATCTCCTCCCTCTCACCACTTGGCATTTGGTTATTCTTTGGGATTTGCTCCCAACTCTCTATATAATGGAGCCATGGGCTCTCATATTGAATCATGTAATACGAGCTATTAAGCTTGAGGAGACGCTACAGAATTGTATTCACTACTTGCAATATAATACAACAGTCTTTGGGGTAACTTGTGATGGTGTTCTTCTCTTTGCATATGTGGTAAATTCTTGACTTCTTGTTATGCTTCTATTTATTTCTTCATGCTATTGTTTCTTTCTTGCTTGTTTCAAGTTATGTTAGCATGCATCTGTGTCATATTAGCTTAAGAATTACTTAACTGCTCTAGGAAAATAAATCTTCTAGTTGATGTCAAATATATCTCTAGAAACTCTATCCATTGCACTTATTTATTTTCTAATTGGGAAATTAACATTGCATGCATTACATTCATTTTGCATGCACTTTAATTTAATTTGCTACAAGTTTCAAGTCTTTTCACTTTCATAGCAAGTTCAAAATTTGGCATGCATGCACTTTTAACTTGAATCTAATTTGTCATGAATCTTGTTCCAAGTCTATTTATGTTTCACCTTTAATTACTTCTTACATACATCAAGTATTTGGGCAAGATTTCTCCATAAAGTAACATTCTATTTCATGTCAAGCAAGTAAATTTCAAGTTATAGTTAATTTTCATGTTTGGTTAATTCACTTACATGCCCCAAGAAACCACTAAAATTTTACCTCCAACATAAGTTGGATGAATAGACATTTTAGGGACCCTCTACTTCTCTATTGACTCCTCACTGTGAGATCCATATCTTTAGGCGAGGGTGAGGTCTAAGGATTGAAGAGTTGAATTGTAACCTTGGTTTAGAACTAATTAATAAAATGAACGAAGAGAATTTTCATCACATTTACCTTACTTGCAAGTTCTAAATTTTTGCTTTCTTGATGATTTAGAGTCTCACATGCAACATCATTTCCTATTTTCAAGAAGCATTTCTTTTCATGCAAGTATTGTAATCTCTTTTGCAACAAGTTTAGTTTAATTTTCTTGTACTTGGAACATTGTCTACTTTAGCAAACTCCCTTTCATGTTTAATGATCATCATGTTCATGAATGGTTAATGAGTCTCATTTTCTTTTCAAGTACTCTTATTTCATGTTGCAAGACTAACTGCTTATTGTTATCTTGGTATAACATTTGAGTTTTTCTATCATTTCATTTACATTCTCCAAAATAGATTGCTAATTGTTTGTATTTTGGCAAGATATCTTCACATGTTTTGATTCACCAATTTATATATCTTAAAAGCATTCTTGTATCTTGCATTTATGATATCTCGTGCGAACAATTTCTTGTTTCACTTTTCAGGATTACTTTTTCTTTCCATTTGAAAATAGTTCACTTCATTTAAGCAAATACAATTTCATTTTAAGAGAAATACTCTAAAGACACTGGTTTCTCATATGTTTCATGCTTGTCTTATGTATTGATGGTTATTGCTCATATCACATTTTTGTTTATAAGTCTGAAGAAGTAATCTATTTAACTCTAACAACTCTCCTAGAAAACTCACATCTTTAACTTAGTTTTTCTTTATGGACGTCCCCCTTAGCTAACCTAGGAGATAGCTTAAACGGAGAGAGTCGGGATTAGTGTGACATCCCTTTCTCTGAGTTCCTTTGCCACCAACCACACCTTGTGGGGTTAAAGGCTTTTCTCACTAACTTGTTGGTAGGTGTAGGTGGCAAGGTCAACAAAAAGCTCGACCTCGGAAAATTGCCCCTTTGGGCTTGGCACACTGCTCTACTGGGGAAATCGATCTCCTGGCTAGAACTGCTGGAAAATGTCTCTGAAACACTGCCAAAATCCCTGTTAGGAGGTGGCTAGCCTCCCCTCCAAATCCTCCGGCTGATCTACTCTTCAACTCCTTACTCCCGACACTTCCCTTTGGCTGGAATGCACAATCATTGCATAGTCTTGGCTGTCTCTATGCTGTCTTGGAGGGACTGCGTTCTCTGCTGGTGATGCTGTGAATCTCCTCCCACAAAATGATGGAACTCCCCTCCTGAGCGAGCACTCAAAGTCCCTCGAGGCAAAGGTTGAGATCTCTGCTTGAAGATCTCGTGTGCTGAACAACACTACAGACTTGGCTCTCTGGTTCAAGCGTGCTCAATCAATAAGACAGAAAATTCTGAGGTGAATGAAATGAGGGGAAATGAGCTGCCCCCTTCCTTTTGTCTCCAATAGCACAACATTCCTCTTGGGCCCCACCTTACACTGCGCTGCCCCCTCACTAGCCACTCTTGCACTGCCCCTCCTTGTCCACTCACAGCGCTACCACCTAGCAATATGTAGAGCCTTCTCTTTGGCTCTCTCTGCCCCACTAAGGCTACAATATTTTGTCTCTAACTATAGAAGTGCATCAGCTTGCTTTAATTTAATTTGTGGATCCCGGGCCACATTATTTCCGCCTAACTGTATGAAAAGCCAAAATTAACCAAAAATTAATATTCCAATTAGTTGACTGTTAATTTGGAATATTACAGTCCTCCCCGCCAAATGTTGCTTGTCCTCAAACAACTGTAAAGATGGGTGCTGAAGAATCTTCTCCCCCTCCCAAGTGGCATCTTCATCCGGGAGGTTCCTCAATTGGATCAAGTACTCCTGCACCACTCTGCTCCTCAAGAGTCCAAAATGGCCTCAAGCTGTAGCACCAAATGCCCCTCATCATTTGTGAGAGGAAGCTCAGTAGCCGCGATCACTTGTTGCCCCAAAACTTTCTTTAGGCATGATACATGGAAAATGTTGTGGATCTGGCTCCCTTATGGAAACTCCAGCTCATATGCCACCTCTCCAACCCGCCGGACAACTCGGTACGGTCCATATAAGCGAGGTTTGAGCTTTTCAGCTCGCTTCTGCTTCAACGTGGACTGCCTGTAGGGCTGAAGTTGGAGGTACACCAAGTACCCCACCTCAAACTGCCTCTCTACACGGCCCCGATCTGCGTACATCTTTTGCTGATTTTGTGCAGTCCTCAAGTTATCCTTGAGAGCCCGGAGGATGTCCTGACTCTACTGGATCCAGTCTTTTGGCCTTGGGGGCCTTACTTGCCCCAAACATAGTATCAGCAAACGTCAATGCATCATAACCATATAAAGCATGAAAATGGGACATACCAATGGACATGTGGAAAGTGGTGTTGTAACAACACTCCCCTAAGTGTAGCCAACGCAGCGAGGCCTTCTGCTGCCCTGTAACATAGTTTTGCAAGTAGCCCTCCAGCCACTTGTTCACAATCTCTATCTGCCCGTCGGTCTGCAGGAGGTAACTCGTGCTGGGTGTGAGCTCTGTGCCCACCAATAGGAACAACTCTTGCCAAAAGCCTCCCATGAATTTGTTGTCCCGGTCACTAACTATGGTCTTTGGAAGATCATGCAACTGGAAAATATCCCTAAAAAACAACTTGACCACCTGTGAGGCTGTGTACCGAGCTGAAATAGCAAAAAAGTGTGCAAACTTCGTCAACCTCTCAACTACGACGAATATGCAGTCCTTGCCCTGCACCATGGGCAAGCCCGTGATGATGTCCATCGAAATTCTCTCCCACTTCCCCTCTGGAATGGGAAGTGATTGCAACAACCCGACCGGATGGGTCAACTCCCCCTTGTTCCTTTGACATACTATGCACTCTCGGACATGGCTAAGTACATCCTCCTTGAGGCCCTTCCAAGAGAACCTGTCTCTGATGGCTCTATAGGTCTTAGTGGACTGCTGGTGCCCTGACAGTGGAGAGTCATGTGCTGCATGCAAAATCTTCTCCCTCAATCGGGAGTTGGCCATCAGAAAGATCCGGTCTCTATAATTGATGACTTCGTCCATCACTCGATACCAGTCATTTGACACCTGCCTATCCAACACCTCACATGCAAATGGATCCTTCGAGTACTTCACCAACAACTGCGCCCTCCAATCTGCGTCTATGCTCATCAAGGAGAGGGACGCTGGTCTCCTAGACAAGGCATCATCCACCACATTATTATTCCCTTTGACATCCTCAATATCAAAGTCATACGCTTGGATCTTACTAACCCACTTCTGTCGTCTCTCCTGCAGTTGTTTCTGCTCTAAGAAGTATCGCAGGCTGTTGTGGTCGGTCTTGACCTTGAACCGGTTCCCAACTAAGTATTGCCTGAACTTGTCCAAGGAATGCATGATGGCAAGCATTTCTTTGTCGTATATGGGGTAGTGCCTCTCCCGAGGCAAGAGCTTCCGGCTCTCAAAAGCGATGGGGTGTCCATCCTGCATCAACACGGCCCCAACTCCTACTCTGGATGCATCGCACTCCAAGACAAAGGGCTTGGTGAAATTGGGGAGTGCAAGTACCGGGAAGCTACTCATTGTTGATTTTATAGCATCGGGAAGTGTTCCAAGTCTCAAAGTTGGTGGAGAGGCTTGGACAACAGTTATCCAGAGAACCCATAAATCGTTTGTGGAAATTCCACTCAGATCTTGCTTTATTAAAATAATTAATTATTTTAATGCAGACCCTAAGTCTAAACTTAGGGAAATTAAATAATTAAAGGGTATTAATAAAGTAGAGTGTGAATCTTCTAGAAAACAAAGATCAAGTCATCTTTTAATCTGAGCAATTGATTAAAGATATAATCTTAGTCGTTGATTCATCAACGAGAAGACTATAAGAAGAGGCTTGAGGGTCATTTGGAAATTAAGCCGGGGACATTCTTAGTACGCGAAGGAAATCGATTCTGAAGTAAGAGAATTCGATTTCAGTGAGTGAGTTTGTAGAGTTGGGATTGCAGAGGCAGAAGGAGGGAGAAGTCAGCTAATGGAGAAGAAGAAGGTAGAAGGGTGAAGGGAAGTGAGTGCTGAGTAGCAGCACCAACACCTCCACGCAGAGCTATGCAGTCCAGGGAGGGACTGCACAGAGCTACTACATAGGATGACGTAGAGGGTGTAAAAGGTCAACTCGAGAGTCAGGAATTCTTCCGGAGTGTTCGGAAAATTCATGCCAGGTGTATGCTAATTTACTTTGCTCACCAAGACCTCTGTAAAAGATCTTTTCATTGCTGAAGATAAATACAAACCCTCATCTACTGCACCAGTTTTCCCACATTGGGTTTTTCCAAGGACAATTGTCCAAAAATAACTGTGCTCATATGGTTGTTTCTATTGTGCTCATGTGTTATTTCTGTTCTTCCGCTTTTGATTAGAGTGAAGTACTGCAACTCTGTTTATTTCAAAATTTATTGAAGCATCTGTAAATAACTTATCTAGTAAGTAGGCGAAATAAATCAATCACTGCAGTAATAATTTTCAGACTTGAAAATTTCACATGGTGTTAGAGCAAAAGGCTAAAGACAGAAAGGAAGGATTTGTTATGGACCAAAGATCCAATACCCAGAAGGACTCACGCAGTCCCCTAGAGCACGCAGAAACGCAGAGGGAACATGACATGACGGTGCTGGCATCCAGACTAGAGGAGGATCTCTCTTGTGTGTCAAGCACGATTCCTCCAGGTATTTGGTATATTGACAGTGGAGCATCTGCTCATATGACGAGGGTTCGAGAATGTTTTTCGAGCTACCAAGAAGAACAGATGAATTTCCAAGTTACTATTGGAAACAAGGCCAAGTTTACTCCCATTGGAAGAGGTACCATAGCATTTAAGACAGAAGCTGGCAACAAGCTTCGGGCCATAAGTGTTCTGCATGTACCAGGCTGGGAATGAATTTACTCTCAGTGTCTCAACTTCAGAACAAGGGTTATGGCGTATACTTTATGGGAAACAAAGTGTATATCAAACATCCTAACTGGAGCAAGAAGGCACAAATTGGAGTAAGGAGTCATAAATTATATAAACTCCAGCTTGAATCCCCCATAGCTCTGATTGGCAGTATGGATGAAAGAGATTTGAATGAATTATGGCATAGAAGGATGGGACATCTACATCATGGAGCCTTGAGGATTCTCAAGAAGACTGCCATAGGAGCTCCTGAACTCAACACAAGGAGAGAGGAAGTATGTAGGGGATGCGTACTAGGAAAGTATGCTAAAGCAGCATTTCCAAGAAGCAACAACAAGGCCAATAGCGTATTGGAGTTGATACACTAAGATATTTGCGGTCCAATGTCCACAACCGCTCTTAGTGGTGCAAAGTATTTTGCTACCTTTATTGATGATCATTCCATAAAGACTTGGATCTATTTTCTCAAAACCAAAGATGAAGTCTTTGAACGGTTCAAAGAGTTCAAAGCGTTGGTAGAAAACCCAACAGGAAAGAAGATCAAGAAGCTACGGTCGGATAATGGTAGAGAGTATATCGATAAAGACTTCACCAGTTTATGCGCTAAGGAAGGCATCAAGAGAGAATGGACAACTCCATACAATTCAGAGCAGTATGGAGTTGCAGAAAGGAAGAACTAGACCATTGTAGAGGCTGCAAGGGCAATACTGTATGTGTTGAGATTTTGTATAAGTTGGTGTAGCATCGAGTGTGCTCTAGCCCTGAAATTTTGTGGAGGGGCTAGGACGCACTTGATCTCCAAAACCCAGAAAGGGATTTGAGAAATTTCAGTTGGTGTTCAAGTTATTCAAATAATTAATTATTTTTAATGGATTTCCTAAGTCTAACTTAGGAAAATAAAATAATTAAAGTGAATTAATTAACACATATGCTGAAATTGTCTTAAATCACATGGATCAAGCAGTCTTTTAATCTCAGCCGTTGATGGATGATTTAATCTCGGCCGTTGAAGGGTTCAACGAAAAGTATAAGAGAAAGGCTTGAGGGTCAGTTGGAATAGACACATAGTTGCAGAACTGAGGAATAGATCTGGAATTCTAGGATGGGTTTGCTAAGAATTTCCGGAGGAATTTCCTGTACTGAGGGGTAGTATTGACTGAAGGGATGATCTGATTCCAAAAGCCAATAGACAGCAAGAGGCAGAGGAGCAGCAACAAAGGCAACGCAAAGGGGCTTCAGAGCCACGCAGTCCAATAGGGACAGCGTAGAGGCAGCTAGGGTCACGCAGGGTTGACGCAGGCCTAGCAAAGGCAGTGCTGGGGCAGCGTAGACCCTCCAGGGGTGACGCAGGCCCTCCTAGGGCCACGTAGAGGCTGACGCAGGCCTTCAAGGCAATGCTGGGGCTTCAAAAGCAACACTGAGGGTTTCTAGGGGTCAGATCCGGGCTGAGTCTTATAAATCCCATTTGAGGGTGTGGATCAGTCTGATATTTAGCACTAGAACTTCAGGTTAGCTGCAGCTTTGATTTCTTTTATTCTGTCGGGTTTTCCAGATTTGGAACCCAGATTTGCTGTACTCAGAACTACTTAATAATAAACCCTCATATCTGCTGCACCAGTTTTCCTGCTTTGGGTTTTTCTGGGGACTTATGTCCAAAAATCCATGTGTCATTTTGTTGCATGAGCGTATTATTCAGTAAATGATCTGCATGTGTAGGCTGTACTTGTGTTTATTTCGGTATTTTCTAAATCTAATTTATTGAAAATAAATTATATTAATTTAAATCAAGTAGGAGAAATAAACCAATACACTGCAGTAGAATTTTCACATGGTATCAGAGCGATAGCAGATCAAGCTGAGTCTCCAACAATCAGCTGAAGAAATATTTTCTGCAGGGTGGCAGAAGAAGCAGGAGATCCAGAAAGGGCATCTTGACAGCAGGGGAACACAGATCCAAAGGAGGACAACGCTGAAGCTGCAGAAGGCCTTCAGGCTTACGCAGACCCTTCCCAGGGTAGCGTAAGGACTGCATCACCCAATCTGGGGTTACGCAGTCCACTTTTGAGCAGCGCTGGGACTGTGCCGGGCCAGCCAAGAAGACGCAGTCCACTTTTGAGCAGCGCTGGGACTGTGCCGGGCCAGCCAAGAAGACGCAGTCCAGTCACTTCTCCTGTTGCAGAAGAATTTTGCCAAGATCTGGAAGCAGTGCTTCAGATCTTCAACAGTGTTGGTGGGGTAGAGATTTTGGAGGTGCAAAATTGTGCCTAGCTAAGGCAACAAAGGCGGGAGGAAGACAGTGGCTCAATAGATCTGAGCTAAACAGATCTGAGATTCAATCAGGAGGATTGGAGAGTGCTGTCCGTTTGTGTTTTGGTGGAAGATTTCTAGGAGGGAAATCAGTGTTCAAAAGAAGTAGTTACTAGAGGGTTTCTAGTCATTAAGAAACCCAGATCCAAAGGGATAAGTACTGTTTCTATTAGATCTGAGCAAAGATGGCTCGATATGGACTGAGGGATCAAGATAGATTGGACAGCATGTCCAACTATGTTATCTGGAGGGCCAGAATATTCTCAGTTCTAGATGAGTATGGACTCAAAGAGCATGTAGAGAAGGTCCTTGCTGTACCAACCGATGCAGATCCTCTCAAGAAGTATGAAGAGAATCAAGCGCGGATGAAGCATTTGATCATAGACGAAGTCAAGGACCACATGATTCCTCATATTGCTGGGAAGACTACAACAAATGACATGTGGATAGCCTTGGAGACGATGTACCAAGGAGGCTCCGTACTAAGAAGAATGCTTCTTGAGAACTAGATGTAGTTATTCTAAATGATGAAGGGTGAAGAGATAGATCCATTCCTTTTCAGACTTCAAGCCATCCGAGATCAACTGGTTGGCATTGGTGCTACTCCGGATGAGGGCCTGTTAGTGAGGACAGCTCTAAATGCAGTCTCTAGAAGATTGGGAAATGTTTGTCCAGAGCATTCTGGGAAGGGCAGCGTTACCATCTTGGGCTGATATGTGGGCTATCCTCCGCCAAGAGGAGATTAGGAGGGTCACCAAGCGTTAGAATATCAGTGGAGGAAGCGGAAAGGGCAAAGTCAAGGAAGAGGAGGAGGATGCAGCCCTTGCATCAAAGGAAAAGAAACAACAAGGGAAGAAGAAGAAGGGCCTTTCCAAGGTCAGATGCTTTAATTGTGGTGATCTTGGACATTTCGCCAGCAGTTGTCCTAAGAAGAAGGACAAGGGCTCTTCTGATTCCAAGGCTGCGGCAGCAAAGGATAATGGCTCTGATGATGATGCAACCATGAGTGCTCATGTACCTTGAGATAAGAGGTGGGGTGACATGGATCTGTAGAGTATCTATAGACGGTTGGTGGGATCCTTGAGTCAGCCCTACTCTTGGACCACATACGAGCTACCGGAGCCTTAAGACGGTAGCGAGATGAGTCGGGAGATGGTTGTAGGAGCCCACATTGAAGCGGAAGAGGGAGCTAAAGAGCTGAAGAGGGAGCAGTGTAATGCAGAGGCAGCAGCACAGAGGGGCTGACGGGACTTCAGCAGCGCAAAGAAGCTGTGCTCACGCAGTGCAGTGTTGCAGCATGACAATGTCTCCAGGAGGACAACGTGAATCAGCATTTAGGGAGCTTCAGTGGTGGAGGGCAGCTTGACTTATCTGTCAAACCGTTGGGCAGAGTTCTTTCAGTTGCTTACTTCTCAGCAACTGAGTTGCAGTGCAACAGTTAGTAGAGGCAGTGCTATGGGCAACATGATGCAGCAATTTGAGAGGGAGCTACAGTACAAATGTGGCAATGTTAGTGGCAGTGGCACGGGCAGCAGTACAGAGAGAAACAGTGTAGTGGATGGAGTCTAACAAGCCAAGCATCAACAACACAAAATGGAGCTTCAAGATCTTGTAGTGCATGGTGTGGATGCATTGCTAGAGTACACTTTCCTAGAGCACACTCCCTGCTAAGAGGTAGTGTTGAGATTTTGTATAAGTTGGTGTAGCATTGGGTGTGCTCTAGCCCTGAAATTTTGTGGAGGGGCTAGGACACACTTGATCTCCAAAACCCAGAAAGGGATTTGAGAAATTTTAGTTGGTGTTCAAGTTATTCAAATAATTAATTATTTTTAATGGATTTCCTAAGTCTAACTTAGGAAAATAAAATAATTAAAGTGAATTAATTAACACATGTGCTGCAATTGTCTTAAGTCACATGGATCAAGCAGTCTTTTAATCTCAGCCGTTGATGGATGATTTAATCTCCGCCATTGAAGGGTTCAACGAAAAGTATAAGAGAAAGGCTTGAGGGTCAGTTGGAAGAGACACATAGTTGCAGAACTGAGGAATAGATTTGGAATTCTAGGGCGGGTTTGCTAAGAATTTCCGGAGGAATTTCCTGTAGTGAGGGGTAGTATTGGCTGAGGGGATGATCTGATCCCAAGAGCCAATAGACAGTAAGAGGTAGAGGAGCAGCAACAAGGGCAACACAAAGTGGCTTCAGAGCCACGCAGTCCAGCAGGGACAACGCAGAGGTAACTAGGGCCATGTAGGGCTGGCGTAGGCCTAGCAAAGGTAGTGTAGACCCTACAGGTGTGACGCAAGCCCTCCTAGGGCCACGCAGAAGCTGACGCAGGCCTTCAGAGGCAACTCTAGGGCTTCAGAAGCAGCGCTGAGGGTTTCTAGGGTCAGATCTGGGCTGAGTCTTATAAATATCGTATGAGGGTGTGGATCAGTCTGATATTTGGCACTAGAACTTCAAGTTAGCTGCATATTTGATTTATTTTATTCTCTGTCGGGTTTTCCAGATTTGGAACCCAGATTTGCTGTACTCAGAACTACTTAATAATAAACCCTCATATCTTCTACACCGATTTTCCCGCTTTGGGTTTTCCGGGGACTTATGTCCAAAAATCCATGTGTCACTTTGTTGCATGAGCGTATTATTCAGTAAATGATCTGCATCTATAGGCTGTAGTTGTGTTTATTTCGGTATTTTCTGAGTCTAATTTATGAAAATAACTTGTATTAATTTAAATCAAGTAGGAGAAATAAACCTATACACTGCAGTAGAATTTTCATAGTATGACCAAGATATGCCCAAATTTTTGTGGGCAGAAGCCTGTAATACAACGGTATATGTGCAGAACAGAGTACCCCATAGAGCATTGGGGAAGGTAACTCCTGAGAGTGTGTTCACAGGTAGCAAACTGGAGGTGAGACATATTTGGATATTTGGCAGCATGGTGTATTGCCATGTTACAGATGAGAAGAGGAAGAAGTTGGATCAGACTGCGGAAAAGGGTCATCTTGTGGGCTATAGTGAAAATGCGAAAGCATATCGCATATATATTCCAGAAAGCAGGAAGATAGTAGTAAGACGGGACGTGAACTTCATGGAGGAGAGAGCCTTCAGGAAATCCCGAGAAATGGCTACAGATACGCAGATTGAGGAGGATCCACTAGTTCAGTGTCGACGACCTGCAGAGGATGGGTTTTTGAGGAGAGTTCCTGTGAAGAAGAGCAGGTGCCCACCACCAGTGGGAGACCGAGCAAAGAACTTCAACAAATTCTAAAGGATGTAGAAGAATTTGCCGGAGCCCCTAGAGACGGGAAGAGGGTACGAAGGCAACCTGAAAGATACTAGGCTCTGGTAGCTCAGGTTGGAGAACCCTCCAGCTTTAGGGACGCAACTCAACATCAGGTGTGGGTGGATGCCATGGTGGAGTATAGCTCCGTCATGACAAACGATGTCTGGGAAGTAGTCCCTAGACCATAGGACATATCAGTTGTAGGATCCAGGTGGATCTACAAGATCAAGTATGTTGCAGATGGAAGCATAGAGAAGTTCAAGGCCAAATTTGTAGCTAAGGGGTACGCACAAAAGGAAGGGATCGATTATGAGGAAACCTTCTCCCCTGTAGCTCGCTACACTTCTATTAGATCCGTCATCTCTCTAGCAGTGCAGATGGGATGGGAGATTCACCAAATGGAGGTCAAGACACCGTTCTTGAACGGGGTGATAGAGGAGGAAGTGTACATATAACAGCCAGAGGGCTTCGAGACACATGAGCAGAAGACTCATGTTTGCAGGTTTAAGAAAGCCTTGTATGGTTTAAAACAAGCCCCCAGGGCATGGTATGGGCGAATTGATAACTACTTGCAGAAGACGGGGTTCGTCAAGTGTGACGCAGATCCCAATCTCTACTACTTGAGAGTAGGGGATGAGTCGTTAATTCTGGTAGTATATGTAGATATTTTGTTTCTTACTAGATTATCTAAGCTTATCAAGGATTGCAAGGAGAATCTGGCTACGGAATTCGACATGAAGGATTTGGGGCAAATGCACTATTTTCTTGGTTTAGAAGTTTGGCAGCAGAAGGAAGAAATCTTCATGGGGCAAGGAAGATACACTATAGAAATCCTGAAGAGATTTCAGATGGAAGACTGTAGACCCATGGCCACGCCAACGACTACTAACTGGAAGAAGATAGAGACAACGGAGGATGATGAGGTTGATCCCACCTTGTATAGGCAGCTCATTGGACCATTGATGTATTTGGTCAATACTAGACCAGACATCTGTTATGCAGTGAATACCCTCAGTCAGTTCACGGTGGAACCAAGGAGGGCTCACTGGGCTGCAACCAAACATGTTCTCAGATATTTGAAGGGGATGGTCGAGTATGGATTGAAGTACACCAAGGGAAATGAGGTCCAGTTGAGTGGGTTTACAGATGCAGATTGGCCTGGAAGCACAGTGGATCGGAAGAGTACCAATGGGTATTGTTTTGGTCTCGGATCAAGGAATGACCTCTTGATGTAGCAGGAAACAGAAGTCCGTCGCACTAAGTTCAGCCGAGACTGAATATATGGCAGCAAGCACAGCTTCGTGCGAGGTCATATGGCTTCGTAAATTACTCTTGAACCTACTCAAGAAGAGGATGGAAACGACCGAGATTGTGTGCTAATCAGAGCTGCATTAAGCTCTCTAAGAATCTTGTGTTTCATGACCGGTCGAAACACATTGACATTCGGTGCCACTTCATCAGGGACTATGTCCAATGGGGAGCAGTACAACTGAGGTACACTCCTACAGGGGAACATGTGGTAGATATCCTCACCAAGGCTCTAAGTAAGATTAAGTTCACTTATTTTAGAGAGAAGAGGGGGATGGTCGAGAACCCCTTCCATTAGAGGAATGGGTTGTCTACAGAGACAGAGGGAGCTGCAGTATGGATGAGGCAGTGGCAGAGGCAGTGTCACGACTCACAGGTAGTAGTACATAGGGAAGCAGCACAAAGATGAGGGGCAGCAGCCAGGACATCATCAGCGCAACAGATGTTCTAGAGTCAGAGTAGTACAGTGGTATTTTGCTTAAACACTTTCCTCGCTAAGAGGGAGTGTTGATTTTATAGCGTCGGGAAGTGTTCCAAGTCTCAAAATTGGTGGAGAGGCTTGGACAACAATTATTTAGAGAACCCATAAATCGTTTGTGGAAATTCCACTTGGATCTTGCTTTATTAAAATAATTAATTATTTTAATGCAGACCCTAAGTCTAAACTTAGGGAAATTAAATAATTAAAGGGTATTAATAAAGCAGAGTGTGAATCTTGTAGAAAACGAAGATCAAGTCATCTTTTAATCTGAGCCATTAATTAAAGATATAATCTTGGCCGTTGATTCATCAACGAGAAGACTATAAGCAGAGGCTTGAGGGTCATTGGAAATTAAGCAGGGGACATTCTTAGTACCCAAAGGAAATCGATTCTGAAGTAAGAGAATTCGATTTCAGTGGGTGAGTTTGTAGAGGCAGGATTGCAGAGGCAAAAGGAGGAGGGAGAAGTCAGTGAATGGAGAAGGAGAAAGCAGAAGGGTGAAGGGAAGGGAGTGCTGAGCAGCAGCACCAACCCCTCCATGCAGAGTTACGCAGTCTAGGGAGGGACTGCACAGAGCAGCTACACAGGATGACGTAGAGGGTGTAGAAGGTCAACCCGAGAGTCGGGAATTCTTCCGGAGTGTCCGGAAAATTCATGCCAGGTGTGCTAATTTACTTTGCTCACTAAGACTTTTGTAAAAGATCTTTTCATTACTGAAGATAAATACAAATCCTCATCTGCTGCACCGGTTTTCCCACATTGAGTTTTTCCGGGGACAGTTGTCCAAAAATAACTGTGTTCATATAGTTGTTTCTATTGTGCTCATGTGTTATTTCTATTCTTCTGCTTCTGATTAGAGTGAAGTACTTCAGCTGTGTTTATTTCAAAATTTACTGAAGCATCTGTAAATAACTTATCTAGTAAGTAGGCGAAATAAATCAATCATTGCAGTAATAATTTTCAGACTTGAAAATTTCACACTCATCACCTGTTTGAGGTGGTCAAAATCCTCGTGTTGTGGGGGTCCAGGTGAATTCTCCCTTTCGGGTCAAGTCTGTGAGGGGTGCAACTAACTGAGAGAAGCCCTTCACAAACTTCCAGTAATAAGTACAGATGCCCACAAATCCTCTCAACTTTGTGACATTCTTGGGCTTCAGCCAATCCCCGATAGCCCTAATCTTCTCCTCATGCACCTGCACACCATCCTCACCTATGATTTGGCCCATGTATAACATCTATGTCAAGATGAACTCACACTTGCACAACTTAGCGTAAATTTTTTGCTCCTCCTGAATACGCAACACTGTCTCCACATGTTGCAAGTGTTCCTCCCAGGTCCAGCTGTATATCAGAATATCATAAAAAAAAAAAGCACGAACTTCTGCAGCTGGCCACGAAAGATGTGGTTCATGCATGACTGGAAGGTGGTTGGAGCGTTGGTTTAGCGCAAAGGGCATCACCAAAAACTCGAAGTGCCCATAATGGCACTGGAAGGCTGTCTTGGGGACATCCTTGTCCCTCACTCGAATCTGGTGGTACCTTGATCTCAAGTCTATCTTGGAGAAGAGCTCGACTCCCCTCAACCATCCATTAGTTCATCTATCCGCGAGATGGGGTAGCGGTTCTTCATTGTCTTTTTGTTTAGGGCCGTGTAGTCAATGCACATTCTCAACGTCCCATCCTTCTTCTTCACCAGAAGAACCGAAGAAGCAAAAGGACTAGAGCTGGGCTTAATGTGTCCCAAAGCCAAGAGCTTATGAATAGTTCTCTCAATCTTGTCCCGATAGGCCTTTGGGTGCCTATAAGGAGTAGAGATCATGGCCTGAATGTCGGGCTCCAACTCGATAGTGTGCTCAAACCCTCGATCAGGTGGCTGCCCTGGTGGAATGTCCTCGAAAACTGTGGAGTAACTGTCGAGGATGGCCTGTACATCTGGATGCGTGGGTTGAGTTGTACCATTTGCCTCTGGAATCCTCAGCTCAATTGCCCACTTTATGTATCCCCCTGAAGTCTGCCTCCATCCTATGCACAAAAACTGTCTGAGGGGGGTATGTATGCATGCCTCTAAGCATCACCGATTTCCCGCTCTTGTCTAGGAACTCCATCTCCAACTTCTGCCAATCTGTAGTGACTCTACCAAGGGTGATGAGCCATTTGACCCCCAACACCATGTTGGTGTCCGGAATGTTGACCACAAAGAAATGGTCTGTCATCGAGTATGTCCCCATGGTCACTGTCAAAGTTGGAACATACCGCATGCACTGCATGGTTCTAACTCTCGGAACTAGTATGAAGAATCCATCAAAACCCTCTATCTCGATGTCTCGCCTCTGCACCATCTTGGCATCTATGAAGTTGTGCGTGGCTCCACTGTCCACTAGCACCGAGACACACTATCCTTGAACTGTTCCTCGGACCCTCAGCGTTAAGTACTTGGGTATCCCTCGCAAAGATGCAAGGAACCCTTCAGTCGATGCAAACACTGACCTTCCTGCTACTGGAGGAGGTGGAGGATCTTCCCCTTGTGCTGCTGCGCTGTCAACACCTCCCATCTCGAAGAGTGTATCCTCTTCTCCCTCACTGTCTGAGAAGACCTCAATGTAGTGTGCCTTCCCTCCAGCATACCTGTGGCTTGGTGCCCATGGCTCCTGGCATGTGAAGCAAAGCTTTTGCCTCCTCATAGCTCTCCTAGTATCATCATCTAATGGTCCCCGACCCTGGTTACCTCTCGGGGTTGGAGCTCTCGTGTCCCTTCCTCTCTGCTAGAAAGCTAGTCTGTTGGGTATGGGAGCCTTAGCCCTTGGTAATGCATATCGCTGATCCCGGGTTCTCCCAACTGCATCCTGCAACGTAGTGGGTTCGGTTGACCTCACTGGCCCACACAGTGGCTATGCCAGCCCATCTATAGACATGAAAATCCTCCTAGGTTCCGACAATTCTGGAACCATCACCGACAACTGTAGGAACTCTGAAATGTATGTATCAGGATTCCCCGTCTACTTGAGCTTGGTCAGGTCTCCAAAGTGCTCCTCAAGATCCCTCCGATCAAATCTCTCCAGCACTCTCTTGGTAAAGTCATCATACGTTGTCACCCCTGAGTGACCCAGCGTAGTCAACCCATGAAACCGCCAGTCATGGGATTCTCCCTCCAAGTGCAGTGTAGCCACCTTGATGGCCTCCAACTCCGTCATTTGGTGAAGATGAAAATAAATATCTAGCTTCTCCACCCATGCTTTAGCTGAACTCTTCAATGATCCATCAAATGTTGGTCGAAAAAGCCTGCTCACGGTCGCTGCAGGTCATTCCCCTACATGTACCCTTCTCCTCTGGCTTGGCCCTTGTGTCTGTTGTTGTTCTTCAGCTGACAAAGCTTGTTGAATGTAATAGCTCCTCCAAACTCTGGCCCATAGGACTGATACTCTGCAAAGTAATCTCCATAGTGAGCTACCCTCCTGCTCCTGGGGCTAGGAATGTGGGAATGGTGGAGCGTGGTGGAGTGTGGTACAACCTGGTGTGTAGTGTGAGGACCGGTTTGGTGGTGTGAATTGCCAGATCCTTCCCCAATCTGGAATTCCCCTCTAATTCCCTTTTGCTTACTATCTCTGCTAAGTTTCTGACCCATCTCCTCAATCCTCTTGGAGAGGTCTTGCACCGATTTCAAAAGAAGGTGGGCAAACTCCTCCTCATTTCTTCCATCATCCTCGTGTGCCATCTCTTTCTCTTCGACCTCCGGAATGCTGTCAACCTGGTCAGGAGTGATTTCAAGCCTCCTTTCCCTGCTCCTGTACCTTTGTCTCCAGTAGGTGATGTTCTGCCTACCTTCTGGTGTCATAGACCGCGTGCTTCACAGGCTAAGCCAAGTCTATGAACTCTGATACCACTGTAATATCCCAAATTGGGATTAACAGTAATAAAAGGGAAAAATAGACAAGTAACTACATCAAAATAAAGACACCATTAAACGCACATAAATTGGGACCAAATTCAACATTGAGCCATTTTATTATAATGCAGGAAAGCGTACAAATATGGTTCTTAGAAAGGTAGCACCTGGGCCTGCTTAAGGTAGGCTGAAGAACAACTCTAATCCTAGCAAAATCCTTTGCTGAGGTATACTCTGCGTGGCTCACCCACTGCGCTGTCCAATCCAGGAATTTACTGGTGCTGCATGATTTCAGATTGCTGGTTGGCCTGTCTCCAGTGCTCAGAAAATTCTAGGAATTGATCACCGGATTCCTCTCACTAAACCCATAAAAACCCGTGAAGGGTTTGCAGAAAACTCGACCTCGGAAAATTGCCCCTTTGGGCTTGGCACGCTGCTCTGCTGGGGAAATTGACCTACTGTCTGGAACTGTTGGAAAATGCCTCTGAAACCCTGCCAAAATCCTTGGTAGGAGGTGGCTAGCCTCCCCTCCAAATCCTCCGGTTGATCTCCTCTTCAACTCCTTACTCCCGACACTTCCCTTTGGCTGGACTGCGCAATCACTACGCAGTCTTGGCTGTCTCTATGCTGTCCTAGAGGGGCTGCGTTCTCTGCTGGTGATGCTGTGAATCTCCTCCCACAAAATGATGGAACTCCTCTCTTGAGCGGGCATTCGAAGTCCCCCGAGGCAGAGGTTGAGATCTCCACTTGAAGATCTCGTGTGCTGAACAACATTGCGGACTTGGCTCTCCGGCTCAAGCATGCTCAGTCAAAAAGACAAAAAATTCCGAGGTGAATGAAATGAGGGGAAAATGAGCTGCCCCCTTCATTTTGTCTCCAACAACCCAATGTTCCTCTTGGGCCCCACCTTACACTGCACTTCCCCTTCACTAGCCACTCCTCCGCTGTCCCTCGTCCACTCACAACGCTGCCACTCCTTGTCCACTCACAATGCTGCCACCAAACAATACGCAGAGCCTTCTCATTGGCTCTCTTTGCCCCACAAAGGCCGCAATCTTTTGTCTCTAACTATAGGAGAAGTGCATCAGCTTGCTTTAATCTAATTTGTGGGTCCTGGCCCACATTATTTCTGCGTAACTTTAGGAAAATCCAAAATTAACCAAAAATTAATATTCCAATTAGCTGACTGCTAATTTAGAATATTACAATGGAGCCCAATACTTTTCAAAATTGGTCTTGATATCGGGATTCTACTAGATCAAAATAAGGCTAGAGGACATAACAAAGACTGCTTTTCGAACACATGAAGGTCATTATGAATTTAAGGTAATGCCCTTCGGATTAACTAATGCTCCGACAACCTTCCAAGCCACCATGAATGAGTTATTTCGTCCATATCTAAGGAAGTTTGTGTTAGTATTCTTTGACGACATTCTAATCTATCATGGAAGGAGCATCTACAACATCTGGAGCAAGTTCTCACTATATTAGAAGAACATCAGTTCTATGCAAAGATGTCCTAGTGCACCTTCGGAAAAGAAGAAGTAGAGTACACCAAACACATAATATCCAAGGAAGGAGTAAAAGTAGACCTTAATAAGATCAAGGCTATAAAAGAATGGCCCAAACCAGTTAACATCTCCAAGGTAAGAGGATTCTTAGGGTTGACTAGGTACTATCGAAGGTTTATTAAAAACTATGGCCATGTAACCACACCCCTAATGAAACTTCTAAATAAGAACTCATTTCGATGGGATGATGAAGCAGAAAGGTGTTTTTAAGAGTTGAAGGAAATTGTGTCTAATGCACCTGTATTAGCAACTTCAAAATTTTCAAAGCCATTTGTAATTGAATATGACGCTTAAGGTTTTGGTATAGGAGTAGTATTAATGCAGGATGGTCACCCAATCGCGTTTGAAAGCAGGAAGCTCAACAAGAAAGAATGTCTCAAGTCTACATATAACAAGGAAATGCTTGCCATTATGCACACATTAGCCAAGTCGAGACAATATCTTTTGGGAAGTAAATTCTTAATACGGACAGACCATAATAGTCTTCAGCACCTCCTCCAACAGAAAACACTCTCTACAGAACAACCAAAGTGGTTTGAAAAAATAGCTGCCTTTGACGTGGATATATTACATAAGAAAGGGAAAGACAACGTAGTAGCAGATGCTCTGTCTAGAAAAGACAAAGAATCATCATTACTTGCAATTTCAGTTGCCGTCCCAGAATGGCTTAATGAGATTCGAAGTGAATATGCAAAAGATCCAGAAACAAGTGCTATAATCAATAACGTCCTTCATAATTCAAAATTTGAATGGAAAAGCGATATTTTGTGGTACAAGGGAAGAATTTACCTAAGTCCCAATTCTAAATTCAAAGCCAAAGTTCTCAAGAAGTCCCATGATTCATTGTCAATCGGGCATGTAGGTTTCTTTAAAACCTACTATAATGCACGACAATTGTTTTTTTGGAAGGGAATGAATAATGATATTAAAAAATATGTAGCAGAATGTGATCAATGCTAGCGAAATAAAAGTGAGAACATTATGACCCCGGGTCTGGTCCACCCCTTAAATATTCCAAACAAAAAATGGGAAGAAATATCAATGGATTTTATTGAAGGATTACCCATCTCAGATGGAAAAGATAAAATTCTTGCTGTAGTAGACAGACTCACAAAGTATGCACACTTCATAGGAATGAAGAAATCAGATTCAACAAAAGAGATCGCCGAGATATTTTGCAAGAATGTTTACAAATTACATGGATTTCCTAAAGTCATTGTTAGTGACAGAGATCCCAAATTTAGAGGGAATTTTTGGAAGGAGGTCTTCAAACATATTGGAACATACCTTAGCATGAGTTTTGCATATCATCCTCAAACAAATGGTCAAACAAAAACTGTCAATAAGTGCTTAAAAGCTTACCTTAGTTTTTATGCGCAAACAAACAAAATAAGTGGGATCAATGATTACATCTCGCTGAATGGTGGTACAATTCAACATATCACACTTCCGCAAAAATGACCCCATTTCAAGCTCTGTATGGATATGAACCTCCTCAATGGAAGGACTTTGCCATTTCCAAGACAAAAGTTCCAGCAGTTAAGGATCAATTAGAAGAAACCCATAAAGTCTTTCAAACATTAAAAGAAAATCTAAGTATTGCAAGAAATCACATGAAGCAACAGGCCGACTGACACAAAACAGAGAGAGAGTTTGAAGTTGGAGAATGGGTATTTGTTAAAATTCAGATTTACAAGCAAATATCCCTAAAGAAAAAAGGAAAAAAAAAATTGGCGCCAAAGTTCTATGGTGTTGAAGAATGTAACTAGGTTCGGTCTTCATAAATTATACTTGATTCAATATTTATTGTACTTGTCAAAAGAATAAAGAAAGGAATTTTATATTATTATTAAATGAATTACTAAAGCATGGGTTTCATGCTTCGGTCATATTTATTTTAGGTCAAAGTCCCTGTTGTGGAGTTCTAAGTTTTATTCTGAGTCTATAGGATTATTGCAGATTTAAATTGATCCATATTGAGCTTTTGAATCATGTAAATAGGTCAAATATTGAGTTAAATATGATTTATGAAGCCTCCACATCAAGTCGGCCTCAAGCCAAGGAATTCGAACTCATCACAAGCCTATAAATACAAGGGAAGCAAACTTACTTGGAACCAATTCACTGCATCACAAAAATTCGATCTAGTAGCTGCATCAAGAGAAATTTGCGAAGTGGAGGAGGACTTTATGGATTCGGTTTTGGGCAAGCTTATAGAGTTGAAGAAAATCGAAATTTTGGTGCTACTCTCTTTGTCTTTCATGCTATAGTTTGGGAGATCGAAGTCATCAAAGTTTTACTACATCAGTCGCTGCATCAAGTGCTGCCAAGGTGCTGCTGTCAAGTGAAGAGAAAGTTGAAGTTGGTTTCGCTGGATGTTGCTGCTTTGAGAAGTTGTATTGGGCCTAAATCAAAGTCTTTGAAGCAAGATCAAAGTCTCTACCTCAAGATCTAAGTCTCAAGAAGCAAGGTCGAAGTTCCAGGTCAAAGAAACTGAATCATAGTGCTGTTATTACTGTTGTTGCTGCCAGATTTAGGAAGGATCACAAGGAAGGCTGATTTGGCGTGGAGGAAGTCCGAGTCGAGGTCTAGAGTCTCAAGAATCACTATCGAAGGAAGAGTTACTCAGAGATGAACTTCTTGCCATTGATGAAATAGTGTCAGATAAAGAACTTGTGATCACAACAATACTGGGGCTACCACCTACTTGGGGTGCATTTGCTGCAGGGCTCAATAGCTGGAAAGAAACTCCCACCTTTGAGGAATTATGGATAGCATGTAGTCAAGAGGAATTGAGAATCTCAATGGTAGCCAATAATGAGGAAGTATCAAATGCTTATGTTGCTCATCACAAGAGAATCTTCAAGAACAAAGGGCCAAAGAAGAAGGTTGATATGTCAAAGATTGAATGTTTTCATTGTCACAAAATGGGGCATTATAGAAGTGAGTGTCCTAACAACCCAAGAAGTAAGAAAAGAGATAGAGCAAATGTGGCTGAAGAAACACTTTTCTTGTTTTATAAGTTTTTAGGTTTCCCTCAAAGCTTTGGAGGGAGCCCACAACAACTCCTCAAGGTAAGTATCTCATTCCATCTCAATTTGTTTTATGTACTTCTTTAAAGTTTTGATTATTTTAAATACTAATCACTTCTACCTCTTTTTCCTTGTCTAGGAATTATCTTGCTCAAGAATAATGGTAGAAGGCCTCAAGGATTAAGAAGGAAGCCCTCACTAGCCAAAACATTGGAATCAAAAGGTTTGTCAAAGAATCACCTCTTAAATTATAAAGTCTTATTATTCTTTCTAGTATATTCGTTCTACACTACTAACTATTGTTGTGTATAGCTCTACTGAATCTTAAAATATTCTTGTTTGGGATAATTCATCATTTGATGAATCTACCCACCTTATATATCTCTAGTTGTCTGCATAAAAGGAACCCTAAAAGGTTTTTTGGAAACCCTAACCTAAGACTATGTTGATAATGTGTGAAACCCTAAAGCCACTTAGGGATATTAATGAAGAAATGGATATAATAATTGATATGTTAATAATTTCGTGTTTGGGATTTTGATATGATCATGGAAGCTCTAATATATTAAGGTTGAAATGAGGTTCTTCGAAATCTTGAAACCTTGAAGTTTTTATATAATAAGGGTTTGCTTTGACAATGAACCGAAACCCTAACTTTTGGTTAGGTCTATAAGCAAAATCCTTGTTATGAAAAGTCCTAGGAATGAAACCCTAGGTATATGTTCTTTTGATTGATTCCCTAGCTTAGTCTAGGTCAATGTATGTCTAATGTATTAATATTGTCTAACATATGATGTGCTTATAATAATACTCTTCTAGATATGTGTGATTGACCTAAATTCAAATGGTCCTAAGTTCTGGGGTTTGGAATCAAGCCTTAATCAAAGTTTGTGTTGACACCTAATCCTATGGATGGGTGTGCATATGTATTTTTGTATATTATTTAATATTAGGAAATAAGGAAGGCCAAGAGTCATTGGGAGATGAATCCCGATAGCCTCACCTCCCATCTATAAAATCATGTACATTCTTCAGCTAATACATATTCTGATTTGAGGAGTTACCTCTTGGTTTGACATGGTATCAGAGCCAGCCCCACTGTTATTTACTTTTTTAACAGTGCATACCATCCTTATCCTTTTGCTAGGTCAATTTTATCAATAGTTTTCTCTTTGCTCTTAATTGCTAGACTGTTATTCTGCATTTTTTTTTCCCTATATAGTACTGACATTTGCAGCTCCAGCTCCTGCAGCTCCTGAAGACTGCAGGCTCTGTCATTCTGCAAATTGCAGGCTCTGTCATTCTGCAGATTCAATTTCAAATTTTTTTTGTAACGCCCTTTTGGGCCTCCTCCATTCTCCATCGACCAGCGCTCCTCTCCATTCATCCCTGCGCCCTCACTCACCTCCCTCTCCCTCACTGTTCCATTCCTTATTCCCTACCCAACGCACTGTTATATTCTCCCTCTGGCCGCACGCACAGCCCTCCCCTCACTCGCTCCCTCCTTTGTATTACAACGCTGTCAATATATATACATTAATCCAACGCTGTCAATCCAATTCACCGCCTCCATCATTCAATATACAAAGCGCTGTATATACCTCACTGGTCTACGCCCTCCATTCAATACTATATCTTTGCGTTATGACATAAATTCTCTGCGCCCTCCACCAGTGAGCGCCCTCTTCATATCACAGTATTATACAGCTCGGGTATCGGTCTCTGGCGGTATTTTTAATAATCTATTGGTATAGTCTATACAGCTCCAGCATTTCCAAACGCATCGCTGTCAATACATATCGCTCCACCTGCGTTTACCATCGCTCCATTCAATACAGTGAGCGCTCCTCCAGTGTTTACCAATGCTGTCGATTCATTTCTCCTCCGCCCTCCGTGGCCTGTCAGCCCTCTTCCACGCTGCACATTAAAACTCTGTCCATTCATCGCCAGTTTGACCTGGTTTAATACGTTGTGACTCCAGTTTGTCAATACATATCGTTTTACAGTCAACTCCAGTTTGTAATACATCCACACTGTGCATACATGGTGCCTCCACGCCCGCAAACTCTACGCCCGCCTCTCCATTTCCGCCGGTATTGACATATACGCTGTCTATTTTATAAAAACGCTGGTCATTGTATATATTAATACAGCTGTCTATTGATATTAAACGCTGTCCATTTCATATTGATATTACGATAACGCTGTCAATTTCATATTGATATTACAATAACGCTGCCCAGTCTATTGATATTGCAATACCGCTGTCGAGCGCTCTTTTTCACATGCAATACCGCCTTTCAATTGTAATACCACCGCCCCTTTCCAATTTTAAATACCGCTCCACGTTATATACTGTCCATTGTATATGTATTGACATGTAATATGCTGTGTTAAATGCAATACCACTCCTCCTTTATAATATTTCCCATTCATAATTCCGCCCCCTCCCATAGTCATATAATTCCGACCCCTCATCGCCCCCTCCCTTTCATAATTCCGCCCCCTCCCATTCATAATTCCACCTTTTTTCATATACATTTTTTTTCCCAAATATATATATATATATATATTTTTTTTTGTGCAGAATTCAGTTTATAGCAAAGAGTATTTTTTGTCCATTTAAATTCAGTCTTCAGCAAGAGTTTTTGAGCAGAATTAGTTTCCAGCAAAGAGCTTGTGTTTTTTAAATTCAGTGTTTTAGCAAAAAGAGTTTCTGTCCTTCTAAACTGAGTACATTTTCCAACAAAGATTTTTTTGTTTTCTCTCCTTCAAGAGAAATTTTCCAGCAAAGTTTTTTTCTCTCCTCCTTCAAAAGAAGATGACAGTCCCTTCATCTTCTAAAGAGGCTGCCTACTTGGCACAGAGAGAAAAGAGACATGCTTCAGGTCCATTCAGAGGAAGAGAAGGCAGAAGACGAAGAAGAAACTTCAGAGAAAAGGGGGGCAGACAATCTAAAGCTCAGCAGCAAACAAATCCAAGACAGAGGTAAAACTAATGACAAAGACAAAGGTAAACCAGCTGAATCAGCTCATTCTGTTCTAGCACATTGTAACAATGGAGTAACTGAAAACCTATTTGATGTTTCATTTACTTCATGGAGAGATGATTGGTTGCTAGATTCAAGAGCAACATGTCACATGACATTTAGAAAATATTTTTTTGAAGAATTCACTGACAAAGTTGATGGAGCAGTATATTTCGCAGATAAATCCAAACTCAAGCCATCAGGGCTTGGCACAGTCAGGCTTAAACTGCCTGGTCTTCCCGATCATATCCTACATGAGGTTCTATACCTCCCGGAGTTGAAGAGAAACTTGCTGTCCCTGATCGAAATCCGGCAGCAAGGACACTCAGTTCACTTGTTTGATGGCAAGGTAGAGGTCAGAAAAGCATCAGATCGCTCACTTGTCATGGAGGGAATAGAAGAAGGGAGACTCTTGAAGCTGAAAGGTTCATCTGCTCATGCTCAAAACTTTGCATTCAGTTCACATCATGATGAAGGTACATTTCCATCAAGTCTTTTATGGCATGCTAGATTTGGACACTTAAACTATGACAGCCTTCGT
The DNA here is from genome assembly GCA_034641835.2 of Pinus albicaulis. Lineage (NCBI taxonomy): Eukaryota > Viridiplantae > Streptophyta > Pinopsida > Pinales > Pinaceae > Pinus > Pinus albicaulis. Next base: position 809,921,897 of record CM076582.1, read on the forward strand.
TTTTTGAAGAAAAATGGTGTTGATGGACTGCCTACAATTCCTAGAAAACCTAAGGGATGTGATGCTTGTATTCTAGGAAAGCATAGCAAACAGCCATTTCATGATTCACACTCAAGAGCACATAGGAAACTTGAACTTGTTCATTCAGATTTATGTGGCCCTATGCCTATTGCTTCTGAAAATGGAAACAAATACATGATGACATTTATTGATGACTACACCAGAATGTGTTGGATTTACTTACTGAAGAATAAGTCCGATGCTTTTCAAACTTTCAAGAATTTTCATGCATGGATTGAAAATGATGCACAAACACATATTGGCTCTCTACGTACTGATAATGGAAAAGAATACACCTCAAACGAATTTGAAAATTATCTTTGTCAACATGGAATCAAACATCAAACAACTGTGCCATATAATCCACAACAGAACGGTGTAGCTGAAAGAATGAACATAACTATTTTAAATATGGTCCGCTCCATGTTATTTTTCAAGAATGTAAAATTGATGTTTTGGGCTGATGCAGTTCTATGTGCTGTTTACATAAAGAATAGTTGTCCTTCAAGTTCAATTAGAAACAAAACTCCTTTTGAAATGTGGCATGGCCACATTCCTTCGGTAAAGCATTTCAGGGTCTTTGGGTCCACCTGTTATGCCTTGATACCCATGGGACAAAGGAATAAACTTGGTGCTAGAAGCAGAAAATGTATCTTCTTGGGGTACTCCAATACCTCCAAAGGATATCGTCTCTATGATGAAACAAATAAGAAGTTTGTGATAGCAAGAGATGTCATATTTATTGAATCTTCCAAGAGTGACAAGGTTGTTGAGCGGCAACTTGATCGCCTGGACAGATTCACACATGCAAAGTCTTTCCAAGAATTTGATAATGTGATTCCACACCTTGAAGGGGGGATTCCGATATTGAATCAAACCGTGGAATCATATCCTAAAGCACTCTCTCCCCCGCATGAAGAAACAACCACGGATGACACATTGGATGATGTGATTGACAGAATTGGGAGATTGAATCTTGAATCAATCCCAACTCAGTCAAGTGACCAGCCTGGGCCATCTCAGAAAGGTCCTCCCAAATGGCTGACAAAGACACTGGAGGATGTTCATCCCGATGAGGTTGGAAAAACAGGAACAAGAAGTTCCACTCAAGAAATCGAAGGTGATGTAGATAATTCTGATTCCCCTGTTGATATGGATATTGCTTATAATTGTGAATTGAGTTTGTCTACAGATCATGAACCAACTTCCTTCAAAGAAGTCGCTTCTCATGATGAATGGAAAGAAGCGATGCAGAAGGAGTATGATGCCTTGATAAAGAATGGCACTTGGAAGCTGGTTGATCCGCCTTTGGGAACAAAACCAATTGGCCGTAAGTGGGTCTACAAGAACAAGTACAAAGCAGACGGCTCACTTGACAAGCACAAGGCTAGGCTTGTGGCAAAAGGATTCGCACAGAAAGAAGGAGTTGATTATGAAGAAACTTTTGCTCCCACAGCAAAATGGACCACCATCCGGACTCTCTTTGCCTTAGCAGCTCAGAATGGATGGAAAGTCCATCAGATGGATGTAAAAACAGCCTTCTTGAATGGAGATCTAAAGGAGAAAGTATATATGTCCCAGCCAGAAGGATTTGTGATAAAGGGTCAAGAACACAAAGTTTGCAAACTTGTAAAATCCTTGTATGGCCTCAAGCAAGCACCACGAGCCTGGTATGAGAAATTGACCGAGCATCTTCTGAAACTTGATTTCAAACATTTTGATCTTGATGATGAAACTTTGTTTGTTAAGAAAGTTGGAAAAACAGTTGTATATCTTGTGGTATATGTAGATGATCTTTTGATAACAGGAAACAATGAGAGCTATATTGCATCCATGAAAAAAGAGTTGAAGAAAGGTTTTGAAATGACTGATTTGGGTCATGTTCATTACTATTTGGGTATTGAAGTAATTCAACATCCTAAATTCATATTTCTTTCTCAAAAGAAGTACATTGGAGATCTCTTGAACAAATTTGGCATGGATGACTCTAAACCCTTAAGCACTCCTGTAATATTCCCAATTAGCTTTGCTAATTGGAATATTGCATTTTTGTGTTATTTTGCTGCTTTAGATAGAAATAATAAATAAAGTGAGAAATAAGAGGTTTACCTCACTTTAGTCACCTCACTTTATAATAAAGTGTTCTTTTTCCTAGTAGCTTGACGTTGTAACTTAGAGAGGGGGCCTTGGGGGTCCACGTGGATATGGTGGAGGAGACATAAGGTTAACCCAAGGTAAACTGCGCAGACCCTGGGTGAGTTGAGTTTTGGAGGGAAATTGGTGTTATAAAAGGAGAGGCTCTCACCTCATTTGATCATTCATGATTTGATATTCTTATTGATAGCTAGACTTTGTCTGCTTCAGCACGCCGGTTGTTTAGTCGGTCTGCAGCACTGCTTAGTGCACGAGTGTCTCCGGTCGGGGATCTCACCCTTAGCCTCGGGGGACTTCGAGTGCCTGCCCTGGTAAGGTTTTTCTGGTTCTACCCTTAGCTTCGGGGGACTTCGAGTGCCCGCCCTAGCAAGGTTTTTCAGTAGCAAGCAACAGCAGTTCTGAAGCATATCTGAGGAGGAAAAAGCCCTCTTGAGGCTGCGCAGAGCAAGAGAAGGGAGGACGCTGATCCTTCAGGAGGAGGAGGACGCTGTCCAAGGAGGACGCAGTTCCAGACTGACAAGAGAAAACGCTGTTTGAGAGGCAGGAGGACGCTGTCTGGCCCTAGAGTGAGGACGCTGCCCATTTCTGGAGGTAAGGGTTGCAGATCTGAAGGGTTACTGTTAGATCCAGCTTGGGAAAGGATAGATCTTGCAGATCTAGTCTTGTATGTTGCAGATCTGAAGGTTTTGCACTAGATCCAGTTGGAGGAGTGACAGATCTGAGGAAATACTGATAGATCTAGTCCAGATCTGAAGGGGAAACACCAGATCTAGCCCTAGAGGCTGTAGATCTGAAGAGATAGTTCCAGATCTAGCATAGATCTGAGGGTTTGGCAGCAGATCTGATATTGGAGGACGCAGTTCGAGTGAAGGACGCAGATCTGATTGGGGGCTTCAGATCCATCAGGTGGGACGCAGATCTGAGGAGCAGGCTATTGTGAGAAGGGCTCATCAGCGTTTCCAGCATTCTGTAGTAGGTTCATCTCTCTGGAGGGTTGAGGACTTGTGCTTCACCTGTTTCTGCGCTGTCACTAGCAGAGACAGCGTTTTCCATCTGTGAGGGTTTGCAGCTTGAGATCAGCCCAGTATTCAGCGCAGTTCATCTCCAGTCTTCAGAGCAGCCAGGACGCTGTCCTTATTGCAGCTATTTTCTTGTATGGGAGGGTCATCACTTGCCTAGGGCAAGGATAGGTGCACTGATTCTGATTTATTGTACTCCGCTCTATGTACCTTTTGATTAATAAAATGGCTCAGATTTTGGTATTACATGTGTCATGATTCAGTGATCTGGTCCAGTTTATATTTGTATTGGTGCATTTCTGTTTATTGCTGGTTATTCCCCTTTGGGGATATTACAGTGGTATCAGAGCTTAGATCTGGCTCAGCCTGTGGTGCTAGCAATCTATGGCACCTAGGGGTCGCCCCACTCTCCTCGGGGGAAGCGATTCTGATTCAGAGGCAGAACGGAGGAATCCAATGGAGGCCATATTTGCAAAGTGGACTGAGAAGATGGATGCAAAGATGGATGCATTCATGCAGGAGGTAACAAAGAAGGTTGCAGAAGGGACGCAGAAAGAGCCCCTTAGGGCCTTTCAGGTAGGGGAAGGATCGGGAACGTCTAGTTACATACCAGATGCTATTCCCATTGTGACAGCGCAGAAGGCCGATTCCATGGACACGCGACCTACCATGCCTACTTTTCCGGTAGAGGAAGTGGAGCAAACGGCACCAAGCGATGGGGGTCTCGATCTTCATGCAGTTTGGTTTGCAGATTGGCGAAGCATGGGACAGGAATTCATGGATGCTCTCCCCTTCAATCAATATCTGCAGTTCCGAAGCGGCGGTAAGCCTCATGATCGGAATAAGGGACGGGGTTCCCACCGTGATAGTAACCGTGCAGCCAGCAAATTTCATTTGCCGATGTTTGATGGGTCACCAAAGACCACAGCCAGGTCTTGGGTGGAGAAACTAGACCTCTATTTTCAGCTTAACCAGATGCCAGAGAGGGAGGCCATTAAGATGGCTGCATTACATCTAGAGGGTGAGGCCCAGAACTGGTGGTTTCATGGGTTGACAACACTGGGGCATTCCACAGTGACCACATATGCTGAGTTCACCAGGAGGGTGGTGAAACGTTTTGATCAGAAGGACCCGGATCAGCCTTTCCTCGAGCTAACCAAGCTCAAACAGACAGGTAGTGCCGAAGCATACATCTCAGACTTCTTGAGGGTTTCCGTGATGGTACCTGACATATCAGCAGCTCGGTTGATCACGATGTTTTTGGACGGGTTGTCAGAACCACTTCGTGGTCTAGTCCGGTCAAACAAACCGGCTACACTTCAGGATGCTATCGGCAGGGCCCGTGACCTACAGGATGTGTTGCCCAGGACTCGGCCACCTTATCCCCAGAGACAGGCTTTCCAGCCTAAGGGTAAGGACATGAGGGTTCCGCCTCCCAAGGCGAATCCCGGACGAGGACAGTATGATGATGAGGCTAGGAGAGAGCTGAGACGGAAGCGATTGTGCTTCACCTGCCAGGAGCCGTGGGCACCGGGACACAAGTGCACCGCAGGGAAGGCACACTTCATAGAGGTCTTCTCCGAGGGCAGCGGAGAAGAGGATGAGTTGGAGGATGAGGAGGCAGGAGAGTGTTATGCAGCGCAGAGTGCCTTACCACCTCCACCACCAGATACGGGAGAGGCATCATTTGCCCCTACTGGGGGAGCTCTAGCAGCATTGCGAGGAGTCCCCAAGTATCTGACATTGCGCGTACGTGGGACAGTACGGGGTCAGCGTGTTTCAGTTCTAGTTGACAGTGGGGCCACCCACAATTTCATCGATGCCCAGATGGTAGCACGTAGAGGCATACCCACAGAGAGCTTCGATGGGTTTTCAGTTTTGGTTCCAGGAGATCAGACCATGGCCTGTGCTCGATATGTACCTGAGTTATCAGTGACAATGGGCACCTATACTTTGACTGATCACTTCTTTGTGGTGGACATTCCGGACACCAATGTGATATTGGGAGTACAGTGGCTTATCACTCTGGGAAAGGTCACCACAGATTGGAAGGCCTTGGAAATGGAGTGGGATGATCCCAAGACGGGGAGGCATGAGAAGATCCGAGGCCAGAACACATATCCGCCCCAGACAGTATCGGCACACAGCATGGATGCGACATTCCGCAGGGGAGATATAGAGTGGGCAGTTGAGCTACGGGCTTCAGAGATAGTAGATACGGGCAGGGCAGTGCACCCTGATCTACAGACTCTTCTCGACAGATATGCAGTAGTGTTTGGAGACATTCCACCAGGACAACCACCAGATCGGGGGTTTGAGCACACGATAGAGTTGGAGCAGGGGATACAGGCAGTGATCACCACCCCTTATAGGCATCCTAAGGCCTACAGGGATGAGATAGAGCGGGCCATTCAGGAGCTGTTAGCCCTTGGGCACATTCGGCCCAGTACCAGTCCTTTCGCTTCTTCAGTAGTGCTGGTGAAGAAGAAGGACGACACATTACGCATGTGCATTGATTACAGGGCACTGAACAAGAAGACTTTGAAGAACCGGTACCCTATTCCCAGGATCGATGAGTTGATGGACGAGTTGAGAGGAGCACGTTTCTTCTCAAAGATTGATTTGAGGTCCGGGTACCATCAGATACGCATGAGGGAACAGGACATTCCCAAGACTGCTTTCAGGCGTCATTATGGGCACTTTGAGTTTTTGGTCATGCCATTTGGACTGACCAATGCACCTGCCACTTTTCAGTCTTGCATGAACCATATCTTCCGGGACCATCTGAGGAAGTTCGTGCTGGTTTTCTTTGATGATATTCTCATATACAGCAGGACCTGGGAGGAGCACCTCCAGCACATTGAGATAGTCTTGCGCATTCTGGAGGAGCAGCAGTTCTTTGCCAAACTCTCCAAGTGTGAGTTTGGATTGACAAAGATGTTGTATTTGGGCCACATCATAGGAGTGGACGGAGTGCGAGTCCATGACGAGAAGATCCGGGCTATCAGGGACTGGCCAGAGCCGCGGAATGTGACAGAGTGTAGAGGGTTCATTGGTATCTGTACTTACTACAGGAAGTTCGTCAAGGGCTTCTCACAGCTTGCTGCACCCCTCACAGAGCTGACGAGGAAGGGGGCATTCAGTTGGACGGATACCGCCCAGCAAGCTTTTGATAAGCTCAAGGAGGTGATGAGTAGTTGTCCGGTGCTGGCATTGCCCGATTTCACTCAGCCCTTTATCCTAGAGTGCGATGCATCAGGGGAAGGGATTGGAGCAGTTTTGATGCAGGAGGGTCATCCGATTGCATTCGAGAGCCGGAAGCTCCTTCCACATGAGAGACTTTATCCTATCTATGATAAGGAGATGTTGGCCATCATGCATGCATTGGCCAAATTCCGGCAGTACTTGGTAGACGGCAGATTCAGAGTCAGGACAGATCATAACAGCCTGAAGTACTTTCTGGAGCAGAAACAGTTACAAGAGAGGCAGCAGAAGTGGATCAGCAAGATCCAGGCTTACGATTTTGACATAGAGTATGTCAAAGGGAAGAACAATGTGGTGGCAGATGCCCTTTCCCGTAGACCAGCCACATTATCCCTCATGAGCTTGGACGCTGATTGGAAGGCTCGACTACTGGTTGAGTATTCCAAGGATAGATTTGCATGCGAGGTGTTGGATGGACAGGTAGCAGATAGCAGATACAGGGTGGCAGATGAGGTCATCTATTACAAGGATCGGATCTTCTTGACTGAGGGATCTCAGCTCAAGGAGAAGATACTCCATGCCTCTCATGATTCACCATTGGCGGGCCATCAGGGGTTCACCAAGATGTACAGGGCCATCCGGGAGAGATTTGCATGGAAGGGCCTCAAGGAGGACGTACTCCAGCATGTCGGGGAGTGCGAGGTTTGCCAGCGGAACAAAGGGGAGATGAATCATCCCGCAGGATTGTTACAGCCGCTTCCCATTCCTGAGGGGAAGTGGGAGAGTGTCTCGATGGACTTCATCACGGGTTTGCCCACAGTGCAGGGCAAGGACTGCATCTTCGTAGTAGTTGGCCGGCTAACGAAGTATGCTCACTTCTTTGCCATTTCGGCACACTACACAGCAGCACAGGTGGCAGAGTTGTTTTTCCGGGAGGTTTTCAGATTGCATGGTCTACCCAAGACCATTGTTAGTGACAGGGACAGCCGCTTTATGGGTGGATTTTGGCAGGAGCTCTTTCGACTAGTAGGGACTGAGTTGACACCGAGCACCAGCTATCATCCCCAGACGGACGGGCAGACAGAGATAGTTAACAAGTGGTTGGAGGGCTACTTGCGTAACTACGTCAGTGGGCAGCAGCGAGCGTGGCTGAAATGGCTACATCTGGGCGAGTACTGCTACAACACAACCCATCATATGTCTATCGGCATGACACCGTTTTATGCATTGTATGGATATCATTCCTTGTCTTTTGTGGATGTGATGTTTGGGGTTAGCAGGGCTCCACGAGCCAAACTATGGATCCAAGAGAGCCAAGACATCCTTCGGACTCTCGAGGACAACATAGCCACCGCACAAAATCAGCAGAAATTATATGCAGACAGGGGCCGAGTGGAGAGACACTTTGAGGTAGGGGATTTGGTCTACCTGCGGTTACAGCCATACCGCCAGTCTTCACTCAAACAGAAGGGGGCAGAGAAGCTTAAGCCTCGTTTTTATGGACCATACGGGGTGATTCGTAGGATCGGACAGGTTGCATATGAGTTGGAGTTGCCCCAAGGCAGCCGGATTCATAACATTTTCCATGTATCATGCCTGAAGAAGGCACTGGGCCAGCATGTGACAGTCACCGGGGAGCTACCTCCGACAGATGATGAGGGGCACTTGGTATTACAGCCAGAGGCCATTATTGACACCAGGGAGAGACAACTGCGTAGCAGGAAGATCAGAGAGTTCCTGGTGAGGTGGAAGAATCTGCCAGATGAGGATGCCACTTGGGAGGATGAGAAGATCTTGCAGCATCCCTCACTTCAGTTGCTTGAGGACAAGCAACGTTTTGCCGGGGGAGACTGTAATATTCCCAATTAGCTTTGCTAATTGGAATATTGCATTTTTGTGTTATTTTGCTGCTTTAGATAGAAATAATAAATAAAGTGAGAAATAAGAGGGGTTACCTCACTTTAGTCACCTCACTTTATAATAAAGTGTTCTTTTTCCTAGTAGCTTGACGTTGTAACTTAGTCACCTCACTTTATAATAAAGTGTTTTTTTCCTAGTAGATTGACGTTGTAACTTAGAGAGGGGGCCTTGGGGGTCCACGTGGATATGATGGGGAAGGCATCAGGCTAACCCAAGGTAAACTGCGCAGATCCAGGGAGAGTTAAGTTTTGGAGGGAGTTTGATGTTATAAAAGGAGAGGCTCTCACCTCATTTGATCATTCATGATTTGATATTCTTATTGATAGCTAGACTTTGTCTGCTTCAGCACGCCGGTTGTTTAGTCGGTCTGCAGCACTGCTTAGTGCACGAGTGTCTCCTGTCGGAGATCTCACCCTTAGCCTCGGGGGACTTCGAGTGCCTGCCCTGGTAAGGTTTTTCTGGTTTCTACCCTTAGCTTCGGGGGACTTCGAGTGCCCGCCCTAGCAAGGTTTTTCAGTAGCAAGCAGCAGCAGTTTTGAAGCATATCTGAGGAGGAGAAAGCCCTCTTGAGGCTGCGCAGAGCAAGAGAAGGGAGGACGCTGATTCTTGAAGGAAAGCAGAAGCAGTTCTGAAGCATATCTGAGGAGGAGAAAGCCCTCTTGAGGCTGCGCAGAGCAAGAGAGAAGGGGCAGTCCTTCGGGGAGGAGAGGACGGCATCCCGAGAGGACGCAGTTCCAGACTGACAAGAGAAAACGCTGTTTGAGAGGCAGGAGGACGCTGTCTGGCCCTAGAGTGAGGACGTTGTCCATTTCTGGAGGTAAGGGTTGCAGATCTGAAGGGTTATTGTTAGATCCAGCTTGGGAAAGGATAGATGTTGCAGATCTAGTCCTGTATGTTGCAGATCTAGTCTTGTATGTTGCAGATCTGAAGGCTTTGCACTAGATCCAGTTGGAGGAGTGACAGATCTGGGGAAATACTGATAGATCTAGTCCAGATCTGAAGGGGAAACACCAGATCTAGCCCTAGAGGCTGTAGATCTGAAGAAATAGTTCCAGATCTAGCATAGATCTGAGGGTTTGGCAGCAGATCTGATATTGGAGGACGCAGTTCAGGGAGTGAAGGACGCAGATCTGATTGGGGGCTTCAGATCCATCAGGTGGGACGCAGATCTGAGGAGAAGGCTATTGTGAGAAGGGCTCATCAGCGTTTCCAGCATTCTGTAGCAGGTTCATCTCTCTGGAGGGTTGAGGACTTGTGCTTCACCTGTTTCTGCGCTGTCACTAGCAGAGACAACGTTTTCCATCTGTGAGGGTTTGCAGCTTGAGATCAGCCCAGTATTCAGCGCAGTTCATCTCCAGTCTTTCGGAAGCGGCCCGAGACGGCTGTCCTTCTTGTTATTTTCTTGTATGGGAGGGTCATCACTTGCCTAGGGCAAGGATAGGTGCACTGATTCTGATTTACTCCTCTCTATGTACTTTCTGATTAATAAAATGGCTCAGTTTTCTGGTATTACATGTGTCATGATTCGGTCGTCTGGTCCCGATTTATATTTGTATTAGTGCATCCACGTTTTGGTATGTTTGGTTATTCCCCTTTGGGGATATTACAACTCCAATGGAACAAAACTTGAAGCTTACATCTATTGAAGGGAAGGAATTTGAGGATGCAACTAAGTATAGACAGCTTGTAGGAAGTCTTATCTATCTGACCACCACCAGACCTGACATTTCATTTGCTGTTGGAATCCTCTCAAGGTTCATGCCAAAACCTTGTGAAGGACATTGGTCTGCTGCAAAAAGAGTGCTAAGGTACTTGAAGGGGACTCAAGACTTTGGACTCAAATATACACAGGTAGGCGACTTCAACTTGACCGGATACTCTGATTCAGACTTTGATGGCGACAAAGAAACGAGGGTGTCTACTACAGGTTACACCATGAGTCTTGGATCAGGAGCTGTCTCATGGAGATCACGCAAACAGTCAGTTCCAGCAGATTCCACGACCGAGGCAGAATATGTGGCAGCAGCTGAAGCAACAAAAGAAATTGTGTGGCTCCGGAATATCCTGGAAGATTTGTAGATGAAACAAATGTATTCCACTCCTCTCATGTCGACAACACTTCTGCAATAAAGTTGGCCAAGAACCCAAAGTTCCATGATCGAACAAATCACATCAATACAAAGTACCATCTAATTCGACATCATGTTCAGGCCAAAACCATCCATCTACATCATTGTTCCACAAATGAGCAAACTACTGACATTTTCACCAAAGCACTTGGAAGAGAAAAGTTTGAAAAGTTCAGATCGGTGCTTGGACTCACCAACATCCCTTCGGATTAAAGGGGGGAATGTTGACACCCAATCCTATGGATGGGTGTGCATATGTATTTTTGTATATTATTTAATATTAGGAAATAAGGAAGGCCAGAGTCATTGGGAGATGAATCCCAATAGCCTCACCTCCCATCTATAAAAGCATGTACATTCTTCAGCTAATACATATTCTGATTTGAGGAGTTACCTCTTGGTTTGACAGTTTGAAAGATCTAGAATGATGATTGAAAAGTCTAGGGCCTATAACTAAATCCTAGTAATGATTAAATTCTCTAGCATGTGTGTTCATTTGAATCTATATAATATATGCTGAGAATTTATAGATGGAAAATCTAGGGTTTACATCAAACCCTAATAAAGGCTATTCATGATATGTTTTGAAAATCTAGGGTCTGCAACTATAGTGAAAGCTGATCATGATAGTGTTTGAGCTATGATTAATCTTGATTAACTCTTTTGTATGAAATCTAGGATTTACATAAATCCCTAGTGGAAACTCTAACATGTGAATTTTAAAGATTGCTAGATATCTTGTAGATATATATTGATTCTAGGGTTTGCTAGATGTTGTAGTAAGCTATGTTATACCTTGAAAGAAACATTGAAACCCTAGATAAGAATGAAATATATCATGAAGTAGTCTAGGGTTTATGATAAAAGTCCCTAGCAAAATGTTAAAGAATGTCTTTTGTTTGAGTATCTAATATGTATAAAGTTGAAAATGCTTCCGTAATTTTGATATGGCTAACTTCATGCTTCTATAGATCTGGTTGTACTTGTTTTCTTAAGCTATGCAGGTTCATCATAAATATGATAAGCTGATAAGTATGGTGAGAAAGATACAAGCCATAAGAGATTATCCAACACCGAAGGTAGAAGTTAATCTCCCTACATTAAGAGGGATCCCGGATTAAAGAACTCTCCCTAGTTAAGAGGGAGGGCACCACATAAGTCTTGATTGGAGAATATATATTGGACGAAATGTTGTTACATGTGAAGTAGGAAAAGGAATCTTCTCTAAAATATTCAACTGATAGTCCTACTGAGATTAATTGAAGGGCAACATCGAAACACCCGAAGGTTTGCTTTAATTATATACTTGAATGTGTATTGCTAATTGGGGTTGTATTTGTACAGGTGAATCTTTCGAAGGATTTGATAGCATGTTGGTTACCAATAAGTTTGATTGGGAGAGATTGGTTATTATTGTTCTGCTAGACCAAAGATGTTGAGGCTTTGTGAGTGAAGCATTACCTGGGAGGACATCTGGCTGACACTATGTGTTGATGTCTAGTTCTCGCAGTAGGGAGGGTGGCGTTGGTCATAGAGATTTGACCTTGCATTACGCACCTGGATCCCTAGGTTGATGGTTAGCAAATAATCCTGATGGTACCTAGAGTGTCTGAAAGCTTTAGTCCATCTTAGTCCCACTTGGATAGATTGCCTTGGTCAGGAATCTAGTCCATGGCATTGCAGTGCCTAAACTGTTGAGTGACCAATGGATAGATTTCCCTGGTCAGGAATCTAGTCCATGACATTTAGGTGTCTAAAGATTCTTCATAGTTCACATAGTTGAGATCTACCTTTTACTATTGTGTTATGAATACCTCCCTAGTTAAGAGGGAGTGTTGAAGAATGTAACTAGGTTCAGTCTTCATAAGTTGTACTTGATTCAATATTTATTGTACTTGTCAAAAGAATAAAGAAAAGAATTATATATTATTATTAAATGACTTATTAAAGCATGGGTTTCATGCTTGGGTTATATTTATTTTAGGTTAAAGTCCCTATTGTGTACTTCTAGGTTTTATTCTGAGTTTATAAGATTATTGCAGATTTAAATTGATCCATATTGAGCTTTTGAATCATGCAAATAGGTCAGATATTGAGTTAAATATGATTTCTAAAGCCTCCACATCAAGTCGACCTCACGCCTAGGAATTCGAACTGATCATAAGCCTATATATACAGGGGAATCAAACTCACTTGGAACGAATTCACTTCATCACAGAAATTTGATCTAGTAGCTGCATCAAGAGAAATTTGCGAAGTGGAGGAGAAGGACTTTATGGATTCGGTTTTGGGCAAGCTTATAGAGTTGAAGAAAATTGAAATTTTGGTGCTACTCTCTCTGTCTTTCATGCTATAGCTTGGGATATCGAAGTCCTCAAAGATTTACTGCCCTAGGTTGCTGCCAAGTGAAGAGAAGATCGAAGTTGGTTTTGTTGGATGCTGCTGCTTTGAGAAGTTTTATTGGGCCTAAATCGAAGTCTTTGAAGCAAGATCAAAGTCTCTACCTCAAGATCGAAGTCTCAAGAAGCAAGGTCGAAGTTCCAGGTCGAAGAAACTGCATCATAGTGCTGTTACTAATGCTTTTGCTGCTAGATTCAGGAAGGATCACAAGGAAGGCTGACTTGGTATGGAGGAAGTCGGAGTCAAGGTCTAGAGGCTTAAGAATCACTATTGAAGGAAGAATTACTGACTGGGTTTTCCCCTAGAGCGGGGTTTTGCCCTGACTGCTGGCCTACATCTTGTGTCCTTGATCTGTGTGCATTTTCTTGATGAACTAAGAAGAAGAACATAATAAGAACTAAATAACATCACAAGTAAATAATCAAGAATAATAGAATCTTTCTGCCTTTCTGATTCTCTAACATATGGAGCATATCAGATTAACAAAAAATCAACCAAGTAGCATACAACTTAATCCTTTCAGATAATAGTCGTGTTCACAACGTTTTCCATGTATCTTGTCTTAAAAAAGCATTGGGCAAACACTAATCAACACAAACAACGCTTTCGATAGATGATGAAGGCAAGTTCGTCTTAGAACCAAAAGGAATTATTACCTCAAGGTAAAGGAATTACAATCTTGAGTAATTAAAGAGTACCTTATCAATTGGAAGAACCTACCAGAAGAAGAAGCTTTTTGGGAGACAAAAGAATTTCGTTAACAACACCCATTGTTACGTATGTGTTGAGGACAAAGCATTCTTTTTAGAGGGAGGCAATGTTATGTTTAAAATTAATCTACTAACTTAATTAACTCTGTAATATCCGTTTCAAAAATTTTGTGGTATTTTTCTGAGAATTATTTTTATAAAATTTTGTGCCGACATTTTCACCAAAAACCCATGAGATTACACCAAAATGCATCAGTAAATAAGAACCCATAAATTATACAAGGACGACAAACTTATTGACAATTTGCAGAAGTAAACCCAAAAACTCAAATAACATCAGAAAATGCAGCACAATGGTTGACTCAGCTTCATTTATTATAATATATCATGCAGAGTACAACTGGAAATATCTGAGACAATAGGAAAGATGATAGCTGAGTGGACCTCCAAATGTTCTCTTGCTATGCTAATCTTGATCCCTCAAAACTCCACAACAACAGCCATTGAATCAACTGAAAGGCGATGAAGCACCAATTGAGGACCTAAATGATCCTCACTCCAATATCCCTGAAGCTCTATGAAACTCCTAGATGAAGTCTCCTCAAAGAGAGTTGGTTTTTTGCCCAACACTCAACAACATACCCGAGGGTTTCCGTCTTGGGGCTAGAGAAGTTGGGAACTAGGTTCTCCAAACCTCACCGATAGAAAATATCAACAATCCAAGATGTCCTCAAATGGTCTCCTCCTCTTTTTATGGATCTGATGGACCCCTCTAAAAGCCTTTACTTTATTATTATTTTAATCACTAGTACCTTTTCCCTCTTATTTTAATTAAAATACCTTTTCAATTTGGGAAAATGGTAAATCATCCACCATTCCTCCTCAGGCCTCTGAAAATCATTTCCCACCATCACATCCTGTAAATATTCTTGTTTCGGTTCCAATAAGCTATTACGCTAAGGTGTTCCATCAAGTATACCACCCGTAATGCCACCTTAAGCGTAATTAATTGAGTTAGGCTCCATAAGAACCCTGTTTTCCAAAAGTTGTTGGAATGCAACAAAACAAAAGGCAAGTTGTGCGGATAATGGAATATGCCAAGCGAATACCATCAGATCCCAAAGAAACTCCTCAAACCCCATAAAGCCCCTCCGAAAGTTCCTGGGTCCACTAATGGAGTAAACCTGCTCCTCTGACCTAGCTGCCTCCAACCATGGAAGTCCATCCCGACCACGCCATAAGGGAAACCAAAAAAAGGAACATGACAAATCCTCCCGCCCCAAGATTGCTTGCCCTCAAGCAATCCATATCTGTCGACCAACCTAGTGGTCCTATGCAGCTGAGAACCAATACTTGGATCCCATACAAACCACTGGGTGATACCATGCCTCCGTGGCACCCAACCATGAACAGATCCCTTACTCCTCGAATCCCAGACTAAACTCTGACTCGTCCTGCCATCAACAGATACCCCTGGATCCCATTGCTACCATGGCCAATCATCAACACTTGTATCCCATGGCACCAACTGTGCCTTGTCCTTGGCTGTAGATGCTGCTCCATCAATCGAATACCAACTCATTACTTCTCTCCAATCCAACCCTTGACACAAACCAATGCCAATCCTACTCTGTTGATGCTAGGCTGGAATGTTGAAGAGCTGTCAGCCTGCATCCCACTGCCAACTAAAACACGCAGTATCCCTCACATCTAAAGGCTCCTGTTGAATTATGTCCCTAACTAGAACTATCACCCCATCAGGAGGGTACCAAATCATGATCTCTCGCCGATCCAACTCGTGAGAAGAATGGACACTTGTGTATAAAACAAATCTGTTAGGCAGACGCTGGTCCATGCTCAACCCCTGTCGCTCCGCCCGATCAAACAAGAAGGGAAAATTTACCCTTCTCTTTTAGAAGGATAAAGGTGGGAAAATGGTGTCGCAAGCCCTATATATGTACTCCTCGAGAGGGTTGCTGCCAATATATACTACAACCTTGTTGGTTGCCACTGCACCAGTTTGCACCTCATTAATGGGTAGACCCATAGATGGATGCACCAGCATCTCTAGAATGTCTCCACTCATCTGATAGAATCTTTGCACTCCTCCTATCTACCAATCTCCAGCAACGTTGTACTGTTAGGCTCTAGCATCTCCTGATGACAAGTGTCGACAACCCTGCTGGCTGCCTGTGCATCTGTTTGCTCCTCATCAATGGTTGTCCCCAAGGATGTCTGCTCACCCTCCTCCATCATGGGCTCAACATGAGCCACTGGCTGACTCTCCAAAGATGGCCCATCATGCGTATTGTGCTCCCCTATGTGCTGCTCATGCTGAATCATCACCGGTGACCCCTCTCCCTGAACGTCTCCCTTGGGGTCTACTGACTACTCACAAGAATATGTATCTAGGCTATTGTCAACAGCTCCATGCAACTACTCATGCTCCTTAATTGTATCTTTGTAAGAACCCATGGACTCAACTAAAGAAGAATCCTCATATGGAAAGTCAGAAGGATCCTCCTCCTGATCTACCTCATTCATCTCTGTTGTATCACCCAAGCATGAGTGGTCAGGTCCCCAAGGCTTCTTTTAGGTGAAGCAAAGACCTCTTTTCGTCAAGTCATTCTTGCTGCATGGTTGGTCACCATAAATCCTCCGCAACTCCTCTTGGATTAGCTGCCTTCTGAAGAACCTTATGTTTTGCTCAACCACCCTTTTGGCTAGCTCATAGGCAATTGGTGAGACAACTTGTGTCTTCCTCCAAATGGCTAACAATTGAGTCTGCAGTTGCTTGCGAATGATGTCACCTTCAACTAATAATAAAGATAAGATATCTTGCATGTTCGCTTTTACCTCCTCAGGGAGATGCTCTCTGATGTTGGTAAAGAAGAATTGGCACATATGAAGGATCAAATCATATTGTTCTAGGTCGAGCATGACTGCATAAGATGTGATTTTAGCCATGGTGTCTAGAATTATGATTCTTCTATCAAATTTTGAACTCTGGGTGTCACGCAGTCCTGAATAACATTCTACAGTCAATTGAAAGACCCTCTTCATGATGTCATCATCTCAAAATATTGCTGAAACTGGATGCAGTGATAAGCTTGGCTTTTTCTCCCGGATGCTCCAAGAATCTGGCTTGTACCAATGCAAGCATAGTTGGTTCTAGAGCCCAATTTAGACTCCAATCAGATTGGCCCTCATTTGAAAAACATGATTCTAGTTCTTGCAATATGAGGTCATCTCCTGATCTTCCAACCTTCAAATCTGACCGAAGTACAAAAGGCCAATTCCCCACTTCTTTCTCCTTTTGTATATCCCTTGGATGATTCCATTGGAGCATATTATGCACCTTCCTAGAGAAGGGTCTATTGTTATGTTTGGGTGCATGATACTTCAAAGAACTAATTTCTGCATTGTTCAATCTTCTCAATTTATTTAGGAGTTCTGTGAGTTCCCCCATGGTTTAGCCCAATGATGACATGAGGTTTCTGTTTTTTGAGTTTTTATAGTGCTATAGGTGTAGTTTTTAGGGCCCAGAATTAGACCATCAATTTTGATAACACATAATATTCAGAAAATGACATAATATTGATCCTTGCCTTCTATTTCCCTTGGCTAGTGATCTCATTGGGGTTATTGCATCAAATTCAAAGAAAATTTCTCCTTTAATCCATTTCCCCCCCTCAATTAAGTCAAGCACACCCTTGGTTGATCAATTCCATCCCCTTGACCTAACTCTGGGTCCACTTGGTCCTGTGTGGTCCCACAACCCTTCGAAGATAATTCCACAAAGATCACTTGGAATCCAAGTTCCCACAAGGATTTTAGGGTCTAGGAATCTCCTTGACAAGTCACATACTCAAACTCTAGCCTTTGAAATTCTCCTAAGCCCTTCCTAGAGAGCCTTTCATCTTGCCTTCCAAGCAAGAAAGCCATATATTTGAGCCTCTATTGCGAACAGGCTTCTAGGATAACCTTTCATCCTATCATTGATCCATTCATCTTCGTGATCCTTATTATACCGAGTCTCCTCCCATTGGTCAAACTCTGTAAAGAGCAGGGAGCCTTAACTGAGGTGACAGTGGGATATCACTCCATTATTTCTCTTGACCTAGTAGTTTCCCTATAGGACCCCCTCTTAGGACCCTTGCTAGTTTGAGCGGTAACTTTTTAGCGCCATTTCCAAAGAGGAAGCAGGTCTACCTCCCTAGTGAATCATTGAGGAATTGATTCATTGACGACAATTCAAATATTCCTTTAGTGACTCTATTCATTGTCAAAACCCCTAGTTTACTTGAAGGTGAAAATATTCCTCCTTTAACTAGGGCCACTGCATGAAGGCGAGAATGAACTCCATCACCTGTTAGAACCACTCTTCTCCCTGAATTTGAAAAGGTCAGTGATCCTACCCCAAAAATGGCAACTACCTCTATCATTGACCCAAAACAAGACCAACCGAAGATGACCAAAAGTGAAATATGTTTGGTTAGTGTCTTTGCCCCCTTGAAATTGAGTGATGATCCCAAACCACTACCTAAGAAATACAATAGATGATTGCCCAAATTCAATGGCGATGCTACCAAAAGTGCACGTGACTTTGTCGAAGATTTCTACTGGCTCATGTCACCTAGGATTATTTTCGATGAGGATGGGCTTATGGTGCTCTTTGCTCTGTCTCTTGAATGACAAGCAAGGGAATGGTACCTTAGCCTTCCCCCAACGTGCATAGATGACTCTGACCAATTTGAATATATGTTCATGTAATGCACAAGGAACCTTCAACATTGACAAGTTTTATCAAATAACTAGGGGAAGGGAGGAAATCCGTGAATTCATCCAAAAAGTTGATAGGGTAGTCAGGGATATCCCCGACCATTTGAGGCCTCCCAATGCTAATATTCTAGATAGATTCATTAATGTTGTGTTTGGCCCCCTGACCTATGCATTAAGGGACAAGAAACCTTCTACATTAGATGATGCCAAAGAAATAGAAATGGAAGCTAAAGAAAACTTTAAATCTCTAGAATGTATGTTAATGAATGTCTGAAGGCCAAAGCTAAGGCTAAAAAGGAAAAATCCATCAACACGAAGAGACCCTTTTAGTGATCCTCAAAAGAATGGACAAGATGAGTGAAGAAATGAATGCACGAGATAGGCTCTACATGAACAAACTCACTTCCTTGGAGAAGGCACAAAAATCAAGCTATATCCCAAATCCTTTCCCTAAAAAACAAAATGACAAGGACAAGCCTAGCTCATCCAAGTCCCCAACACTTTGGCCCCGACAAATGCTGTGGAGAAAGATTCATCTTCTGAGGGAGAACAAAGCGATGGGGATGAAGATGACACTGAAAGTGAAGATGAGGAAGTTGATGACCAAGCAAACCTTGTGGAATTTGATGTCTTCAATATTTTGCTAGGTGGTTCGTACACTCATCCCCGCATTAGTGAGGTTGTCATTAAAGAAGATAAGATAAGATAAGATAATTTTATTAGTGTCCAACGAATGAACACAAAAAGGTCAATGGGATTGCCGGTTACAATGATTACAGCATACTAGCCGATGGACCAAACGGTCCCCTTTCTTCATAAAAGCAGGGAATGCAAAGCTACAAGAAATGTAAAAGTAAAAGTAAAGTCTGGATGACTGAATGACTGGAGCATCATGATAATGAGTTGTGATGAAGAAGTCTTGGAGGAGAAGGTGAGCCTCCTGAAAGGGGGGAGACTCCTTCTCCTAGCATCTGAGGCCGATAGAAGAGGACTGAAGGAAACTTGTCAATGTTTGCTGTCCTGAAGAGGGGCTGGATCGTTGTCGCTGCCGTCTGGAGGATTTGGGGCGCCCCCTGGATGTGGGGGGGTGCCTAGTTCTGGAACGCTGATGGAGTCTAGCGGGACGAGATTCCCAAAACTGCACTAATCTGGAGTCCTGGTCTATGGATCGATCGGTGGTTCTCTTGGTGTCCTATGGTGCTGGGAGTACTCGGAGGAAGTCTGTGATCCTTTGCGTGGTGGCCGAAGTAGGTGGAGGCTGGAGTAGAGTCGAATGGTGTTTGAAGGTCTCCTGGAGGTAGAGGGCCAGGCATCGCTGGTTAGGGTATCTAAGGAAGCTGGCCAGGCTCTGGGGGCCTCTTAATAAGCAATAAAAGTGCCCACGGATCTCATAGTAGACCGGGCATCTGAAGATGAAGTGTGACTCGGTCTGCAGCTCCTGTAAGTGACAAAGCTGACAGATCCTCTCCGTCCTGTCAATGTGGTGGTCTGTTTCTACCCGAAGCCTGTGCGATCCAACTTTGATCTGCCCAAGGGGGATCCTAATGGCATGTATTTAATGTTGGAGGGTATAACGGGGTCGAGTGATGAGTCCATCTCTGATCTCCAGACAGTGTTCAACGTAAAAGGCCATCTTTAGGCGCAGACTGCCCGGAGGATGAACCCATGTAGTTTGAATGTATTGCCTGTAGATGTCCTCCCTGATGATTTTGTTGAGTTTCTGCTGGTTTGGAAGAAGATGCCCAGGGGCGTTCAGTGAGTACTAGAACAGTGGGAGGTGATCTGTCTGGATACCGATAAGACCAAGGAGTTTTGTCATCCCAGCGAACCAACATTTGGTGCGGCCGGTCTGCGTATGAGCGATGTTCTTCGAGGAGCAATAGGCCAGGTAAGGGTATCTGTTTCTTCCCTCTCTCGTGTTTGCCAAGCCACGGATCCAATGAAGGTAGGAGACTATCATGAAAATTGCCTCTAGACGGAAGGGCTTAGCTCCGAACTCTGCTAAGATGATGTGTTGAGGAACTGTCTTCTTGCACCGAATGAAGCAGTGCAAGAGAAGAATCCGGACTCGCTCAGCCGATGCCCAATTTGATTCCAGTAGCGAGGGGTCCCATACCTCCGATCCATAGAGCACGGTGGGGTGGATCAAGGTATCCATGATGTTCATCTTGGATGGTATATCCTGGAAGTGGTGACGGAAGCACTGTCTCTCAAGCAATGTTGCGAACATCTCGATAACATCTCGATTTTATCTTGAAATCACGATTTTTTGGCCTAGTCGATGTTTGCCGATTTTTAAAGATATTTTTATGGTATCTTAATTTTGCTGATGTTTGCCGATTTTTTACCGATTTCCTGATTTTTATGATTTTTTGGTTTTTCGGACCTTGCTGATTTTATCCCGATGCCGATGTTCGCAACATTGCTCTCAAGAAGGGCCAAGGAACCATATCCTTTGTTTATCCTGGACTGGAGGGCCGGCCAAACGCTGAAGCAGGGACCCGAGAACTGCATGCCCAAGTAGGTGTAACTGCTGACGACTTCAATTTCTTCTCCCTTGAATAGGAAGTGGAGGCTCGAGGACTTCTTCACCCCATTGAAGATTATGACTTTGGTTTTGCTCAGGTTCACCGTCAAGTGCCAAAGGTCGCAAAAGGCTACAAGGGCGTCTAGCTGTCTCTGTAGCCCTTCTGGGGAGGAGGCTAGAAGAACAATATCATCTACAAAGAGAAGGATGGAGATCAGGACCTGGTGGAGGAGGCACCCATCGGATTCCTGGATGTGCTCTCGGAGGAAAGGTTCCAACTCATCAATGTAGATCCCGAAAAGAGTGGGGGAAAGCGGGCACCCCTGCTTGACTCTAATAGTGCTTCGGATGAACACCGACATCCCTCCAACTATGCGGAGACGGCCCAGTACGGACTCGTAGAGACGCGTAATAGCCGTCAAGAGAGTCAAAGAGATACCAATATCTCTCAGCCTCTGAAAGAGGTCCTCCCTCTGGACCGAATTGAAGGCCTTCTTGAAGTCCACAAAGCAACAGTACACTTTGGAGGATCGATGACGGGCCTCCTTGATCATTGCTCGAATAGTGAAGATATGGTCGGTGGTCTGGTGATCTGGCCTGAAACCAACTTGCCCCTTGGCCCTGAGATGTTTCTGCTCAAGGAAGCTGGAGAGTCCCCTGTGGAGGGCAGTGGCATACAACTTGGAGAAAATATGTCCAACCATGATCGTTCTGTAATTGTTTGGGTCAGATGTAGACCCTGCTTTGTGGATAGGATAGATAATATGATGAGACCATTCCTCAGGGAAGCCATCTCGAATGACATGGTTGAAAAGATCTGCTAGATATCCAACCAGAGGACGAACCCCAAATTTGAAGAATTCTGCCTGGAAGCCTTCTTCGTCTGCGGATTTACTGCTGTTTAAAGCCCAGATTGCCTCTCTGATATCTTTGTCGGAGAAGAAGTGGCAAGAGGTTGGGGGGGAAAACGACCTGAATGGGGGGTTGCCCAGGGATGTCATACAACTTGGAGGTGTGGGAGAACATGGATGTGGGGTCGAGGTCGATAGGGGTGGGAGATCGCCTGGAAAGTACAGTGCCCCAGAACTCCTTAGGGGAGTGGAGAAGAAGATCAGAAAGAATTCGTCTCTGGTGGGAGATAAAATGACGCTTTTTGCGGCAAAGGAGGCGGCGGTAGGCCGAACGAATGGTGGGGTATGACGGTAGGGAGTGCCTGAAGGCGTGCCGGAGATCCTGGTGCAGAGATTTACAATCGTGGTCATACCATTTATTCATAGGGCATCCTCCTAGTCTAGAGGGTGCGGTGGCGGAGCGAGTGGAGGAAGGGAAGGACTAGAGTGCGGCCTCCCAGATTGCAGATGAGAGTTAGTGGTATTTATCGGTGGCAGATTCAAGGGAGGCGAACTGGGCTACGGGAGGAAGGGCGTGCTTGAGGGTAGAGGAGAAGACTTCAGGATTGCCTTCCTCGAACCTGAAGAGGGTACGGGGTGGGCCATGCGGGGTGGGGAGGGGCTTGCGCGGGATGTTGAGCTGAAGAGAGAGTGAGAGAAGTGCATTATCCACCAGGGGGATAGTTATGATAGAAAAGTTTTGGATGTACGGAAGGAGGTTCGGGCTGGCTAGGGCATAGTCAACCACACTTGCACCCCCCCTGTGGGGTCGACAAGTAAAGAAGTGGGAGGATGGAAAGCAAGGGAGGCCGTTCAAGATGATCAACTCGTGAGACTCCCCCATCTGCAAAAGGTGCTTCTCGTAGGCTGTAGTGGGACCCAAGCAATCCTCTGATGTGTGGTGCATATTCACCGAGGTCTGATCTATCCCCCGAGTGCAAAACACGTCCTCTGTACGATCGTGAATGGGTATCTGGAGGTCTCTGGTTCGGGCATCAAAGTCCCCCATGATAATGATGTCTCCTACTGCTAAGTATTTGGTAGTGCCAGAGTACAAGTCAATGAAGGGGTCGCCGTCACTGTTATGGATGGCAAAGGATGATGAAATGGGGGGGAAGTAGCACACCGCAATATTAATGTCTCTCAGAGGGGGGGGCATTGGCTCTAATCTGGATCCACATGAATCTAGCGTGTTCATCGGTCGCTACGACAGATATTCTGTCTCTGAGATCATCTCTAGTGAGGCACGCCACTCCTCCAGAACCTCTGACTCCTCCTGAACTCCGTGTCTCCTGTCTGCAAACTGAGGTCCACTGGTATCCTGTGATGTCCAGGAGAGGGCGGACGGGGCTCGCGTGTGTTTCGGTAACACGCAGGATGTCTGCTGAAGCAAGAGCATCATAAAGTAGGCCCGGTGATGACCAAAAAGAGCCATTTCCATTCCAGCAGTGGACCGAGATACTCGTGCCCTGTCTCCTCTCCGCTCGGGCCCGTCATTTAGAACTACCGGTTCGAGAGACCCACCCCGGGGGGAAGGTGTCTCGAATAACCGCTCGAAGATTTCTGATGACTGCCCACTTTCCTGCCTGTCTTGCTGCCGCCACCTGCTCTCTAGCCTGTTTAAGTTCAGCTACATGTGTTCTCGTAAGGTCCTCATCTAGGAATACCTTATCAGGAAGGGAGAATAAATTCCGCTTTGCCCGAAGCGCCCGAAGTCTATCCGTGGAGTTGCGGAATCGGAGGAAGAGAGTGGAGTCATGCCCCAGCCATGCCCTATCCAGTGTTATGTCAGGTATGTCCAGTGTGTCATGAAGAACCCTGTGGCCTAGCTCTAGTATGTCCGATGAGGGGGTGGGGGGAGGAAGTCCCCTTACTTTGAGGTTTAGTTCTCTTGCGCGCCTGGTCCTTTCCTCCACAAGCTTGGCTTGTACAACCTCTTCCACCGCTGTGAGAGGTGGAGCCTTCTCTTTTCCTTTGACCACTTGTACCCATAATCTGATGTGTGATTCTATTTTTTGCTTGAAGGATACCTGCTCTGATATTTTTTCTTCCTGTTTATCCTTAAGCACCTAAATTTTCGCCTGTAAGGCCTCATCTGGCGGGCGTACTGCAAGAAGTTCTTTGCACTCCTGTAATTGGTTCTTCAGGGATGAGTTGTCTTCCTCGACCTCCCTGACCCTGTTGGACAAGGTGCCAAACTCGAAGCGCAGCCTGTAGTTTTCCGCTCCCAGGAGTTCCGTTTTCCTCAACAATTGCTTGATTTGGGAAGTCCAGAAGATGAAGTCGGTTTCCAACACGATGTTAGTGGGGCTGTACACAGTTCCAGGTTCGTTTTGGCACTGCTTGAGATACCTGGGACGTCCCCTGTCATTGAAATTCAGGGAATTAGGAAAATTAGGAAAATCAGGCCCCCCTCGAGGTCCTTATTCTCCTTCCTCTCCGTCATTCCCGTCAATGGTTGTTGTGGGGGAAATCAGTGCTAGGCTGCGGGGAGCCAGCCGGCGGAAAAAGCCTATGGGGAGGGGGCTACGGGGGAAGCACCGAAGTGGGAGGGGCGAGAGCCGCAGGCGAGGGGCTGCGGGGGGGCCGAGGTGGGAGGCAGCGGGGGGGGGAGTCGAGACGGCAGCTGTGGGGGAGCCGAGGTGAGAGGCAGCGGGAGATGGTGGCTGTGGGGAGAGCTGAGACGACGGCTGCGGGGGGCAAGGACGGGAGGCTGCAGGGAGAGCCGAGGCAGGAGGCAGCAGGAGATGGCGACCAGGGAGGGCCGAGACGGCGGCTGCGGGAGGGTCGAGGTGGAAGGCAGCAGGAGATGGCAGCGGCGGGGGAGTCGAGGCAGAAGGCAGCGGGAGATGGCGACTGCAGGGGAGTTGAGGTGGAAGGCAGCGGGAGATGGCGGTTGTGGGAGATGGTGGTTGTGGGGAGAGACGGCGGTTGCGGGGGGCAGGGACGGGAGTCTGCGAGGAGAATCGAGACGAGAGGCTGCGGGGAGAGCCGAGGCGGGAGGCAGCGGGAGATGGCGGTCGGGGAGAGCCGAGACGGCGACTGTGGGGGAGCCGAGGCGGGAGGCAGCGGGAGCTGGCGGTTGAAGAGAAGAAAGATCCAATTCTCAACACTAACGATAGTTGAAGATTCAAAGGGGTTCAATATTCACGAAAGGAAAACAATAAAGACGCAACAACCTCCAAGGAACCTAACAAAGAGAACTCAACTCCCAAGCAGGTTTCTCCTAAAGAACCTCTCCTTAAAGACCCTCTTAAAAAGGATCCCCCAAAGAAGGCCAGTCCGAAAAAGCATCCTCAAAAGAAGCAAACCATCAAAAGGACGGGAAAGGGAAAAGAGGTTGGGCTTTGTGAAATTTTCTAGAAGGAAAATATTTCTGCAATACTTGGTTTATTTCTCTTACTTATGATATAAGTTATTTACAGATGCTTAAGTAAATTCTGAAATAAACACTTTTGCAGATCTTCACTATCACTACAAGCATAAGAACAAAAAGATAAATTACACAAGTAGCACAATAGAAACAACCATATGAATACAGTTATTTTTGGACAATTGTCCCCCGAAAAACCCAATGTGGGAAAACCAGTGCAGTAGATGAGGGTTTTGTATTTATCTTCAGAAATGGAAAGTACATTGACAAGAGTCTGATGAACAGATAAAATTAGCAAACACCGGGTTGAATTTTCTGGAACCTCCAAACGAATTTCAGACCCTCGGGGTGACCTCCTTCACCCTCTACGTCATCCAGTGTGGGAGCTCTGCGCAGTCTCTCCCTGGACTGTGATTCTACGTGGAGGGCTTTTACTGCTGGTCAGCTCACCCTTCCCTTCATCCTCCTGACTTCTACTTCTCGATAACTGACTCCTCCCTCCTCCTTCTGCGTCTGCAACGCTGCCTCTACAATCTCACCCACTGAAATCGAATTCTCTTGCTTTAGAATCGATTTCCTTCGGGTATTGAGAGTGTCCCCGACTTGATTTCCAAATGGCCCTCAAGTTTCTTCTTATAGTCTTCTCGCTGATGAATCAATGTCCAAGGTTATATCGTTAATCAATGGCTCAGATTAAAAGATGACTTGATCTTCGTTTTCTAGAAGATTCACACTCTGCTCTATTAATACCCTTTAATTACTTAATTTCCCTAAGTTTAAACTTAGGGTTTGCATTAAAATAATTAATTATTTTAATAAAGTCATATCTGAGTGGAATTTCCACAAACGATTAATGGGTTCTCTGGATAACTATTGTCCAAGCCTCTATACCAAAAATGAGACTTAGAACACTTCCAAATGCTATAGAAATCAACACTCCCTCTTAGCGAGGAAAGTGTTTAGGCAAGATACCACTGCACTGCTCTGACTTTATAATATTTGCTGCGTTGATGCTGTCCTGGCTGTTGCCCCTCATCTCTGCGCTGTTGCGTCCTGTACTGCTGCCTTGTGACACTGCCTCTGCCACTGTAACATCCGTACTGCAGCTCTTTGAAGACCACCCTTTCCTCTAATGGAAAGGGTTCTCGACCATCCCCATCTTCTCTCTGAAGTAAGTGAATTTGATCTTAGTTAGAGCCTTTGTGAGGATATTTGCCACCTGTTCTCCTGTAGGAGCGTATCGTAACTGTACTGCTCGCCTCTAGACATAGTCCCTGATGAAGTGGCACCGAATGTCAATGTGTTTCGACTGGTCATGAAACACAGGATTTTCAAAGAGCTTAATGCAACTCTGATTATCGCACATAATCCTGGTCGGTTCCGTTCGCTTCTTGAGCAGGTTCAAGAGTAACTTGCGGAGCCATATGGCCTCGCACGAAGCTGTGCTCGCTGCCATGTACTATGCCTTGGTTGAGCTCAGTGCTACAGACTTTTGTTTCCTGTAGGAGCGTATCGTAACTGTACTGCTCGCCTCTAGACATAGTCCCTGATGAAGTGCCACCGAATGTCAATGTGTTTCGACTGGTCATGAAACACAGGATTTTCAAAGAGCTTAATGCAACTCTGATTATCGCACATAATCCTGGTCGCTTCCGTTCGCTTCTTGAGCAGGTTCAAGAGTAACTTGCGGAGCCATATGGCCTCGCACGAAGCTGTGCTCACTGCCATGTACTCTGCCTTGGTTGAGCTCAGTGCTACAGACTTTTGTTTCCTGCTGCACCAGGAGGTCATTCTTGATCCGAGACTGAAACAATACCCACTGGTACTTTTCCGATCCACTGTGTTTCCAGCCCAATCTGCATTTGTGAACCCACTCAACTGGACCTCATTGTCCTTGGTGTACTTCAACCCATACTTGGCTGTCCCTCTCAGGTATCTGAGAAAATGTTTGGTTGCTGCCCGGTGAGCCCTCCTTGGTTCCACCATGAACTGACTAGGGTATTCATTGCATAACAGATGTCTGGTCTAGTATTGACTAGATACATCAATGACCCGATGAGTTGTCTATACAAGGTGGGATCAGCCTCATCATCCTCCGACGTGTCTATCTTCTTCCAGTTAGTAATCATTGGCGTTGCCATGGGTCTACAATCTTCCCTCTGAAAGCTCTTCAGGATTTCTGTTGTGTATCTTCCTTGCCCTAGGAAGATTTCCCCTTTCTGCTACCAGACTTCTAACCCAAGAAAATAGTGCATCTGCCCCAGGTCCTTCATGTCGAATTTTGTCGCTAGATTCTCCTTGCAGTCTTTGATGAGCTTGGATGATCCGGTCAAAAGCAGATCATCCACATAAAGTACAAGATTAAGCGACTCATCTCCTACTCTCAAGTAGTAGAGGTTGGGGTCTGCATCACTCTTGATGAACCCCATCTTCTGCATGTAGCTATCAATCCGTCCATACCATGTCCTGGGGGCTTGTTTTAAGCCATACAAGGCTTTCTTAAGCCTACAAACATGAGTCTTCTGCTTATGTTTCTCGAAGCCCTCTGGCTGTTCTATGTACACTTCCTCTTCTATCACCCCGTTCAAGAACGCTATCTTGACATCCATCTGGTGAATCTCCCATCCCATCTGCGCAACCAAAGAGATGATGGATCTGATAGAAGTGTATCGAGCTACTAGGGCAAAGGTTTCCTCATAGTCAATGCCTTCCTTCCGTGGATACCCCTTAGCTACAAATCTTGCCTTGAACTTCTCTATGCTGCCATCTACAACATATTTGATCTTGTAGATCCACCTGGATCCTACAACTGATCTGTCTCGTGGTCTAGGGACTACTTCCTAGACATCATTCGTCATGATGGAGCTATACTCCTCCACCATGGCATCCACCCATACTTGATGTTGAGCTGCTTCCCGAAAGGTGGACGGTTCACCAACCTGAGCTACCAGTGCCTGATATCTGTCTGGTTGCTTCCTTATCCTCTTCCCTTCTCTAGGGGCTCCAACAAATTCTTCTGCATCCTTAAGAATTTGTTGAAGTTCTCTACTCGGTCTCCCATTAATGGTGGGTGGTCTTACCTGCTGTCCTTCCTGTTCTTCTTCTTTGGAGCTCTCCTCAGAATCATTGTGCCTTGGAGAGGCACTTGACTTATCCTCTGTAGGACGTTGAGGCTGAACTAGTGGATCCTCCTCAATCTGCGTATTTGTGGCCATTTCTCGATATTTCGTGAAGGCTCTCTCCTCCAGGAATTTTACATCCCTTCTTACCTTGATTTTCCTGCTCTCTGGAATATAGATGCGATATGCCTTTGCATTCTCGCTAGAGCCCATTAGGAAACCCTTTTCTGTAGTTTGATCCAACTTCTTCCTCTTTTCATCTGGAACATGGCAGTATACCATGTTGCCGAATATCTTGATGTGGCTCACTTCTGGCTTGCTACCTGTGAACACACTCTTGGGAGTTACCTTCCCCAAGGCTCTATGAGGAACTCTGTTCTGAATATATACTGTTGTATTGCGTGCCTTTGCCCATAAGAATTTGGGCATGTGTTGGTCATACAACATTGCCCTTGCAGCGTTTATTATGGTCCGATTCTTCCATTCTGCAACTCCATTTTGCTTTGGATTGTATGGAGCTGTCCATTCTCTCTTGATGCCTTCCCTTGCACAGAAATTTGTGAAGTCTTTATCGATATATTCTCCACCGTTATCTAACCGCAACTTCTTGATCTTCTTTCTTGTAGAGTTCTCCACCAATGCTTTGAAATATTTGAATCGATCAAAGACTTCATCTTTGGTTTTCAAAAAATAGATCCAAGTTTTTCTGGAATGATCATCAATGAAGGTGGCAAAATACTTTGCACCACTGAGAGCAGTTGTGGACATTGGACCGCAAATGTCAGAGTGTATTAACTCTAATACACCTTTGGTTCTACTGCTGCTTCTTGGAAATGTTGCCTTAGCGTACTTCCCTAGTACACATCCCCTGCAAACTTCGTCTTTCTTTGTGCTAAGTTCAGGAGCCCCTATGATAATATTTTTGAGAATCCCCAAGGCTTCATGATGTAGATGCCCCATCCTTCTGTGCCAAAGTTCATTCAGATCTCTGTCGTCTGTATTGCCAATCAGGGCCACCGGAGATTCAAGCTAGCTTATATAGCTTGTGACTCCTTACTCCGATTTGTGCCTTTTTGCTCTAGCTAGGGTGTTTGACATACACCTTATCTCTAATAAAGTATACGTCATAGCCATTGTTCTGAAGTTGATACTCTGAGAGTAAATTCATCCCCAACCCTAGTACATGCAGAACATTCGTGGCTCGAATCTTGTTGCCATCTTCGGTCTGAAATCTTATGGTACCTTTCCCAATGGGGGTACATTTTGCCTTGTTTCCCATAGTTATCTGGAAATTCATCTGTTCTTCTTGGTAGCTCGAAAAACATTCTCGAACCCCCGTCATATGAGCAGATGCTCCACTGTCAATATACTAGACACTTGGAGGAGCCGTGCTTGACGCACAAGCAAGATCCTCCTCTAGTCTAGATTCCATCACTTTCATGTCGTGTTCTTTCTGCATTTCTGTGTGCTCTGGAGGAATACGTGAACCCTTCCGAATGATGGATCTTTGGTCCATGGCATATCCTCCCTTTCTGTTTTTAGCCCTTACCTATGATACCATGTGAAATTTTCTAGAAGGAAAATATTTTTGCAATACTTGGTTTATTTCTCCTACTTATGATATAAGTTATTTACAGATGCTTTAGTAAATTCTGAAATAAACACATTTGCAGATCTTCACTATCACCAAGAGCATAAGAACAGAAAGATAAACTACACAAGTAGCACAATAGAAACAACCATATGAACACAATTATTTTTGGACAATTGTCCCCGGAAAAACCCGATGTGGGAAAATCGGTGCAGTAGATGAGGGTTTTGTATTTATCTTCAGAAATGGAAAGTACATTTACAAGAGTCTGATGAGCAGATGAAATTAGCAAACACCTGGCTGAATTTTCTGGAACCTCTAAACGAATTTCAGACCCTCGGGGTGACCTCCTTCACCCTTTGCGTCATCCAGCATGGGAGCTTTGCGCAGTCTCTCCCTGGACTGCGTGATTCTGCGTGGAGGGGTCTTTCTACTGGTCAGCTCACCCTTCCCTTCATCCTCCTGATTTCTGCTTCCCGATAACTGACTCCTCAATCCAATGCATCAAGTCGATATCCTTCATCTCGAACTCAATGAGTCTCTCTACACCTGTAATGACCAAGTCATCTACATACAACACCAGAATGAGAGGCTCCTCCCCTACCACAATGAAGTATAGGTTCGGATCAACATCACTCTTTGTGAAGCCCAACTCCTGCAAGTGTGTATCAATCCTCGAGTACCAAGCTCTAGAAGCTTGCTTCAGGCCATAGAGTGCCTTCTTCAATCTGCATACATGGGACTCCTTCCCATGCACCTCAAAGCCCTGCGACTGCTCAATATAAACCTCCTCCTGTATGAAGCCATTGAGAAATGCGGTCTTCACATCCATCTAGTGGATCTTCCAACCCATCTTTGCTGTTATCGATATAGTGGAGCGTATGGAAGTATACCGAGCTACGGGAGCGAAGGTCTCCTCATAGTCAACTCCCTCTACCTGTGAGACCCTCTCGCCACAAACCGAGCCTTGAACTTCTCGATGCTGCCATCTGCAACATGCTTTATCTTGTAAAGCCATTTGGAAGTAACCACTGATTTACCTTCAGGCCTTAGCACTACCTCCCAAACATCGTTCTTCATAATAGAAGAATACTCCCCCTGCATGGCCTCTCTCCAGACCTGCTGGCTAGATGCCTTCTCATAGCTAGAAGGCTCAGAATCAACGATGTTAGTGATCAATGCCATATAACTACAGAACCGCTCAGGTGGTTTACTCTCTCTAACCTGTCTCTTTGGCCCAGCAACAGATGTGGCCTTGCGCAAGGTGTCCTGAAGCCTCCTTGAGCATACTTCTCCCACTGGAGTGAAAGAATCCTCATCATCATTAGAAGCTTGAACTCCTGAAGGATTGCAAATTGACCTCATGCCTGAACCTGTCCTTGTAGAAGTTGAGGTACCATGCGAACTGTCCATTAGTGGACTACCCTGCACTGCCCTGCATGCTGCCCGAAGAACCACCCACCTGACTTTGAGAGCCACTGCTCACTGAAGGACCTAACATTGTAATCGATGTACCTCCTGATCCCTGTCCACTAGATCCCTGTGATCGACTTAGCTGCTCCTGAGGGTCTAGTGAATCCAGATACTCTAAATCCCGTGACCTCCTGAAAGCTCTCTCCTCCTCGAACTTCACATCCCGCCTGACAACAACTTTCCTCTTCGTAGGAATGTAAATTCGATAAGCTTTCGAGGTATCGCTATAACCCACAAAGATGTCCTTGTCTGCAGTGTGCTCTAGCTTGGTCCTCTTCTCCTTGGGAATATAGGAGTATGTAATACACCCAAAGATATGAAAGTGATCAACATCATGCTTCTTCCCCAAAAAAGCCTCCTCCGGAGTCACATTGCCCAAATCACGATGTGGACTCCTGTTCTGCAAGTATACAACAATGTTGTAGGCCTCTGCCCACAAAAATAAAGGTAACCCCTGATCATGAAGCATGGCTTTGGCAGCCCCTACGATGGATCTGTTCTTCCTCTCTGCAACCCCATTCTGCTGGGGGTTGTAAGGAACCATGAACTCCCTCCTAATGCCTGCGTCTGCACAATAATCAACAAACTCACCAAGGGTATACTCCGCTCCATTGTTCGACTTGAGGACTTTGATCTTCTGACCTCTCTGGGTCTCCACAAGAGCTTTGAACTCTTGAAACTACTTGAAGACCTCACTCTTGGTCTTCAAGAAATAAATCTAGGTCTTCCTGGAGTGATTATCAATGAATAACACATAATACTCATAGCCACTCAAGGATACATGAGACATTCGACCACTCACATCGGTATGAATCAAGTCAAGAATTCCTGTCGCTCTGTTGTCACTGCTGGGAAATGGGAATTTTGCAAACTTCCCCATAGCACATCCTCTGCACACATCAAGGTGATCATAACTAAAATCTGGCACACCAGTGGTGATTTCCCGCAATGTCCTCAAGGCCCCATGATACATGTGTCCCATCCTACGGTGCCAAATCTCACACAAATTTGAACTGCTAGATCTGCTGTCGGTATTGATACTCAATGCCATCAAGGGCTGGAATGAGAACTTGTACACCTTGGCATGGCGCACACCAATCGCTTTAGCTGAATCAACTGGAGTGCCCTTAGGATATATAAGCACCTGCCCTCTCTTGAACAACACCTCATACCCTCTGTCCTCAAGTGGTGAGACGGATATCAGGTTTTTCTTCATTCCAGGCACATATAGAACATCTGACACTTTCAAGGGAGGTTTGGGTTCCCTATCAAATGTCAATGTCCCCACACCGACTGCTCTAACAATGCTGTCATCACCGAGTACTATCTCAATATCAGTGCCACTCTCTGAAAGCTTTGAGAAGTACTTTCGGACTCCTGTCATATGACGAGAAGCCCCACTGTCAACATACCAAATACTAGAAGATGCTCTGCTACTGGAGGGAAGTGCACACTCCCTCTGAACCTGTGTGGCAGGTGATCCTGCACTAGTGGACTCACAAGCTATGAACTCAAACTCTCGATCAAAGCTCTCTGAGAAGCCCTCTATCTCTGCAAAAGCTGCCATGGTTTTGTCCTTTTCCTTTTTGTTCTTCTTTTCCGGATACAAAATTGCATAGTGTCCTAACTTCTGACAATTCCAACATTTGACTTTGGAATAGTCCTTCTCCTTGTTCCGCTGCTTACCTTTACCTTTGCCTTTGCTTCCACCTCCATTGGTAGAAGCTTGCTTCTTTCCTTTGCCCTTCTTGCCTCTTGCTAACAATGCTACATTTTCATCCTCCTCCACTTGTTTGGCTGCCCTAAGATGGTTCTTTCTAATCTCATTCTGAATGCAATCATCCCACAACCTCTCCCATCCGGGAAGGTTCTGCCGTGCAACAATGCCATCCACAAAACTCTCCCAAGTCTTGGGAAGATCATTCAAGGCTATCCTCACCAACTCAGTGGGTGCTATGGTCTCTTCAACGGCTGCCAACTCATCTCTCACAGAATTGATCTTTGTGAGGTATGCTGTAGCACTATCAGTCTTAGCCATTTTAATGGCTTTCAGCTTCTCCCTTGGCACCATTTTTCTGTTTTCATGGGAGCTCTGGTAAAGAGTGGTCAAGGCTATCCACATCTCATGTGCATAAGTCTTTCCTCTCACATGAGGAATGACATGATCTTTAACTCCATCCAGAATCAGTCTTTTTGCCTTAGCATTCTTCTTGTTAAACTCTGCCAACTGTACAGGGTCAACAGATACTGCTACTGGGTGCTATGTGGTATGTACCATAATGCCCCAGACTTCTGCTTCCTCAAAGATGCTCTAGATTCTCTCCCCCCATGCACTGTAGTTGCTCTGCCCATCCAACCTGTCCTCAACTCTCAAGCCCAAAGACATGCTTGTTGTCTAACAAACTGAAATTTGCAAATCTGTGGTAAAGGTTCAGTTTTCTGTGTAAAAATCAGCTTGCTGTGATTTTCACTTTGCTGTCCCAAACTGCACTTTTCAGCCAACCAACCTCTGATACCATGTAAAAATTTCACCCCCACTCCGGTTATCAGTTTTCCTTATCACTCCATGCATATAGTTTTAAATTTGAACATGATATAAATACTAAAATTTGGAAATGACTGAAATTTCTAAAAACACAAATTTGGAGATTTTTGCAACTGCTGAAAATGCAGAAATAAAACACAGGAAAAATATGACAGCCACACACAGAAAATAACATAGTGAATTTTGGTCAATGTGACCCTGGAAAAACCCCCCTACAACTCTTGTGGAAAACCATTTTGAGAGATTTTCTTTATTTCTAAAAAATGCTTTTACAGAGAACTAAAATATACAGTAAAAATTCCAGCAACCACAAATTTAACTTATTTCGATTTTCGTGCTTGCACACTGCCTCGGAGAACGTGCCAACAACAAAACATAAATTTTACAACATTAAATGAACAACATTAAATGCTGAACTATCACCCTCAAAAATTGTGCCCATAATTCTGCAGTACGGCCATACTGTTGTACAGACTGTACAAAAAAGTACAATTGTACTTCCTCCTTGAAAAATTTGCCAGAATCTGCATTGAAAATTTTGCTGCCACTGTTGTACAAATTTCTCGAAATCTGTGCAGGAAAAACAATAGTGCCTCTCCTCGATTTTTGTGCCCAGAATATGCCTTGGACTTCATGCTGAAGTTGTACGGATTCCTCGGTTTCTGTGCCTCCTCTTTTTTCGAAAAATGTGCCAAACTCCTACTGTACGGATTCTGCCTTAGGATTTGTGCCCAATGAAGCTGCTTTACGGATTTGCTGAAGTCTCCTTGCTGCCCTCCTTCAACTTCTCATTGCTTAGAAATTTTCTCCTTGCTCTCCTTCTCTTTCTCTCAATAGCTCATGAAAGACTGAAGTGATCTTTTCCTCTTCTCCTCTCCTTTTGCCCTAAGTGACCTTTTGGGTAACCCTAAGATCTAATGGCTGAGATTCATTTAGATCTAGGGATGAGAATAAATGTGCATTTAATTCTCACTTTCTATTTTTTAACTCACCCACTTAAATAAAGATCCACTTAGCCTTTAATTTCTATAGTCACTATTTCACTTTCTAATTTTTCATTGACTTTAATAAAGTCACTTTAAAATTAGATTGTAACTTTACCACTTATAAAGTCACTTTTTAAATAAATTGACTTTACCACTTATAAAGTCACTTTAGGAGAAAAGTACAAATAAATTTGGACACTTTTCCCTAGGCCAAAAATCAAAGCCTTAGGGAACCACTTGTCCTCTGGTACCCAAATTTTAACAATCGCCAGATCCATCACACCGTTAACACCATCACTAACCAAATCCATGATGTGACAGAGAATCCCACCTGGATCCCAACAACAGTCTGGCCGTCGAGTTCTTTGGTAACCCATGGTCACTGCTGAGCTATGCCCTTGGCTATGCATATATCTAGACACCTAGCTCGCTCCACCGAGTACCAACTCAATACTTCTTGCCATCCTATCCCAAAGGTGGGATCGAATGCACCATCTCTTGTGTTTGGAACAAGCCCTCCATGCTGATGCTATGCCATACTCAACTCATGTTGCTCAATCCTACTAACCCAATCATCTCCTATGGTTTGTCTTGTAACTCCGGCTCTCTCTATCCCATGTGTAGAGGTGGGCTAATAATGCTGAAAGCCTCGTCAGCATGCCTCTTAAGTGAACTGTGTTGAAGTCCCAACATGTGCTCTCTTAGTTGCCCCTCATCAATAGCTAACCCAAAAGATGGTTGCGCACCCTCCTCCATCATGGGCTCAACATGATCCTCCAATTGCTCCTCCATAGACAATCCATCATGCAAAACATCCTCACCATTCAACTGTAGGTGGCTGCCACCTGGAAACTCTGTCAGGGCTATGGATGTCTCTGTGCCTATTAGTAACTTGTCAATGGATGGCCCTATTGGCATGTGGTCCACTCTCTCTTCCACTGTCTTAACCCGTGCCATCAATTGCTCTCAAATAGTGGTAAATTTGGAGTCACACTAGGCTGATCTATGTCCTCCTCACAACCGCTAGGGTGATCAGCCTCATGCGCAGTGTCATCAGAACCGAACCGATTCTAAAAAACCGGCCGGTTCGATCGGTTTGGAGGCAAAACCGGTCTGAACCGGCCCTCCGAACCGGAAATGACTGATTCGATACCGAACTGGCCAGTTCTGTCACCGAACTGGCCGGTTCTGTACCGGTCTGGTTCGGACCGATTCAGAGACCGATTCCACCGGTTCACAAGCCTAGGCATTAAAAAAAAATATTTTTTTTCTTATTTATTTAAATTTTTTTTTTTTTAAATTATTATTTTTCCTAGTTACTAACGCTACCCTAGGCCCCCCCCAAAGCTACTTAAACACCCCCACCCCCTCTATTTCACTCACACTATTCATTCGAGTCTCTTGCAATTCTTGAGTTGAGTTCGATAGGAGAATTAAGAGAGTTTTTTGTAGGTTTGTTCTAAGGGAGATTTTTTGCAGATTTGAAGAGCTGATTGGAGTCTTGTAGAGTTGTTGGGTTGGCAAATTTTCGAGATACTTCAAAGTTTTTTTTTCCCAAAATCTTTGGGTTTTCTTCAGTGGTTTTTGCCATTGTTGCAAACATCGCGATCGGGATTAAATCGGCGAGGGGAAAAAATCGGAAAAAATCGTAAAAATCAGGAAAAAATCGGTAAAAATTGGGAAAAAATCGGCACATACAAAAATATTCATTTTTTTTCAATTTTTTTAATATCTAAAGCACCCACAACATAAAATAAATGCATTGACACATAAATATGAAAAAAAAACTAATATATAAGACATGTAATATCATGTCTAGTGCTACATCACACATAATAGTGAATCATGTCTTGAATACTAAGTCCTGAGTCTCAACTCAACCTCAAAATATCAACAAAAAATATAATAATGTATCTCATATCATGAGTCATAATGTTATATACAAAGGAATGCATCAAATAAACTATACTATTGATTTTCTTTGCCCCTCTTGCGAGAAAATATAACAGCTTTCCCTTTAGACGAAGAAGCTGGCGGGGCTGGCAATGGACTCTGTTGTGCTCCAGATCCTGAAGCACTAGGAGCTAAAGGAGGCAGACCACGTCCTCTACCGGTAGTAGGGGTAGGTGGTGTCACCTCCTCTTCTTGTTGTTGCTCCTCCTCCTCCTCCTCATGAAACTCATCATTGATTCATCGCTACTAGAAATGGGATCATCAACAAGAGATACATAAACATCATCTAGCTCAAAGTCTTCAGACTTGGATTGCTCAACCTTATAACATGATAGAAATTGAAAAAGTTTAACATGCCTAACCAATGATTTTGGTTTGAGTGAAGGGTTCATCTCCTCAACCTTAAAACGCGGTAGAAAAAGATTAACATGCCTAACCAGTTGTTTTCCTTTGAGTGAAGGATACATTCTTGTTAAGGCCATGGTAGGGGAGTTCAACAATCAATACCACCAACATCAACAAAGTTCAACAATCAATGCCACCAACATCAAGGTTCTTAAAGGACTTCATACTCTTGATCAAATGCCAATCTCATACCTTTACACATAATAGAATCAAATGGAAATAATGCAAATCCCCAAACCATGAAACCCTGAAAACCATTAAGTTTGCTGAATTTTGAGTGAAATCTAAAATTCTAGTTTCTCCATATGAAATCCAATGAGGTCGAAACCACTCTTAAACATCATGAGTCATTTCATGGTAATGTTAAAAATTTAGGTAAAAGGATGAAAATGAAAAATAAAGGAAATATCACTTTTACTTTAAGAATTTAACATTACCATTAACTGCCAACAGGGTGTGTCAGGAAAATGAGAGGGCTGCAAAAATGACAAAAAAAAAATTCGATTTTTGAACTTATAGGGTTGCTGTTTGATGGGCCCACGATTTTTTCCCGATTAGCAATTTTTTCAAAAAATCGTGCAAAACATCGCCGATTTAATCGTTTTGTCGAAAAAATCGCGATGTTTGCTTCTTTGGCTTTTGCAACTGGTGGAAGATTTTTTTTATTTTGTTGGGGTTGCTACATAGTTGATTTCAAAAGATTTTGGAGCTGATTTTCTCCAAAATTTTAGAGGGTGAATCAAGGGCCATGGGAATCAAGCCATAATCCCATTGTAGACTTGGATGCTACTCATTCTTCAGATGAGGATAAAAAAGATAATCAGGATGATGATTTTGATGATGATTGACGATTTGATCATTGATTTGTTGTAGTTATAGCTTGTAGTATTGTAGGTTGTAGTATAATACTATGATCTATGATGTTATTTTGGACTATAAAGGCCTTTTAGAGCTTGCTTCTTGATGTTTGTAACATTTTTGGTTCAACGATGTTTTGCACTAAGTGCTATTTTGGTTGTATGCACTATCTCTTGCTATATATATGAGAACTTTTGCATATTTGTGTATAAATGGTTTGGATTCATATGGATGCACATGAATATATTTGTTTTTTCTTTAAAATATGAATATTTTATGTGTTTTTGGTAAACTGTTTTTTTTTTCTGGTTTTTTTCCGGTTCCGATCCAGTTCTGACCGTTTCCCGATCCGCAAGGTTTTCCGGTTCGATGACCGGTTCGGTTCTGATAACATTGTTCATGCGTAATCTCCTCCTCATGCTCGATGTTAGGAATCTCCTCCATGTAGTGGTCCTTGCCCTCAGTGCTCCAATATGATGATCCTGCTCCTGATCTATGCTTCTCCTTTGAATGCAAAAGCTCTCCAAACGATAGAGCCCTCTTGATCCTAGGGCCAACACATCATACTCATCAATCTCATCTGAGAAAGACTTCAACAAATCTGCAAAAGTATCTGGCTTTCGATCTCTCCTAGGTTCATCTAGAAATTGAGGCATGGTAGGACAACTAGTCTAGCCATATATATGGGTGTTGTTTTGTTGTAATGTGCGTGGCTTCCTTCTCTGGTTCAGGAACCACTTTCTCCATTTTTGATTTGTCCCTGCTGGTTCTGTATTTGCATTCACATCATTTGTTGCATCATCTCTAGAACTTGCTGGTTCTGCCTCACCAACTCCCCTATAACTTGTCCTTGACCACCCCTTTAGGCTGCTCATTGTTCTTCTAGCTCTCCATTTGTTCTCTTCTTTCTTGCGTCACGAAAGTGTCCATAGTTTCACTAATCAATGTGCATGCATACCTAACACCTCCATGATCTTGCTAGCTTCCTACGGCTAGCCAATATCATGCTCTGATACCACTGTAATATCCTAATGGAAAAATTAACAGTAATACCAAAATAATACCAAGGAACAACAAAATAGATAAATAATCACAACCCAAATCAAAACACAATAGACACCAACAAAAGATTCTGATCCATTTTATTAATATATTGGGAACAGATACATAAAATGAGTTGAAATGATAGAACCTGGGCTTTCTATACAACTTGAGCAAAACCCAGAAAAGATGGCCTGCACCCAAGTGTGGAAGTGTCACAGGATTGATTTGCACACTACCCAGAAATAATCTGTTGCTGACTGCTCATTGGAATGTTGATCTTAAGGTTGAATACTATTCGAAATGATTTGAAAATGTAATTCCGAATTCCTCTCACCAAACCCACAAAACCCCGAAAATGAATTGGGCTGAATCTAGATGATGAAAAAGTCCTTTAAAAAGGGTGCAAATGGCTCCCCAACTGGCTATATGCCCGACTGAAATTCTGCCTTGTATACTGCTTAGAAAATTCTGAAACTTTAACAATCACCTCTCCTCCAAATACCCACAAAAACCCAGAAAGGGTTTGGGCTAATTCCACTAGCCCGAGAGCCCCTAGATAGTGCGAGTTACCCTCTCTCGCTGGCTATGTGCACGACAAGAATAACTCTGCTAAGACATGTTCAAATCCTCCGCTGAGAGGCCACTGAAATTCTACACAAATTCCCCTCTGCAAACTACCTTCTTCTCCAGCCCAATCTCCTTCAGAAATAAGCCTTCCTCTACTCCTGTGCAAGTTTTCTCCAATGAGCTCTGCGCACTGCAATAAATGAGAAATTCGGTCCTCAAATAGTGTTAATCTCCAGCCCTGCAAATCCAACCCAAAATCACCAGCACCAATGGAGAAAACCACCTGCAAAATAGCTGGAACTCCAACCCACAATAGCTGGTCCTCTAATGAGTAACTTGTGTTGCCTCTGCGCCCAAGGAGTGCAGAGAACTGGATTATAACTGCAATGAAACTCTGTGGAAAATCCTGAAATAGACTCCCTGAAATTCCTCATTGGGGAGACAGTCAAAGTTCTCGGAAATGAGGGTGAAATTCCGCTTGGAACTCCTGTGCTAAACAACACTGCTCTTCCTTTGCTCAACAACTACAAGAGAGTTCAAGTTCGGAAGATAGATAGATAAAAGATGATAAACAAATGAGTTCATCCTCCTTTTATAATTTCTCCCATGCTTCTGGACTCCTTTTTAATATTATTTTGTTGGTGGGGGACATATTCCACTAAGGGACTTTTGTCACCAGTTAAATAAAATAATAATTTGCCTCCATTCTCCAATAAAATATTATGTTGTCTCCATTCTCTATTAAAATAATAATTTCCGCTTTTCTCCCATAAAATAATATTTTCCCCCTTTTTATTAATATTACCAGAAATTGGCAAAACTCCTTAGTGATTTTTGCACACAAAATTGGGAACATTACAATCTGTCAAGGTACCCTGAAACAGTCAACTAAGGATATATTGTTTTTTTTCTTGTTTGACATTAAATTTGTTTGGTTTGTATTATTTAACATGGCACATGCATAACAGAGAACACATATAGCTTATTCATTTGGCCAATGTCATAAAAGGTAGCGTCTATCCTCTCCTTATTGCTTGCATTTATGAACTAGTTTTGGCTTTCACTGTTTGCCAGATGCTACCTCCGAGTATATCCACCTATTATATATTCGTGCCTTTTAAGGATGACTCTCGATCTGTCAAGGTACCCTGAAACAGTCAACTAAGGATTCATTGGTTTTTTCCTTCTTTGATGTTAAATTTGTTTGGTTTGTATCTTTTAACATGGTGTATAGAAAACAGAGAACACTGATATAGCTTATTCTTTTTGCCAACGTCATAAAAGGTAGTGT
Source organism: Pinus albicaulis (assembly GCA_034641835.2). Lineage (NCBI taxonomy): Eukaryota > Viridiplantae > Streptophyta > Pinopsida > Pinales > Pinaceae > Pinus > Pinus albicaulis. The sequence goes on from CM076582.1 coordinate 809,962,897, forward strand.
CTACCCTCTCTTTATTGTTTGCATGGATGAACTAGTTTTGGATTTTACTGTTTGCCAGATTCTACCTCCCAGTACATCCACCCATGCATCATAGGTTAGGATGGATTTTTGGAGGCAACTAGTAGAATTCCTTGGGTCACAGGTACTGACAGGTATTACACTTGAGATCCTCTTTGCCAATGCTCACCTCTAGTCTCCCAACCTCTGCTAGAATTTGGGCAACTAATAATGTGGAGTGATACCTGAGCCATCAGTTTCAAACTATCACCACATCAAAATAAAAATTATTTTCAAAAACTATTTTAGATAGCTTGTCTTTCTATAAATTGCATGTATGGTGTAATTTAAACAACTCAGCTGCCTGAAAAATCCTACCTTATGTTTGGGCAGCTCCAGAATTGGTCGAGTCAATTGTCAATCATCAAAAGCAAGTTTCTGAAGCACTTCTTGGGCGTGCTGAGGAGATATGTGCTCAAAAAAATGTAAGTATTCTGAGCATTCAACTTGGTGCATGTAATGTATTTGTTATTGTCAAAAATCAGACCATGGTGAGCAGGTTTTGCACTCTAGAATCTATAGATCTATAAAACTGAAAATAGGAATAAAAATTTCTGCTATAGAGTACTTTAAAGTTAGTTTAACCTACAAACACATATTGCTGACAATTAAAACAGCAAACATGCTAATTAGAACATCAAAACACCTCAACTGATTTTCTATGAAATCTGAAAACAGAAAGCCACATGCACAACAATGCCTTAACTGAGAGTCAACTAAGTGGGTTTCTACTAGGGATGAGGCATGCGAACATGCATCCTACTAGAAATTTGCACCTGTTAACTTAGACTGTAACCTCATACATGAGTGCCTATTGAACTGCCCTCTCTAACTGTGCATGCAAACTGAATAAAGTAAAAAACTTGGAATTAAAATTGAACTACTAATTTAGGAGAAAAATATAAATTATAAATTATTGAAGATGGTGCATGCATGCTTTTGGCATCCATACCCCCCCATCTCTATCTTAACAATAAATACTGATGCACCCTTAACTGCTTTATGGACCACAGAAAGGAGGGCTGCTGTACTGCAATATGGAACTCTTCTGTACTTTGTGCTACTGGAAGAAGAAAGGTGCTATAGCTGGAACACTGTCCAAGCTACACAGTTGTAAACTAACACTCCCTCTTAGCGAGGAAAGTTTTCTCCATCAAACAAGCCTAATTGAACATCTCAAACTTCCCCTTTGCCAAGGGCTTGGTTAAAATAACTGCAACCTGATGATCTAGGAATGTACGAAAGAACTGCTGTTCCCTTTAAGATCTTGTTTATGATGAAGTAGTACTTGATTTCAATATGCTTGAACTGGTCACTGATCATGAAACATTAGATTCTCAGAGTTTGATACAACTCTGATTGTTTCAGTAAATCACAATAGTGTCCAAAGTCTGATTTATCAACTCTAATAATAACTTGTGAAGGCAGATGGCTTCACAACTACCAAAGCTCATTGCCATGTACTATGCATTTATTGAACTAAGTGCCACTGAAGCCTATGTCGCATTGAACCTGAAAATTATCCTTGAAACGAAACTGAAGCAACACCCTAAAGTGCTCTTCCTGTCACTACATGTAATATCCCTAAGGAGAATTTACAGTAAATAACAGGGACACACAGACATGAAAATGCACAGAAATGAACACACAAATCATAACACCATTTAACCATAAAAAAACTGCGCTGCTGAGCCGTTTTGTAAACATGAAAGGATGTACAATATAGGTGCTGGAAGGAATGCACCTGGACTTGCTCAAGGCAAGCTAGAGAAGCCCAAAAATAAAATGTCGGACACCCTTTGTCTCTGTGCTTTGTGTGGATGAAGCTCTACGCTGGAAATTCCCATAAATGGTGTTGCTATCTGAAGTGCTTTGCTGCTAGGGCCTGCTACACTGTTCAGAAAATTCTGGGAAATTAATCCCGAGCTCTCCTCAACAAACCCAAAATAATCCACGAAGGGTTTGTCCAATGCTTGACCCCGAAAATTGGCCCTCTTGGGCTTGGATGGCTCTAATGCTGGGCAAATCGATCCTCTTGAAGAAACTACTACTGAATGCCACCAAAAATGCCTACAATCCCTGTTAGAAGGCTCCCCAAGCCTTCCCTCTAGGTCTCATCCACAAACTACCTTCACTCCTCAACCTTCCGGAGTGACTCCCACAAGGACTTCGCAGCCTCTGCGCTGTGGTATGGCCTCCCTACTGCTGAACTGAATCGGAAATAGGTGGAACTCCCTCCTTGGGATGGCACTCGAAGTCCACCGAAGCAAAGGCTGGGATCTCCGCTTGGAAACACTCGTGTGATGAACAATACATGCAGATTTGGCTCACTGCTCAAGCGTGCTATGTCAAGAGACAAATTCTGAAATGATAAGTGAATGACCAAAATGAGCCTCCAATGCTTCTTTTGTCCAAAATGTCCCCAACATTCTCGTGGGCCCAACTCGTGCCTCCTACCTCATTCCGCTCCAATGAATGTGTGGTCTCCATGTGGGCCCCATCCTCCACTAGAGTCACAATTTTTGACCCTAAGATAATGTTTTTGGGGTGTGTAGATGCCTAAATCTAATCTGGGTCCTCCATACCCACTCCTCCTAAGTCAAAAATCGTAATAGTAGCAAAGTGGCAAAATTTAATATTTCTACTTAGTAGAATTGCTAAGCTAGAATATCACACTGCACTACCTACCTAATCCGAATTTGTAAACCCATGCAACATCAACTCTCCATCACCAACACACCTCAACCAAAATGGATTGTGCCTTTGAAGTACTAGAACACATGTTTTACAGGCTGCAACAACCCAATAAACCTGTATGAGCTCCACCATATACTGGATTAGGGAGTTGATTGCAAATCAAATGTTAGTTCTGGTATTTACTACATATATGAGGGAACCTATCAATTGCTTGTACACAGATGGATTTGTTACACACCACTAGTGGGTGACCCCATAGGAGAATTTTTCTCCTAGGTTTCTCTACAACCGGTAGCCAATATTCCTTTGCCAACCAGATGATAGCTTTGATGTGCTATTTTTCTCCGCCACCTGAGCTAACCATTGTGTACCTTCACTCATCTATCATGATCGTATGTTTGAAGGTGGGCCATCCAATCCCAAAGGTATGATTTTTCATTATGTAATTGGTTATTTATGGTTGTTTTTTTTGGGTACATTGGCATGGATTGGTGGTTGGCTAGGAAGAAGAAAGGGTTTTGACTATACTATTGTTCCCTTACCTCAACTGGGGGGTTAATCCTGAATCCTAGTCCCGTGGGATCTCCTTTATTGGCTATTAGCTTTAGGAGTGGCACTACATGGGAAACCTTGATTCGGTTGCGTGGTCCCACTCTCCAATACCATATATTTCACTTCCCTCCGCTCATTACAAGCCCTTTTTACATTCTCCCTATTGTGAAAATTCCAAAACTGAAATCTTATTGCAACGACTGTAAATTATTCTTCTAATTGCTAATTTAATTTAACAATTTATTTTCTCACACAAACAACGAATAATTCACTACTGCAAACTTCACAAATAAACAACGGAAGCAAATAACGCTGGAAACTGAGAAAATACTAGTGCACACATAAATTGACACCGTTATTTTTGGACAACTGTCCCTGGAAAAACCCAAATTGGGAAAACTAGTGCAACAGTGAGGGTTTTTATTATTAAGAAGCAGTGAAAATTAGAGTACAATCTATGGGTGCTCAATTAGCAATCCAAACAACAAGAAAATCTGGGCAAAATGGTTTTAAGGGAATTACCCTTCTTCCACAAGCAATCCCGACACAACTTCCTTCAGAAAACTCGGCCTCCTAGAGCCTCTGCGCTGCTCTACACAAACTCTATGATGTGAAGCCTCAAAATTGCCTCTGATGAAGTCGTTCTTCCTGTCTCTGCTGGGGAATGTGAAAATTTTTGAATCCTTATTACAGAAACCCTATTGCAGTATTCTGATTTACTTCTACTTGTTTGATTTAATTAACAATTTTTTTCTGAATTATTCAACAAAATATCAAAGTAAATACTACTGCTGCCTACACATACATACATATCAAGTATTGGAGAATAAAGCCCACATGACAAAGGACACAATATTTTTCGGACAAATGTCCTCGGAAAAACCCAATGCGGGAAAACTGGTGCAACAACTTTTAGAGGGTTTTGTTATTATGCAGAATTCTAAATACAATCAAGGGCACCAGTAGTGGTTTTCCCAACAGAGAAATCTCGGCAGATGTACCTCTATCTCTCGAAGACAGAAAATATGGCTGATTCAGCTGAAGATGAAGAACCCCACAAGTGCCTACTCAGTCACTGTGTCACCCTTCAGTGTGGCTTCTTCACACCTTCTGGATCTGCTGAAAACGAGCCCTTTCTCGCTCACTGGAACCTCAGTGCTGCCTTTCCCAGCTTTGTGTCAGCCCTCCAGCCCTACGTGAGCCTATGCATTGCTCTGGCTGGGCCTATGTCACCCCTATTGGGCCTACGCTGCCTTTGCGTGAGCCTGGCTGGGCTGTGTTACCCCTGCTGGGTCTCTGCACTCCTCTTGTATGGATCTGCTTCTCTGCCAATGTATTCTCGTCCTTGGATCTGAAATCCCACTACCGATCTGCCTCTCACTGCACTACAAGCTCACTCGAAAATTCTCAGCAAACCGCACCCCAAAATTTCGACTTAGCTCAAGTGCTACCGCTATGTGTGTGTCTTTTCCAACTGACCCCAACTCTTCCTCTAATACTTTTCTCGTTGAACAATCAACGACCGTGATCTAATCTCTAATCAACGACTAAAATTAGAAAAAGCTTGATCCTTGTCACTTAGAACATTCTCACCCACATGTTTAAATTAATTCCTTTTAATTATTTGATTTCCCTAAGTTAGACTTAGGGTCTCCATTTAAAATAATTAATTTTTGGAATAATTTAAGTTTCGGGTGGCATTTCTCCAAACGATTTCTGGGTCTTGGAGATCTCATGTGTTCTAGACCCTACACAAAGTTTCAGAGCTAGATCACATCCGATGCTACCCAAAAATCAACACTCACTCTTAGCAAGGGATATGCTCTAGCAACGCTTCACTCCATAAGCGCTACTCTGATCCATGGCATCGGTCCCCTGTGCTGCGGATGCTTGGCTTGTTACCCTTCATCCACTGCGATGCTGCCTTCTGTACTGTTGCCCATGACTCTGCCACAGTCACTGTCTCATATGTACTACAACTCCTTCTCAAATGGTGCATCATGCTGCCCATAGCAATGCCACTGCTAACTGCTGCACTGCAACTCAGTTGCAGAGAAGTAAGAAACTGAAGGACATCACCCAAAACACTGACAGACAAGTCAATTTGGCTGCATCTCGATACTGAAGCACCCTCTGCTGCTAAACTGTGCTGATCCTCTGAAGCTCTGCGCTACTGCTGCTCTACACTACGTAAGCATTGCCCCTCTGCGCTGTCGAAGTCCCATCAGCCTTTGTACTGCTGCTTCCACGCTGCTGCTGCCATTGCATTGCGCTGCTCCAGTCTTCAACGTCCTCACTGCCACCGTGCCTCCATAATCCTCTGCACCAACTAACTCCAATCATCTTGCTAATGTCTTTAAGGGCTCCCGTAGCTCGTATGTGATCCAAGAGGGCACCTCAAGGATCCTGCCGCTCCATCTGTAGTTGAAGAGAACTACAAATCTATGTCGCCCCACCTCTTCTTTTGAGGTACATGAACACTCATAGCCACATCATCGTCACTACCATCATCCCCTTTGGCTGCCGCAGCCTTATAATATGAATTTTCCTTTTCGTTCTTCTTCTGAGGACAAGTATTGGCGAAATGTCCTAATTCGCCACATCTGAAGCGTTGGACCTTTGAGAGGTCCTTCTTCTTCTTCCCTTGTTGTTGCCGCTGTCCCTTAGATGCGAGCGCTGCATCTTCCTCCTCCTCCTTCTTGATCTTGGCTCCTTCGCTGCTACTGCCCATCTTGGACATCCTCTTGATCTCCTCTTGATGAAGAGTTGCCCACATGTCCTCCCAATTTGGAAGTTGTGCTCTGCCCAAAATACTTTGGACAAAGGTCCCCCAATTATTGGTCACTGCATTCAGGGCAGTCCTCACCATGAGACCATCATCAGGGGTTGCCCCCATAGCAACCAGCTGATCTCGAATTGCCTTCAATCTATTGAGGAAGGGGTCAATCTCCTCTCCCTTGTGCATTTGAAATAGTCGCAATTGATTTTCCAAAAGCATCTTCCTCTGGACAAAAGTACCTTGATACAATGTGGTCATGGTCATCCGCATCTCATTTGCATCTTCTTGGCAATGTGTGGGACCACATGATCCTTTACCCCGTCCATTATCAAGCACTTGGCTCTTGCTTTCGCTTCCTCATACTTCAACAGATTAGCGTCAATAGGAACAACTACAACCTTCTCGGCGAAATCTTTGATGCGATATTCATCAAGGATTGATAGGATTTTGGCCTTCCAGATGACAAAGTTAGATGCACCATCTAACCTGTCTTGATCCCTCAATCCATGCGAGGCCATCTCTGCTAAAAAATGTCGAAACATATGCTCTTCTCCCTTCTTCTGGTGCTGCTCTTAGCAAGAGACCAGATTTGGGTATCTTGGCGATAGAAGCCCCCTAGCGAATACACTCCCTCTGACCAGTGATTTCCTTCTCGGAAATCCTCCACCAATTCTGTCGAATCAACTGTCTCCAATCACTCTGCTGATTGGATCTCAGACTTCTTGGCTAGAAAGTCTGCTGAGGAACTGTTTCCCCTTACTTTGTCAACCCTGCTAGACACTGTTATGCACTAGTAGAAACAATGCCCCACCAACAACTTCGCAGAACAAAACTCCACCTCCAGCCACGACAATTGGCACAACGTCACCCCCTCTCGGACTGCGTCACCCTTTTGAGCCTGCGTCAGCTAGACAAGCTCTGTGTCACCCTTCTGGACCTGTGTCAGCTCTGCGTGAGCTAGACAGGCTCTGTTTCACCCCTGCTGGGTTTGCGCTGTCTCTTTAGCGCTGCACTGCTTTTTTCTGGATCTGTGCTGTCTCAGCCGCCTTCCTGTAGCAAAAATATTCATCACTTCACTGATGGCTTTAACTCCCCCTGATCTGCAATAGCTCTGATAACATGTGAAAATTTCTGAATCCTTATTACAGAAACCCTACTGTAGTATCCTGATTTACTTCTCCTACTTGTTTGATTTAATTAACAAGTTATTTTTCCGAAGTATTAAGCAAAACATCAAATTACTACTGCAGCCTACACATACATACAGATCAAGTGCTGAAGAATAAAGCCCATATGACAAAGGACACGATATTTTTCGGACAAATATCCCTGGAAAAACCCAATGCGGGAAAACCAATGCAACAACTCTTAGAGTGTTTTATTATTATGCAGAATTCTGAATACAATCAAGGGCACCAGTAGTGGTTTTCCCAACAGAGAAATCTTGGCAGATGTACCTCTATCTCTTGGAGACAGAAAATATGGCTGATTTAGCTGAGGATGAAGAACCTCATAGGTGCCTACGCAGTCACTGCGTCACCTTGCAGTGTGGCTGCTTCACACCTTCTGGATCTGCTGAAAACGAGCCCTTTCTGGCCCACTGGAACATCAGTGCTGCCTTTCCCAGCTCTATGTCAACCCTCTAGCCCTACGTGAGCCTCTGCGCTGGTCTGGATGGGCTTGCGTCACCCTTGCTGGGCTTACGCTGCCTCTGCGTGAGTCTAGATGGGCTGCGTTACCCCTGCTGGGTCTCTACGCTGCTCTGGTACGAATTTGCCTCTCTGCCAATGTATTCTCGGCCTTGGATCTGAAATCCCACTGCCGATCTGCCCCTTACTGCCCTGCAAGCTCTCTCGAAAATTCTCAGCAAACCACGCCATAGAATTTCGACTAAGACCATAAAATTTAGCAAAAGACGACTTGGACATTAAAATTTAGCATGCGGTAAAAATCCAAACAGGATCTCTACCACCTGCTATTATGGCCATCGCCATGGTTTTTAGGGCCCCTATGACACCCCTTGCATCATTAAGGAACCCATGAATTTCCCAACCCCTGGTGGGCAATGAATTGCCCCACTTTTAGGGGTAATATTCATAAGGTGTGTTGTCTTGGTCTCGCTGCCCTCGAGTTCCAGATGTTAGGAATGTGGGAATGGTGGATCTAGGGGGTATGTTTGGAATAATAGGCAGGTTGGGATTGAGGGATGCACGGTGCTGCGAAGTGCCAGGTCCTTCCCCTAATTGGAATTCCCCTTCGACTCCCTTACACTTTTTGTCGTTGTTATTCTGATGGCTCTTTTCCTCAATGTTCATGGAAAAATCCTGCACTGTTTTCTTCCACAAAAGATGGGCAAACTCCTTGCTCCTTTTGTCTCCCTCATTGTCCCCCATGTTTGTTTCCACAACCTTCAGTTCAGTGATCACAGGATTTGGGGTAATCTCCAACTGCCTTTCCCTACTCCTATACCTCTGCCTTCGGTATGTCACATTTTGCTTACCCTCCGGTGTCATAGATTGCGCTGCTCCCATAGGCTGAGCCAAGTCTATAAGCTCTTATACCACTTTAATATCCCTAGGGAAATTTATGGTAAATAACAATCATGCATATACATAAAAATCACACAAAACATAAACATGCAATCAGAACACATTTTGACACCAAAATCTGTGTCGCTGAGCCATTTTATTAATGAATATGGGTGTACAAGAAAGGTGTTGGAAAGAGTGCAACTGGGCTTACTCTAGGCAAGTTAGCAAAGCCCCAAATGTAGTACAGGTCACCCTCCTGGCTCTGCACTGAAACTACCTAGAAATGTGTTGCTACTTGAATAGATCTGCTGCTAGGGCACTCTCCACTGCTTCGAAATTTCTGAGAAATTAATCCCAGCCTCTCCACACAATACCCATAAAAACTCACGAAGGGTTTGGCTAAAGCTTGAGCCCGGAAATTCAACCCTCTTTTGCTTGAGTAGCTCTGTTGCTGCGCAATTCGACCCTCCTGTAAAATCTGTTGTTAAAGGCTCCCAAAATGACAACAATCCCTGTTAGAAGGCTCCCTGGGGCTTCCCTCCAAGTCTCCACCTCCAACTCCCCTCACTCCTCGACCTCCTGGAGTGACTCCACCAAGTACTGCGCAGTCCTTGTGTTGCTGTAGCTTCCTCTCTCCCTGGGTACAGACTCACTACTGCTGGTATGATCTAGAACTCAAGTAGAACTCCGTCCTTGGGATAACACTCGAAGTCAACTGAAGCAAGGGCTGGGATTTTGTAAATTTATGTAGATGTTCTATGCTTGGTGCAACTTTACTTTCTCTTCAATATTAGACAACAATCACATAAACAATAAAGTAAAATGCTAATAGAACATACCAGTAGATCGACAGAAGACAAGCCAGAAATATATAAGTGTGTTGGTGCGTTACAGCGGTTAACAGGATGCTTCAACCAACAAAGTCTCAATATGGTCAGCCAACCAACAATGTCACACAACCCTCTAGTACAGTCAAACAGTCAACTCAAAAGTCAACACTGTCAGTCAACGGTCAACGCAAACAACAACAACATCTAGGTCAATGCAAACAACAGCAGCATCTAGGTCAATGCTGAAAAGTCAAAGTCAACGTTTTGCCTCGAAAATAATGCCAGAAAATGCGGATTAGGGAAATCGAGATTTTGGGAGAGTTTCGGGTTGATTTGACCTTGCATTGACCAAAGTCAACGCTGGTAAAAGTTTGCTGCAGAAACCCTAGACCGAAAAACAGAAAAGTGCTGCTGCCAGATTTCCCATGTGTGGAGAGAGAAGAGACTCCAAGTGATCGAACCAATCAGATGAGGAGAGAGAATGTGTGAGGATGAGATGAGTGAAATGTCCTCCAACGCTGACCTTATTTATATCCATCATTGAGGGTGTGTGACACATCTGCTGGGGCACAAAACCTTAGGGCTGACTTGCACATATTTTGAATAGATTAAAAATAAATTCAAAATAAATGTTTTGCTCATCGGATCAAGATGATCTTTAGATCGATCTTGCACTTCTCCAAAAGAGGAACCCAATAAAAATATTGGTATCTTCATCTGAGCATCACAACATGGAGTTTGGACCTAGTTGTCCAAAATTAACACTCCCTCTCAACTAGGGAAAACTCCATCCACCTGTGCAATCCAAACATCGTGCGTCTTCCTGCCATAACTTGCTTTGCTGGCTTCTTTATTTCAGAATAGAAGTGGGTTAGTCACAAAGACATCATTCTCGACTGATAGATTCAGCCCAGAGGTTCGAAACCTCTATAGGACTCACAAAGAGTCTCATACAAACCCGAAGTTGGTTTATCTAACCCGAAGTCAGTAGGAAGTCCAAAACCTCATTAGACTTGATCCTAGATCAAGTGGTTGGACCGTGCCATCCTAGATAGAGAGTACGACAATCTCTGATGCGTCCATCAGTCTTTGCTACTAGTCTCTAGCTTTTCCCACCTCACTGGCCAAATGAGAGGTACTTCCCGCAGGCCTGAACTCAATGGGTAGGATGCATACAGGGCATAGATAATGAGAGGTGAACCAACTCAATCATCACAACAGTGGGGCAGAAGCACACCAACAAGGTTCGGCAAGCCTAGCCCTGTGGTTGCTTATAGATCTGAGAAGCTATTCCCAAAGCCCCCCCAGAGCTCCAAGAGCTCATCGTCCAACAGGACCCTCAGAATAGGGTCATTCCACGATTCCAAGATTCTCACAGAAGGTTAGGAACATGACCTTCCCCAAGGGCATTGTGAGAATATCTGCAACCTGCTCATCAGTTCCTATATGATCGAGCCTTACGGTGCCTCGCTGTACCATATCCTAGATAAAGTGGTACTAGCCATCAACATGCTTGGATCGATTGTGGAACCCAGGATTCTATGACAAACGAATCCTCCTCTGGTTATCACAAAGGATAACGGTGGCATCTAGCACATGCTCGAACAACTCACTGAAGAGCTTTTGCAACCAAGTGACTTCACAACGGGCCATACATGCTCGGGAGTATAGACAATTGTGGTCTCCCTCTTGATGCCAGCTTCTCTGCAAAAGTTCTTGAACTCGTTCGTCTCATATTCAGTGCCATTATCGGTCTGTCGGATAGTATCACATGTCATCACTCCCTGTGGACTTCCTCCAACCTGGTAGAGTGTATCAACTGTAAACCCAATTGTGATAGCTTCCTTGAAGCTCTTCTTCTACATGTGCACCTTTCCATTAGTGAATGCCACATTGAAACCTTTGTCTTCCATGGCCGATATAGACACAAGGTTCTTCTTCAAATTAGGTACATAGAGTACATCCTGCAAGTGGAGGACTTGACCTTGAGACAAGTGGAGGGTCACAGTCCCTGTCCCTTTCATGAGATATGTGGCATTATCTCCAAGGATAATTTCCAGATTCGTATCCTTCTCAACTATATCAGAGAGTGCTTCCTTGAACCCAGTGATTTGCCTTGAGGCACCACTATCTATCAACCAGACATCCATAGTGTCGAGTGGAGATGCAACAGAGAGGGCGGATACAAGAATGAATTCATTTATTTTATCAACAACATTTGATTCCTCATACCTGGAATTTCTCGACCTTTTGAAATGTTGACCATTTACGCTGGAGGGAGCCTTCCTCTTTCCCTTGAACCTGTTGTTCCTTTGATTGCCATTCCTCAAGTTGTTGTTGTTGTCATCACCATTGGGAGAATCCTTCATGAAAGGGCATTCTCTAGCATAGTGACCTGGCCTATGACAAGTGTAAAACTTGCCCTTCTTTCCTTGGGCCCCTGCTCTTCCTTTGTTTTTTGGACCACCAAAGTTCTTCTTTCTAGAATGAGCAGCGTAGGCAACATTTCCTTCATTCTTGTATCTTCTTGAACGCATCTCGATAGTACTTCGTCAAAGTCAGGTATCACATTATTATTGAGAATGGTAGTGTTGAACACATGCCATTCGGATGAGAGCCCTCCAAGTGCGGTGAGTACCATCTCTCGATAAGCTATTGTCTCCCTAATAGGCAGCAGATTGTTCCTGATCTCGATTAGCTTCAGAAAATATGATTGAATAGACTCATCCCTGCCTTTCTTCAGATTCTTCAATTGATTCTTGAAGAATAGGACTTGATTCACATTGTTGGCCTTGAACATGTGGACCAACTTATCATACATCTCTTTGGATGTTCCTAGCTCAGAGATGTAAGCAACCGGATTCTTGTGAATTGAGTCCTTGATCATCAACGTTGCTTTGATCTCCCCCTTCTTATACTTTGTTTTGGCGGCAGCAGTTGCAGTGGATGGAGGCTCTTGGATTTTACCCGGCACATAGTCCATGACATCTTGGTCTTCCAACATAAGATCCAATGTCATCTTCCAAGCATGGAAGTCATCCTTCCCATTCAATTTGTCATCGGCCTTGAAGCCATTGTAGTTTGAGGAACCCATCCTCTTCTTAGGTGATTGCTACAAATTAGGGCTCCGGCTTTGTCTTCACCTCAGCTTTGAAACCATGTAAATTTATGTAGATGTTCTATGCTTGGTGCAACTTTACTTTCTCTTCAATATTAGACAGCAATCACATAAACAATAAAGTAAAACGCTGATAGAACATACCAGTGGATCGACAGAAGACAAGCCAGAAATATATAAGTGTGTTGGTGCGTTACGACGGTCAACAGGATGCTTCAACTAGCAAAGTCTCAATATGGTCAGCCAACCAGCAATGTCACACAACCCTCTAGGACAGCCAAACAGTCAACTCAAAAGTCAACCCAAAAGTCAACACAGTTAGTCAACGGTCAACGCAAACAACAGTAGTAGCGAGGTCAATGTTGAAAAGTCAAAGTCAAAGTCAAAGTCTTGCCTTGGAAATAGTGCCAAACAATGCGGATTAGGGAAATCGAGATTTTGGGAGAGTTTCAGGTCGATTTGACCTTGCATTGACCAAAGTCAACGTTGGTCAAAGTTTGCTGCAGAAACCCTAGACTAAAAAATAAAATAATGCTGTTGCCAAATTTCCCACGTGTGGAGAGAGAAGAGACTCCAAGTGATTGAACCAATCAGATGAGGATAGAGAATGTGTGAGGATGAGATGAGTGAAATGTCCTCCAACATTGACCTTATTTATATCCATCATTGAGGATGTGTGACACATCTGCTGGGGCACAAAACCTTAAGGCCGACCTGCACATATTTTGAATAGATTAAAATAAAATTCAAAATAAATGTTCTGCTCATCGAATCAAGATGATCTTTAGATCGATCTTGCACCTCTTCGAAAGAGGAACCCAATAAAAATATTGGTATCTTCATCTGAGCATCACAACATGAAGTTTGGACCAGTGTTTTAAAAAACGGAATCGGGTTCCGACCAGGCCGAGGGTCGGTGCAGACTCCGACTCCGAATCAGTAATGACTCAGTCGACTCGGTTTCAATGACTCGGTTTTTGTAAAAAATGCATTAAATATTAATTTTTTTGTACAAAAACATAAATTTAAAGATTTTTATTCATGTTTCCAAACACAAAGCATTACAATATAGACAAGTCACAAAATACAACATATGATCAAAGTAGGCTCATGAATATCCATTATATCAAAATTGCACCCAATGCACTATCCAATACAGGATGATGATATAGAGATCAAAACAAAAAACATAACCAATGTCACTAACATCAAGGTACATAGAGGGATTGGTGCTCTTGATTAAATACGAGTTCCATACCCTAATACATGACAAAATTCGATGGAAACATTGCAATAACCCAATCCTGAAATCCTGAAAAACTGATAAGTCTGCTGGATTTTGAATGAGATGTAAAATTCTACTTTCTCCATATGAAATCCAAAGAGGTCGGAACCACTCTCAAACATCCTGAGTCATTTCATAGTAATGTTAAAAATTTAAGTAAAAGTGACATTCTCCTTAATCTTCATTTTCATCCTTAATCTTCACATTCTCCTTAATCTTCATTTTCATCCTTTTACTTTAAGAATTTAACATTACCATGAAGCTGCTCCAAAAACCAACTCCACAACTCTTCAGAAAACCCTCACAAATGCTCAAGCAAATTCAATGAGATAGATGTGAGGTATTGATAGGGGTTGGGTAAGTTAAATAGGATGGGGAGGGGTTAGATAGCCTAAACAAATCCTAACAACAATTTTTTTTTAATTTTCAAGTCCGATTTTTTATTGTTTTTGGGCCCCCGGCCGACTGGAACAAACCGGCCAATTTAACTCGGACCAGGCCGAGCCGGCCGGTTTGTTACCGAGCCGGCCGAGTCGGTCAAAAAACCGGCCGGCTCGGTAACAAACCGGCTGCCTGACTGGTTCAACCACCGAGTCGGACTAGCCTACCCTTTGGCGCGGTCGACTCGGCCGGTTCTGATTCGGTTCGGCCTGGTTTTAAAACTATGGTTTGGACCTAGTTGTCCAAAATTAACATATTTCCGCTCGGAAACACTCATGTGCTGAACAACACTTGCAGACTTGGCTCTTGCTCAAGCGTACTATGTCAGAAGACAAATTGAGAAATGATGAATGAATGCCTAGTGAGTGTCTCTTGCCCCTTTTGTTCCAATGCCTCCAAAATGCCCATATGGGCCCAAGTCGTACCTCCCACACCAGTTCCGCTCCAACGGGTGCGTAGTTCCCTTGTGGGTTGCAATTCTCTTCAAGTGGCCCCCACGCTCCACTAATGCCGCAATCTTTCCTCCCAGATCTAATGTTTGGGGTGCTCTAATGTCAAAAATCACATGGGCCCCTCTACCCACACTTCCTAAGTGCAAATTGACATGATGACAAAATTGACAAAAAATGGATATTTCACTTAGCAAAATGCAAAGTGTGAATATCACAAAACATGTCAAATTCGGCCTAGAAATAAGCCACAAACTTGGCTTTTACAAATTGCAGACTTGTCTCCTGGTATCTGCATTAAATTCGACCAATAATTTCAACCCTTGTGAGTTAGGGATTTTGAACTGCAAATATGATGGGTTTTTCCCAATAAATTCATGAACTCAGCCTTGATAACCCAAGACTTTCGACCTTAGCAAAATATAAGAATCCAACACTCAAGAATCCACAAATTTGTCCTCTAGAAATACTTGAGAGATGCCTGAGATTAATTATTTTTCCTAAGCGCTAGGGTTTTAATAGCCTGAGATAACCCTTTAAAATTTGCACTGACTCTCCAAGCAATTTCGATCTTTGACAATGGTGAATTCGACCCCCTTCTTCATAATAAATTTGATCCTATAGAATCAATAAACTCAACTCCTGTCAATGCAATAGTTCGATCCTGAATCAAGATGATAATTTGACCTTCATAATGGTTGGAAATTGTCTACTTGAATAAATCACGAGATCAACTTGCAACACAATAATTGGCGAGGGTTTGTCTTTCAACACCGAAAACTAATGATCTTCAACTAGGATGTGTATTTCAACACAAAAAATGGAAAATTTTACGGTTTCCTCTTTTCTCGGGAGCTCCTAGAGCTCCTTGCCAATTTCTTCAATAATTTCTTCTCATGTCCTCCTTCAATCTCCTTTTCCCTTTTAATAATAGTTTCGTCCTCCAAAAACCATGGGTCACTGAATTTTCCAAAAATGACTTTTTACTCCTTTTAATTAATTATTATTTATCTTATTAAGGTGAACCCTTTATTTTTCCCTGTCAATAGCCCATGGGATCTAGATAGGCTATGACTCAACCTCCTTTTGCTTCTAAAGATCATAAAGAGTCATGACAAGCTATCGCTTTATGAGGGGATAAATTTACTTGAAAAATGCTCTCTATGAGGTTTTCTAGTGAGTTCAAGGATAAAAGATTAAAGCATGCAAAAATTACGAAGCATTTCATATGAACATAAGCATTTAGACAAGGAACATAGAAATCCTTAAGGGGGTAATCCAAAATAGGAAAAACAGTGCTATGCAAGAAAATAACAAATTTGTAGCATAGAAATTTTTCGACAATGCAGTAAAAACCCAGAACAATAAGAAATATGGAAGCAACTGTGCCATTTTATTATAGAATGGAGCAAGAGTACAAATATATAGAACAAATGCACTTGAGCTTGCCTTTTTTGGCAAGTAGAGCAAAACCCAAGTGAATCAATAAAAAAACCAGAAAACTGCCCAGCTGAAGCTCTGTGCTATCCCAACAGTTCTGCACTAGCTGCTGCAAAGGAATGGCTAAAAACCCCACCTCCGGTGCTCAGACAATTCTGCAAAATTGCTCCTGGGCTCCTCAAGCCAACCCAGCCAAAACCCAAAAATTGTTTGGCCTGATCATGACCCTCCAAAATCGACCTCCAACAGGCCCTACGCTCCCCAATGACTGTTGAAGCACGTAGTCTGCAAAAACACCAACAAAATAGTCCACAACACTCCAATAATGCAACAAACAACTCCACCAATAATTCCCTTATCTCTCCCGGCAAGAAGCAACCCAAAAGGCTGAGACTCTACCTCCCACGTGTGCTCAACTTCTCTCCTCTGCGCTGGCCCCAGTGACTGCAAAATAGTTCTTGAATATAGCTGCCACTTCCAACCTCCAAACTCACCCAATAGCCTACAAATCTACTGAGCCTTCTTCTCCAAACTTCTCCTGGCAATAGACCTCTGAAATAATGTTGCAATGGCCCCACAAGAACCACTGTTGCGTCCTCCAGAAATACGAACTGTTGGGGCAAACTGAATACAAATGCTGGAAATCTCTCGATGAAACTCCCTTGGATGACAATGGATCAACCTATCTAGGGTGGCACTCGAAGTCCCCCAAAGAAAGTGTGAGTTCTCCACTCGGAAAACTCATGCTAAATAACAAGTGACTCGACTAAGCACCTCGAGCAACAGAGATAGAATCAATAAGCCAAGAATGCCAAATGAAGTGAGCTTCCTTCCTTTTATAACTTTCGTGGAGCCTTTCTTCCTGCATTTTCTTCCATCGTGGCCCCCCCCCATGTGTACGCTTTCCCACTCATGTGTTTCGAACCAGTTACTTAGGGAGTGCGTATTTCATGTGTGGGTGGTCACCATATATCACCAAAAAAACAACATAACATAAAATTAACTTACTCCTAACTCCTAAGTTTCATAATGAAAATGGGCCTCGACTTCACCAAAATTGGCCCCCAAAATAAATCTTGTTCTAAAATAATTTACGAAGGGACATTATAGTCCTCCCCTCCCAAATTTTGCTTGTCCCTAAACAACTTCAGTGTTGGATGCTCAAGTATGTATTCGCCCTCCTAGGTGGCATCCTCATTCAACAAGCTCTTCCAATGCACCGAATATTCTCTGATTGTTCTGCTCCTGAGCTTCCTCTCCCTAGTCTCCAGGATGGCCTCCGGTTCCAAAATCAGATGCCCTTCATCATCAAGCGGAGGCAACTCCACAACTGTTATAATTTGCTGCCCCAACACCCTCTTGAGACATGAAACATGAAGAATATTGTGGATCTTGCTCCCTGGTGGCAGATCCAACTCATAAGCTATCTCTGCAACCCTCCAGATCACCCTGTAAGGTCCATAAAATCCTGGTTGTAGCTTCTCAACCCCTTTTTGTTTCAAAGTGGACTGTCGGTATGGAAGCAATCATAGGAACAGCAAGTCCCCCTCCTCAAAGTGCCTCTCAACCCATTACCTATCAGCATATAACTTTTGCTGGTTTTGAGCTGTCAACAAATTATCCTTAAGAGCCTTGAGGATGTCGTGGCTCTCTTGGGTCCAATCTTTGGCCTTTGGTGCCCGACTGTCTCCAAAACGATGTCAGCAAAAGAAAAAGCATCATAAACATATAGAGCACGAAAATGAGTCATACCGATGGACATATGATGTGTGGTGTTGTAGCAGTACTCTCCCAAGTGAAACTATCGAATCCATGCCTTTTGCTGCTCGGTCACATAGTTCTTAAGATAACCCTCCAGCCATTTGTTTACCCTCTCTGTCTGGTCGTCGGTCTATGGATGGTAACTAGTGCTTGGGGTGAGCTCTGTGCCCACTAACCTGAAAATCTCCTGCCAAAATCCCACCATAAAACAGCTATCTCTGTCACTGACTATAGTCTTAGGGAGTCCGTGTAGGTGGAAGACCTCCCTAAAGAACAACTCTGCTACCTGAGAAGTTGAATACCGTGTCGAAATGGCAAAGAAATGTGCATACTTGGTCAACCGGTTGACCACCCATAAATACAATCCTTCCCCTGCACTGCGGGAAGTCCTGTGATAAAGTCCATAGAGATACTCTCCCATTTCCCCTCAGGAATGGGGAGAGACTGCAATAATCCTACTGTGTGAGTCAACCCCCCTTTGTTCCTCTGACAGGCCTCACACTCCTGTACATATCTCAACACGTTCCCCTTGAGGCCCTTCCATGTGAAGCGCTCTCTCACAGCCAGGAATCTCTTCCTGAACCCCTAATGCCACGACAATGGAGAATCGTGAGCTGCGTGAAGTATCTGCTCTCTCAATTGCCAGACTAGAACCAGAAATATGTGCCCCTTGTAGTAGATGACGTCATCCATCACTTGATAGTGCTCATCTGCGTGAATGCCCTCTAAGATCTCACATGCCTGTCGATCCTTGGAGTACTCAACTAACAACTGTGCTTTCTAGTCATGGCAAATGCTCATGAGTGAAAGCCCTACAGGTCTCTTGGATAATGCATCGACAACCACATTGTGCTTCCCCCCCGCACATACTCAATATCAAAATCATAGGCCTGCACTTTGCTAACCCACCTCCGTTGCCTGTCATTGAGGCCCTGCTGCCCCATGAAGTGGCGAAGACTGTTATGTTCTGTCTTCACCCGGAATCGATTGCCCACCAAATACTACTTGAACTTGGCCAATGCATGCATTATGGCCAACATCTCCTTATCGTATATGGAATACAACCTCTCGTGCGGTAAGAGCTTTCGACTCTCGAAAGCAATGGGGTGCCCATCTTGAGACAAAACTGCCCCAATCTCCTCACTCGATGCATCATAATCTAATGTGAAAAACTGTGTGAAATCCGGGAGTGCCAATACTGGACAACTACTCATCACCTTTTTGAGGTGATCAAAAGCTGCCTGAGCTCTAACTGTCCATGCAAAAGCCCCCTTCTTGGTCAGATCTGTGAGGGGTGCTGTAAACTGTGAGAAGCCCTTGACGAACTTCCTGTAATTAGTGCAAATGCCCAAAAACCCCAAAAAAGTTGTCACATCTCTAGGCACCGACCAATCCAAAATAGCCCTGATCTTCTCCTCAATGACCTTGACCCCATCTGTGCCAATAATGTGTCCCAAGTAAAGCATCTCTATAAGCCCAAATTCACACTTGGACAATTTGGTGTAGAACTCCTCCTCCCCCAAAATACGCAACACTGTCTCTAAGTGTTGCAGATGCTCCTCCCACGTCTCGCTGTAGATCAGGATGTCATCAAAGAAAATCAACACAAATATCCTCAACTTCCCCCTGAACACATGGTTCATGCATGACTGGAAAGTGGTAGGGTGTTGGTGAACCCAAAAGGCATGACCAGGAACTTGAAATGCCCATAATGACATAAGAAGGCTGTCTTCAGAATGTCCTGATCCCTCACCCGAATCTGATGATACCTCGATCGCAAATCTATCGTAGAGAAGAACTTAGCTCCTCTAAGCTCATCCATCAACTCATCAATACGCAGTATGGGATATCGATTCTTCAACGTCTTCCTGTTGAGCGCCCTATAATCAATGCACATACGTAGAGTCTTGTCCTTCTTCTTCACCAACACAACTGAAGAAACAAAGGGGTTGGAACTCGGCCTAATGTGGCCCAACACCACAAATCCCTAGTGGCCTGCTCAATCTCATCCTTATAGGCTTTCGGATGCCTATAGGGTGTGGTAATGACTGCCTGCACACCAGGCTCCAACTCTATGGTATGCTCAAACCCCCCTGTCTGGTGGCTGTCTAGGTGGTATATCTCCAAAGACTACTGCATATCTGTCCAACACAACGGTGGTGGCTTGGTTTGTCCCCCAGCCTCTGAAATCCTCAGCTCCACAACCCACGCTATGTCCCCATGCCTCAAGTCTACCTCCATCTGATGAGCTGAAACTGTTTGTGGGGGATATGAGTGCATACCCCGAAGAACTACTAGCTTACCATCCGGTTCGATAAACTCAATCACAAGCTGCCTCTAGTCTGTGGTAACTCGGCCATGGGAATACAACCATTGGACACCCAACACCATATTGGTGTTTGGCATGTCCACCACAAAGAAATGGTCTATCATCGAATAGTTCCCCATGGCCACTGTCAAAGCGGGAGCATATCCATTGCACTGCATAGTATTGTCCCCCAAAACTAGCACTGGAAATCCCTCAAACTCTACAGTGGTAAAGCATCTCCTCTAGACCAACTAAGCATCAATAAAATTGTGGGTGGCCCCACTGTCAACTAAGACTGAGACACGCTGCCCCTGCACAATGCCTCTGATCCTCATGGTTAGAAATTTGGGTACCCCACACAAAGATGCAAGGACTCCCCCAGATGGTGTAAAAGATGCTCCTCCTGGTGGAGGTGGTGGTGGTGGTGCTCTCTCTGATGGCCCCTTGCAGTCTCCTCTGTCGTACTCTAACTCCAACTCATCCTCTTGATCACTGTCTGAGAAGACCTCAATATAGTGGGCCTTGCTTGCTGTGCACAGATGACCTGGTGCCCACGACTCCCAACATGTAAAACACAACTTCCTCCTCCCGAGGTCTCTCCTAGTCTCATCATCCAACTGTCCTCTCCTTAGAGCTGTTCTCTGTGCTGGTGGTGGTATAATGTCACCCCCTTTCTGAGGGTAGGGAGTGCATGATGGAAAAGGTGCCCGGGTCTTGGGGATGGCCCCCTGCAAATCTCTTGTACAAGTTGTTGACCACACTTTGTCAACTACCCCATACCAGTACACCCCCATTTTTTTCAAATGGGACTTATCATGTTCAAGGCTCGTGTCATCCAGATTTCATCGCCGATCGACAGTTTTTATATGATGTAAACCTATTCTGCATTTTATGATGTAAATGATCTAAGTAAGACCGTCCATGTATGTAACAACTTAGGTAAGCCTAGTATGTTGTTGATGATTTCCATCCTAGGAGGTTTTTTGTCTCACTGATTCATGAAAGTGATCGGCAGAGTTTTTCCCTCCAGCCTCACCCCAAAGCTAGGGTGGAATTTGTCATCAGCATGCTAAGTGAGTCCTAGTGTTTTTTATCGAGTCCTTGTAAAAGTAGTTTCAACTACTTGGTCTACTAGATCATGTTTTGAGTCGCAGAATTGGGTATTTATTTGAGGGTCTATACGAATGGGTTTTCCCCCTTCATGTATGTAAATGTATTATCTCGTGTAAAAGAGGGTTGGAAAAATAATTATAATCCCCTCTTAGTCAATTAATTAAATTTTCTGGTCAATTAATTAATAAAATCCTAAACCAGAAATTTAATTAATTTAGGGTCCTAAATTAGGATTAAATCTTTAAAGACAAAATTTGTGGGCCCTTGGAAAATGATTTTGACAGCCCCAGGCCAAGGGAATATTGAGAATTTTAAGAAATATTGGACCCTTGGGCCTTGGTGGTTAAGTCAAGGTCAAAATTTTGGGGTAATTAACTCAAAAATAATATTTTTGAGTTAATTAAAATTGAATTAAATGATAAATTCGTTTTTTCCCCAAAATTTTAATTTCAACGCTCCTGATTAAAAGATAATTAAATCTTTTGGACGATTGAGATTATTTTGATGAGGATCATCCAAACTAGCCGTTAGAGATCTTGTCCTATAAATTTAGAGGTCTTTCTCATTTTTGAGTCATCCGATCTCAGGATCGTGCACTTGCTCTTAGAAGCTCTTGTAAACTTTTTTGAGGAATAAAGCATAAAGACTTTAGGGTTACAAATCTGGATGTTCCTTCTCAGATCTATGTGGTGAATTGTCTTTAAACTTTGCTACTTTGTTTCTTGTATTTTATGGTTGATGGCCTTCATGGATTAATCTGCATACAGGTATCTTGTGCAGTTTTCTGGGTTTATAAAATAACATTATGATTTTTCTACAAAGGTCTCATGTTGTTTTCTTAAATCTCTATCGATCTAAGATTCAGATCTAAGTGTGCAGGGAAATTTTTTTTAAGATTGGGCGTCTGGGGAAGTCTTCGGTTGGACCAGCCGACTCTCAATAAACATAAATCTGATAAGCTCTTTATTTGTTAAATTCCAGGTCTATCTTACGATATTTGTGATTTTGCAGGGTTTCGAAGGCTTGTGCCTCTCACTAAAAATTTTAAACTTCTGAAAATTGTGCTAAACGGATTCAGATCTGACCATGAGGGCTTTAAATTTGTAAACTAGTTTGTATATTTGTAAATTTTTCAAGATTGTCAGGGTTTAATCATTAAATTGGCGTGTGTGTCTTCAGATCTGGCTGGTTTCTTGCAGGTTCAGTGTTCTAATCGGAAAATATTTTAAGATCTGAGGCTGATCTAGCCTCCAAAGGCCAGATCTGGCCTCAAAATGCCACTGTGGGCAAATCCGGACAATATTTTAGGGCATTAAAATCTGAGTTCTGCAGAAAAAATTTTGTTTGCTGGGCATTTTAAATGAGTATTGGGTTCTGCATTAACGCTGCTATCAAATTCCTATACACATTTACTCATCTGTCTTACCATCTTCATTTCATATGCTCATCGATCCATCGACTATCCTCTGCTCCTACCTGCATTTTTACCAATTCTCCCATTCGATTTTTTTTATTTTATTTTTTCCACATTGCCCTACCCATCGTCCTGCATTAGACTGTTGTCGATTTCCTTTAAACCGCCCTCCATTTCTGTTCAACGTCCCTCAAAACACTGCGCTTTCCTCCAGTTGTCTTTCTCTGCCTTTCCTCACGTCCAGAATTCAGCCGCATCTGCAAATCCATCTACGTTCACCCTCTACTCCCTTTGCCGGCTAGCAAATTTCAGCCCTCCACCGTCACATTCCTTAACCCGTCTTTGCTGCCCGTCCAATTCTATCTCTGCGTCTTCCGTTTTCTGCTCCAATCATCCCTTCGAACCCATACGCCGTCCAGTTCTCTCCTCCAACCTGCAAAACCAATGCACAAAACGACAAACAAAGACTTGCATATGTAAAAACAAAACCGTGTTTCATTTTCTTTTTGAGTTCGGTTTCATTTTGTAGAGGTTTTAGTCATGAGTTAAGTTTAGTCGTAGTTCTAGGTATGAATTTTTTTAGTTAGATTTAAATTTCGATTTTGTTAAGTTTTAGTTAGATTTAAATTTTTATTTTAGTTTTAACTTAGTTTAATTCTTAGTTTGTATTATCATCAGTTTTAGACTTTTAATTTTTTTTTTAATTCTTTTTATGAAAGTGGGTTGTTTCCGATTTTTAGTGAAATGCCATAGTGAGTGTTGGAGGTCTAGATCTAGTTTTAGACGTAGTTTTAGCAAGAAAACTTTAGATTTTTAATTTTCTAACTTTTTAGATTTTAGATTAATTTAGTTTTGTTTCAAATTTAGTTTTAGATTTTTAGTTCTAGTTTAGTTTAGATTTTATTTAGATCTAACTTTTTAAATTCTTAGTTTTAATTTGTGTTTGGTGTTAGTTTTAAATTTTTTTAAGATTTCTTTTAGATTTAAGTTTTAACTTAGATTTAAATTTTTTAATTTTAGATTCAAAGAATAAATAAATAAAAAAAATAAAAAAAATAATAAAAAATTATAAAAATTTCAAATTCTAAAAAATTTTCTAAGTCCTATGGTCAAATAAGCGTAAAATTTTATTCTAAAGCTTGACCGTGGAACATTTTAATTTTCGAACTGGGTAATATTGGAATATCTTATTTCGGAAATCTTTCAAGCATCTGGCATTCTCATGTTATTGTTAATGCATGGTTGTGGCGTTTTTAATTAAATATCATTGTGAGCAATCGTGTTTTAATAAGCAACAGTTAATCGTCACTTACTCGTTTATAATTGCATAACGGAATTTTGTTTGACTCCATAAGGCACTGGTCTTAAACGTGAAATCTAATTTAGATCTGTGGAATCTCGTTCATTTTATCAAGTATTTGGATGTTTTAGCTGTGTCTCCTGGATTCTTCCTCTTCATTTCTATAGGGTCTACCTCCCTTAGCTTGCAAGGAGACAGCTTAAATAGAGAGATTGGGGATAAAGGTGACAGCCCCCAATCTGAGTCGTTGTCGCGGTGCCTGGACAATCTGTGCGACAACATTTTTTGGCGCCGTTGCCGGGGATAGAGTTTTTCTGTCCTTGGTCTTAACGACATTTTATAATCTTCTGATCTTTCATCGCCATTCATTAGCCTATCACAAGGGATCACATTTTCTGGCGTCTTTCATCTCTTCATATTTTCATCGTCTTATCTTTCGTCATATCTCTAATCATTTCATCTTTAGCAACTGGACGTTTTGGTTGGCTTCTTGTTTGGGTGGCGACTCCACTTATTCATCTTTTTATTCCCAGACAAGAATCCCCCCTGATATCCATCTGCTATCTCTCGATTATTTCTTTTGTTTTAGAATTAGTTTCATGTTCAAGTGGCGACTCCAATTCTTTCATTTCTTACAAGAGTTCTTGCTAAGAAGTTCACTTCTTGAGGACCTTTTGACTATTCTTGAACACAAATCTATTTCTAAAATCTTAAAAACGATATCATGGATGTTTTTGCCCCGTGTAATTTTGCTAATATTCAGGGTTATCCCCATGATCTCCCTCAAATGGATAAATTACCTTCTTTTCAAGGAAATGATGCAGTTAGTGTTAAATCTCATTTGTTTGCTTTCACTAACTGGTGGAATAGAATTGCAGTTGCAAATAATAATTTCGAGGATGTAAAGATGAAAACTTTTGTTCTTACTTTTGGTGAGGATGTTGCTGAGTGGTTTACGGAAAAACCTGATAATTCATTTGATACTTTTGAATCAATTGTAACTGCCTTTAAGGAAAAGTATGGTGATAAAAGGGAAGATAGGCATTTGGTAAGAGAAATTAGTACCATAAAAAAGAAAGAAAATGAAACGACTGAAGAATTTAATAGGAGATTTAATGGTATCCTTAGAGAAATATCTCAAACTCATAAACCTCCTGATGGATCTCTTCTGAATTTTTACATTGATGCTTTTGATTCTGACACTTCATATGAGCTAAGGCGGGCTAAAACTGCAAATTATAAGGCTTGTCAATCTTTAGTTGAGGAGATTGAAAAGGATAAGAAAGCATCTGGAATGTCCAAAACTCTAGTTTTTGATGGGTCTTTGACAGATACTAAGTTAAAAGAACCTCTAGAAGATGATGATGACCCTATGAAAAAGTTAATGCAAAAACTTGAAAGCATGGAGCTTAATCAAGCAAAATTAATCTCTGACCATGCTAAAGAAATAAGTGTCTTACAGGCTAGGTTGGTTCAAATGGAAAGGGCTCAAACGCAGAATTCCCAACCTAGAAATAATAATGTTTTGTAGGAAAGAGGCTTATCTAATGAGCAGAGACCGACAAATTAACTTGAGTTTGCAAATCTTGTGGATGAAGCTCTGCCTTATTGTAGAGCCTGTAATGCTCTTCATGAAGAGGTTACTTGCCATGTTGTCAAAAGAATCATAGCTAGTAGAATGGAAAGGTCAAGTCATCAAATTAATGTTGTTGGTAAGGACTATCACATGCATATAGAAGATCATGAAAGTCAGGTTAAGGAACCAGCTCAGATGATTAAGGATGTGCAACCCAATCATATGCAAATGATTCAAAACATGGAAGCTAACCAAATCAATATTCAAAATAAGATAACTTCCATGGAAGCAAGTCATGCACAGGAAATAAATGTCATGGAAAACAGGTTAAAGATCATGGAATTTAATCACTCCAATCAAATAATCGCCATGGAAGAAAAACATGTTAAGGAAATAAATGTCATGGAAAACAGGTTAAAGATCATGGAATTTACTCATTCTAATAAGATGTCCATCATGGAAGCAAGACACACCCAGGAAATGAATACCATGAAGGAAAATCACTTGTTGGAGATGAGTTCCATATAGAAAAGGTTGGAAAAAATGGAAAAATTACATATACAAAAGTTTCAGCCGAAGTTTGATTATGAAGATTCATCAATAGATCATAAGACTTCTTGTCTGCTAAA
Organism: Pinus albicaulis; assembly: GCA_034641835.2. Taxonomy (NCBI): domain Eukaryota; kingdom Viridiplantae; phylum Streptophyta; class Pinopsida; order Pinales; family Pinaceae; genus Pinus; species Pinus albicaulis. Next base: position 809,989,177 of record CM076582.1, read on the forward strand.
GCCACTCCCATCTCATCACACGGAGGATTTAACTATGGTTTCAAAGGATGTTGAGAAAGACCAAGCTTATGTGTCAGCATTGACAGAGTATATCCAGAATAACATTGGTCGTGCTCCAGGTTCTTCAGATATTTTGTACAAACATCTTCAAGATGAGGACAGGAAATATACAGTGATCTCATTGCTGACATCACAACCCACTCAGAAGAAGAGAAAGAAGCAAAAAAGAAGTAAGTGGTTTGATTGGTTTGATGGTCGAGAGCAGCTTGACAATCAGATAAGACAGAGTCCTACAATTAGCAAGATTGGACATGGCACATCTGAAAAACAACCTACAGACTTGCCTGAAAGCAGGCAAATGCTCAGCATGCACTATATTGAGCACATCTGATGCCACAGGGCATCCTTTGTATTGTATCTCTAACCTTACACCTTGTTATTTCAACATTTCATTTTGCAGTTAGAGTAGATTTACTTTTCATGTTAAGTAGAATAATAAATAAAAGAAGAGCGTCTATTTTTCATGAGCTTAATGTTATATGATGATATTTGGATGGACGCTACTTACGTAATCTTGTGTGTTGCTTGGATGCAGATTCTGGATTCTCACATTCCTTCAATGAAGCAACGTGTCCCCAAGTAGAGCCAGATGTTGACCACACTTTGTCAACTACCCCATAGCAGTACACCCCCATTTTTTTCAAATGGGACTTATCATGTTCGAGGCTCGTGTCATCCAGATTTCATCGCCGATCGACAGTTTTTATATGATGTAAACCCATTCTGCATTTTATGATGTAAATGATCTAAGTAAGACCGTCCATGTATGTAACAGCCTAGGTAAGCCTAGTATGTTGTTGATGACTTCCATCCTAGGAGGTTTTTTGTCTCACTGATTCACGAAAGTGATCGGCAGAGTTTTTCCTTCCAGCCTCAAGCTAGGGTGGATTTTATCATCAGCATACTAAGTGAGTCCTAGTGTTTCTTTTTATTTTGTGTCCTTGTAAAAGTAGTTTCAACTACTTGGTCTACTAGATCATGTTTTGAGTCGTAGAATTGTGTATTTATTTGAGGGTCTATATGAATGGGTATTCCCCCTTCATGTATGTAAATGTATTATCTCATGTAAAAGAGGGTTGGAAAAATAATTATAATCCCCTCTTAGTCAATTAATTAAATTTTTCTGGTAAATTAATTAATAAATCCTAAACCAGAAATTTAATTAATTTAGGGTCCTAAATTAATAGGGTTCATATCTTTAAAAGACAAAATTTTGGCCCTTGGAAAATGATTTTTGGATGTACCTCCAAGCCAAGGGAATATTGAGAATTTTAAAAAATATTGACCCTTGGGCCTTTGCCTTGGTAGGAGTTAAGTCAAGGTCAGAATGGTAATTAACTCAAAAATAATATTTTTGAGTTAATTAAAATTGAATTAAATGATAAATTCGTTTTTTTCCCAAAATTTTAATTTCAACGCTCCTAATTAAAAGATGATTAAATCTTTTGGACGGTTGAGATTATTTTGACAAGGATCATCCAAAATAGCCGTTGGAGATTTTGTCCTATAAATTTAGAGGTCTTTGTCAGTATTGGATCATCAGATCTGAGGATCGTGCACTTGTTCTCAGAAGCTCTTGTAAATTTTTGAGGAATAAAGCATAAAGACTTTGGGTTTACAAATTTTGATGTTCCTTCTCAGATCTATGTGGTGAATTGTCTTTAACTCGCTACTTTGTTTCTTGTATTTTATGGTTGATTGCCTTCATGATTAATTCGCATACAGTATCTTGTGCAGTTTTGGTTTATAAAATAACATTCTATTTTTTCTCGTTAAAGGTCTTATGTTGTTTTCTTAAATCTCTATCGATCTAAGATTCAGATCTAAGTGTGCAGGGAATTTTTTTTAAGATTGGGCGTCTGGGGAAGTCTTCGGTTGGACCAGCTGACTCTCAATAAACATAAATCTGATAAGCTCTTTATTTGTTAAATTGCAGGTCTATCTTACGATATTTGTGATTTTGCAGGGTTTCAAAGGCTTGTGCCTCTCACTAAAACTTTAAATCTCTGAATATTGTGCTAAAACGGATTCAGATCTGACCATGAGGGTTTTAAATTTGTAAACTAGTTTGTATATTTGTAAATTTTTTCAAGATTGTCAGGGTTTAATCATTAAATTGGCGTGTGTGTCTTCAGATCTGGCTGGTTTCTTGCAGGTTCAGTGTTCTAATTGGAAAATATTTTAAGATTTGAGGCAGATCTAGCCTCCAAAGGCCAAATCTGGCCTCAAACTGCCACTGTGGGCAAATCCGGACAATATTTTAATTTAAAGGGCATTAAAATCTGAGTTCTGCGGAAAAAAAATTTGTTTGCTGGGCAATCTAAATGACTATTGGGTTCTGCATTAACGCTGCTATCAAATTCCTATACACATTTACTCATTTGTCTTACCATCTCCATTTCATATGCTCATCGATCCATCGACTATCCTCTTCTCCCACCTGCATTTTTACCAATTCTCCCATTTGATTTTATTTTATTTTATTTTTTCCACATTGCCCTACCCATCGTCCTGCATTAGACTGTTGTCGATTTCCTTTAAACCGCCCTCCATTTCTATTCAACGTCCCTCAAAAAACTGCTCTATTCCTCCAGTTGTCTTTCTCTGCCCTTCCTCACGTCCAGAACTCAGCCGCATCTGCAAATCCATCTACGTTCACCCTCTATTCCCTTTGCCGTCCAGCAAAGTTCAGCCCTCCACCGTCACATTCCTTAACCCGTCTTTGCTACCTGTCCAATTCTATCTCTGCGTCTTCCATTTTCTGCTCCAATCATCCCTTCGAACCCATACGCCGTCCAGTTCTCTCCTCCAACCTGCAAAACGAATGCACAAAACGACAAACAAAGAAATGCATATGTAAAAACAAAACTGTGTTTCATTTTCTTTTTGAGTTCGGTTTCATTTTGTAAAGGTTTTAATCATGAGTTAAGTTTAGTCGTAGTTCTAGGTTTGATTTTTTTTTTTAGTTAGATTTAAATTTCGATTTTGTTAAGTTTTAGTTAGATTTAAATTTTTATTTTAGTTTTAACTTAGTTTAATTCTTAGTTTGTATTATCATCAGTTTTAGATTTTTAATTTTTTTAATTCTTTTATTTAGATTTTAGTTTCGATTTTTAGTGATTAGCCGTAGAGTAAGGTGTTAGGTCTAGATCTAGTTTGGAACGTAGTTTTAGTTTTTTTTTTAACTTTAGATTTTTAATTTTCTAACTTTTTTAGATTTTAAATTAATTTAGTTTTGTTTCAAATTTAGTTTTAGATTTTTAGTTCTAGTTTAGTTTAGATTTTATTTAGATCTAACTTTTTAAATTCTTAGTTTTAATTTGTGTTTGGTGTTAGTTTTAAATTTTTTAAAGATTTCTTTTAGATTTAAGTTTTAACTTAGATTTAAATTTTTTAATTTTAGATTCAAAGAATAAATAAATAAAATAAATCAAAAAAATAATAAAAAATTATAAAAATTTCAAATTCTAAAAATTTTTCTAAGTCCTATGGTCAAATAAGCGTAAAATTTTATTCTAAAGCTTGACCGTGGAACATTTTAATTTTCGAACTGGGTAATATTGGAATATCTTATTTCGGAAATCTTTCAAGCATCTGGCATTCTCATGTTATTGTTAATGCATGGTTGTGGCGTTTTTAATTAAATATCATTGTGAGCAATCGTGTTTTAATAAGCAACAATTAATCGTCACTTACTCGTTTATAATTGCATAACGGGATTTTGTTTGACTTCATAAGGCACTAGTCTTAAACGTGAAATCTAATTTAGATCTGTGGAATCTCGTTCATTTTATCAAGTATTTGGATGTTTTAGCTGTCTCCTGGATTCTTCCTTTTCATTTCTAATGCTCAAGATGTCCTGTCTGTTTGAGCTGGGTCAACTCCCTGAAGTGAGCCTTTGGATCCCCCTGATCAAAACTCTCCACTACTCTCCGCGTGAAGTCCTCATAGGGAGTCACGTTGGCATGCCCCAAAGTAGACAAGCCATGAAACCACCAGTCATGTGCCTCTCCCTCTAAATGCAAAGTGGCCATTTTAATGGCCTCCATCTTCATTATCTTGTTGAGCTGGAAATATGTATCCAACTTCTCCACCCATGCACGAGCCGTGCACTTGGTAGTGCCATCATAAGTGGGGAAGAACATCTTCCCAATGGTACACTGCAACTCGGAGCTCTACGTGCCTTGGCTTCCATAGCTCCTTCCTCTCTCATTCTGCTTGAGCTGGCAATAATCTCTGAAATATAGTGCTGCTTTGAAATCTTCTCCCATGGATTGCCATACTGTGAAATAATCTCCCTCATGAGCTCCTACTTGTTCCTTAGGTGCTAAGGGTAGGAAAGAAGGCAGTGTAGCTCTAGTTGGCCCAGAGGAGGATGGTGGCTGCGTAGTAGGTGAAGGGTGATCATACTGCTGAGAGGCTTCATAAGTCTATCCAAATAGAAAATCCCAGTGAGTGCTTTGCTCCCGGTTTTGCATCTTGATCTCATTTAATATCTCCTTCTGCCCCTTTTCCAAATCATTCAGGAATTTCAAGAGACTATCAAAGACCATCTCTTCCTTTCCCCTGGGCTCTCACATATCCTCTACTATCACTTCCTTTCCACTGTCCTCAATGTCTAGAGTGATCTCCAAGTCCCTCTCTTTGCTCCGGTACCTTTGCTTTTTGTAGGTAATATACTGTCTATCCTCCTCTCTCATATGAGAGTCCTCCCACGACTGAGCCAAGATCTAAGCTCTGATACCATTCTAATGTTCCAAAATAGGAAAAACAATGCTATGCAAGAAAATAACAAATTTGCACCATAGAAATTTTTAGACAATGCAGTGAACACCCAGAACAATCAGAAATATGGAAGCAGTTGAGCCATATTATTATAGAATAGAGCAAGAGTACAAATATATGGAAGAAATGCACCTGGGCTTGCCTTTTTTGTCAAGTAGAGCAAAACCCAAGTGAATCAATAATAAACCAAAAAACTGCCTAGCTGAAGCTCTGCGCTATCCCAATAGTTCAGCACTAGCTGCTGCAAAGGAATGGCTGAAAACCCCACCTCCGTTGCTCAGAAAATTTTGCAAAATTACTCCTGGGCTCCTCGAGCTAACTTGACCAAAACCTAGAAATGGTTTGGCCTGATCATGACCCTCCAAAATCGACCTCCAATAGGCCCTACGCTCCCCAGTGACTGCTGAAGCACGCAGTCTGCAAAAACACCAGAAAATTACTCCACAACACTTCAACAATGTAGCAAACAACTCCACCAATAATTCCCTTACCTCTCCTAGCAAGCAACAACCCAATTGGCTGGGACTCTACCTCCCACCTCCCACATGTGCCCAACTTCTCTCCTCTGCGCTGGCCCCAGTGACTGCAAAATAGTTCCTGAATATAGCTGCCACTTCCAGCCTCCAAACTCACCCAATAGCCTACAAATCTACTGAGCCTCCTCCAAACTTCTCTCGGCAATAGACCTTCGGAATAATGCTGCAATGGCCACACAAGAACCACTACTGCGTCCTCTAGAAATATGCACTACTGGGGAAAACTGAATACAAATGCTGGAAATCTCTCAATGAAACTCCCATGGATGACAATGGATCAACCTATCTAGGGTGGCACTCGAAGTCCCTCGAAGAAAGGGTGAGTTCTCCGCTCGGAAATCTCGTGCTAAACAACAAGTGACCCGACTAAGCAGCTCGAGCAACAGAGATAAATGAATAAGCCAAGAATGCCAAATGAAGTGAGCTTCCTTCCTTTTATAACTTTCGTGGAGCCTTTTTTCCCACCTTTTTTTCCATTGTGGGTCCCTCCCCAAGCCTACGCTTTCCTACTCATGCTTTTCGAACCAATTACTTAAGGAGTGCGTATTTCATGTGTGGGTGGTCCCCATATATCACCAACAAAACAACATAACATAAATTTAACTTACTAATAACTCCTAAGTCTCCTAATGAAAATCAAATGGGCCCGGACTACACCAAAATTGGCCCCCAAAATGTAGAAATAAATCTTGTTCCAAAATAATTTAGGAAGGGACATTATAGTGGGGGGTGGAGCGGGGGGGAAGGGGGGGGTGGGGGACAACCTAACAGCCTATAGGACATAAAAGTCATGCTGCATGTAATGAATATTTTATCCATTTTAACTTTTTTGGAATTTAAAAAGTAAAGTTGGACACGAGAAAAGGGAATTAACCTTTAGTTTGGCTCTCTTGCATGCCTTTAGCTTGCTAACTCACCAGGAGTCTGTAAACAATTATCTTGTCTTGTAACTATGAGATTTCATCTTTGTTCTCCAGGTCAATGCTAACATAATGATGGAGATAGGTGAGCCAAAAGAAGCTATATGTGACACAGTGGAAAAAATGAAAGTTGACCTTCTCATAATAGGAAGTCATGGTTATGGAATGGTAAAGAGGTAAGTTTGACATGTTTTGAACCTTTGGTATCAATGTTGGGAATTCTAATTTTTAAAATGTTACAAAAACAATTATCCTATTAGATTTGCTTATATGGCCCAGTGTATCGGCTTTTCCTGATGTATATTTTCCTTACCAAACACACTTTCATGAACATATAATGATGGTATAAATATTCTGTTTGGTGGCATCGTTCATAATGAGCAGCTGTACAAATTAGTCTGCTCATAGATGTGTTTTTCACAAATTGAACTCTTGAAATAATCTATGAATGACCTTGATCCATTATTATAAAAACTATTTTCTTGTTGCGTTATATGCTATTAAACAAAGGTTGTAACTGTTTGCTTGAAACTATAGAAACATTACTAGGTTTGAAAAACTGTTTCAATTCCTAAGCGTTGAGCTTAGACTATGGGACTTTCAGTTCTCAAACTCTACCCTTGGAGGAAAAATGTTAGCCTCACCAGGAAAGCCTAGAGATGCAAGAGGCAGGCTGCTCCCTGTCACCTTGGTAGCCTTGCCTCACACTTCAGACTAAGGAACTAGGCTACCCTTAGCCTAGGAGGGAATCCCTCTGGTCTATCTAGCCCATTCAGTTGTAGAAATGGAGAGTTATTTAGACTAGATTGATTAAGACAACTAGCAGTATCATCAACTCACTCTTATTGAAGAAAACAGGTTAATATGTGCAATTTGTTTCGAGATTTAACAAGCCATAGATGATACACATTTAAACAATGATGTGCTAGCTGTAAACTGAGATTATGAAGTGCTGGAAAACTAATAGAGAAAATATGAGATTGAGTGGCTTAAGCTATTCAACATTTATTAGCTCAATATGTCATCATTAACAACCATGGAAACACTGAAATATTAGATGAAAATGAAATGTCACCACAAGGTTTGACTCAAAGATTATGTCATGTGTTCCACTGTCCATTAAATTATGATCATACGTTGAGATCCCAGAATAAGAAAATTTGATATTTATCCAATTTAATTATGCCAACAAGTGAGATTATTTGTCTTAAGTTTATGTGAAATTCTTGTCAATCCACATCTGTAATTACTCTGATTTAGGACAGCAGAATGAATCAAGTTCCTCAGTTTGTCGCTGTCATATTTAAGACAGCAGTGATCTAAGATTGTGAATTAATTTTAAACCATCATCATTCAAAGATTGGGTGTGATATGTTATGCTTTAGGCAAGAGATTTGTTATTCAAAATTGTGTACTAGAACTTGCCAAATGAATAATAAACATTGAAACTCTTATAGTCCATGTTACCCACCAAAAAGTGTGTAACCCATAGGAGAAAACCTTTTCCCCCCTTGGACAGCCAGCCAGCCAGCAGCTCTATAGGACCAGTACTTATCATGATGTTAGGATCCTCCACTTCTTGCTCTGGTCAGATTTATCTCTCCCATTCGACATTCCTTTTTGAAGGAAGGTGGGTCATCCATTGGCAGGTATTTTAATTATTTTTGTGATCATGTGATTTCACTTAATATTACGGGCATACTAATATGAATAAAGGGGCAAATTGGATGATTGACAGATCTTGATTGTATTCTTGTTCCCTCACTTCACCTAGGAGGTTAGTCTTTGACTCTAATCTAGTGGGAGCTCCTTTGAGGCCTTAAGGTTTTAGGAATGGCACTACTAGGGAGGATTTGATTGAAATAGCATGTCCATGATATTCCACACTTACCACTTTTCATCATTATCTTCTTCATCTTTTTTCTTTGGGTAGGTGGTCATTGGTCATTGGGATCGACATTCTTTCATCCACATCCTTGAGTCTAGGCCCGAAAACTTTGCCCTAGAGGTTGATGCAGTTAAAATAAAGATAAAATCATAAGAAATCCACATTGAAAGAAAAATGAAAAATGTCAAGATTAATTTGTGGGCAAAATCCTAGCATGAGATTTGTCCCCTTCATTAGCCACCACCCAATTCCTCAAGCACATGGTGCATCATCTATAAAAGGAACTCTTGTATTGTCCCAACCCTAATGAGCGATAAACTAACTCAACATTAAGGGGTTATGGAAAATTTCAAAAACAAACTCGGGCTCTTGAGTTATGCACCCAAAGAAAGCAAATTATAAAGAAGTAAAAGATGCACCAGAGGTTTGGAGAAAATAGACCAAGGAAAGGGGTAACTCATGCTTGCATGATTGCTTCCTCCTTACATCTGTGAAAATTCCTTAAATCTGGAATCCTATTGTAGCAAATGGTATTAATTCTTCTAACTGATAAACTAATTATTCATTTTATTGCTACGACAACATCGAATTAAACACAATGCAACCTTCACTAAATAAACTGCGGAAAAATACAAGTGCGGAAACAAAAACTGATCAAGAATAAATCATAGACATCTGACACAGTTGTTTTTGGACTAATGTCCCCGGAAAAATCCAATGCGGGAAAACGGGTGCAACAGTTGAGGGTTTATATACTATGCAATAGTAATTTCTGAATACAATCTCTGGATGCCTCTCCTAGCAATCTAGTTATAGAGAATATCACTAACAGGGAGATTAGTGAGGTTACCTCACACTATCATAGGAAATCCCGACTAATCCAACCACTGAATGAGCTGCCCCTGACAGTCTTTGCGTTGTCTCTGCGTAGTCCCACCGTCAACCCTCCTAGGTACAATGCCACCCCTTCCGTTGATTGATTTGCTGCCTAGGAACTTCGATTTCTACCTCTCGGTCCCACACCCCGGTTCTCGCTTTCTTCAATCGATTCCTGTAGCAAATTTATGGATTCCCTCTTGGCCTCTGTGTAGCCTCTGCGTAGTGTTGCATGGCTCTGTGTCAGTCTCCCTGGCTCTGTGCTGCCTCTGCTGGATCTCTCTCTGCCTTCTCTGCTGTTGATTCTTCGACTGAGAAAGATTTCTCTTCAGATACTATCCCTGCCCCTTTCTGCAAAGAATTTCTTGATTGATGTTTCTCCTTGAGCACTGCTCACTAAAGAAATCGATTTCTTGATTCTTTGTGTGTATTTTCCAAATGATCCTTCAAGCCCTTCTTATAATATTCTTGTTGAAACTTCAACGACCGAGATTAAATCTCTAATCAATGACTAAGATTAACTTTTGACTTGATCCACTTTTTCTAGAACATTCACACCTATATTCTATTAATTTATTTTAATTATTTTATTTTCCTAAGTTTAGACTTAGGGTATTTTAAAAATAATTAATTCTTTTAATAAAATAAAATCCGGGTGGAATTTCCCAAAACAAATTCTAGGTTATTTGGAATACATGTGTCTAAGCCTCCCTACAAATTTTGAGACTAAGAGCACATCTGATGCTACCAGAAATCAACACTCCCTTTAGCGAGGAATGTGCTCTAGCAATACCCCCTGCTAAGTACACTCTGATTCTGCAACATCTCCCTCTGTGCTGTTGCCCACCAACTCTGCGCAAACGCTGCATCTGTACTGCTACTGACACTGCCACTATCAACACTACATCTGTATTGCAACTCCCTCTCAAATTCTGCATCCGTATTGCTGTTGACCCTGCCACTGCCAACTGATACTGCACTGCAATACTATTGCTTACTGAAACTGGAAAAAAAATCCAAAACTAAACAAATGTTCAACATAATGCATCTCGGTACTGAAGATCTGACTGCTGCTAGTCTCTAGTTTGTCCCTCCGAAGCTACTGCACTGCTGATGAGTTTTGCATTGTGCCTTCTTGCACTGCTGCCAACTTTGCTCTGCGCTGCTAACCACTGCACTGTCACTTCTATACTCCTCTGCACCAACTGGTACTCGTTCATCCTGCTACATCTGATTTGGACTCCCGTAGCACGATATTGATCGGAGAGGTTGACTCCTCAAGGATCCTGCCCACCTGTAGATCTCTGGGTCTACAAATCCAAATCACCCCACCTACCTCCTGGAGGTATATAAGCAATCATGGCATACTCCTCATCGATCTTGGTAGGTGCAGCTTGTGAATCATACTTCTCGTGTTTGTCTCTCTTCTTGAGAGGACACTGTGTGGCATAATGACCCATCTCGCAACACCGGAAGCATTTGATCTTGGAAAGATCGTTCTTCCTCCTGCGCTGCTCCTGCTGCCCCTTTGATGCAAGGGCCACGTTATCCTCCTCCTCCTTCGACTTCTTCCCACTGCTGCTGCTGCCCTCAAGTTGACACTTGAGTAAGTCCCTCCTCATCTCTTCTTGCTGAAGAGAAGCCCACATTGAATCCCAGTCCGACAAATTCTCTTTGTCTAGGATGGTCTGGAAAAAGACTTGATAGTCTCCGGACATTGAGTTGAGGGCCAACCTGACCATCTCTGTGGCCTGAGGCGTTGATCCCACAACTGACAGCTGATCTCGGTTCTCCCAAAGTCTAGACAGGAACAGATCAATGAGCTCACCTTTCTACATCCTATTAGTGTGAATCTTCTCCTTCAGATACATCTTCCGTTGCTCGGAAGATCCTTGATATAGCTTCTCCAAGGCCTGCTACATTTCTCTAGATGTCTCTTTGCTAGCTATGTGACACACAACATGATCCCTCACTCCGTCCAGGATTAGGTGCTTTTCCTTAGCCATATTCTTCTTGTATTCCTTCAAAGGATCTGCATCTACTAGAACAACTACCACACCTTCGATGAAGAGTTTGAGATCATGCTCATCTAGCAGACATTTGATTCTTGCCTGCCAGATCACATGGTTGGAGGCTCCCTCCAACCGATCTTGATTTCTCAGCCCACTTGCTGCCATCTCTGTCGATTGAAAAAATGTGTCGAACTAGCTCCCTCTCTCTTCTCTGTGTAGCTCTAGCCTGGCCTAGGCACTCCCTACTGGAGATGGTAGATCTGCCGCCCAATGTTGTTGCTCAGGTCTTGAAAATTAGAATTCCTTGGCTAGGAATTCCCTGAGGAAGAAAATTCCCTCAAAGTGTCTCCAACTACTCTTCTTGACGCTTCTGCACCCACAATCACTACTGCGCAGAAAACTGCATCCCTTTGGCTGCGGATCTGCTACACTGCTCCCTCTGTCTCTGCGAAACTGCAATCTAGAAAAATATTTCGTCTCTGTCGACTCACTCAGAGAGAGATTTTCCTTGCTTGTTTTGGCTCTCCTGGCTTGGACTACGCAATCTTCTAGAAGATCGATCTGCTGCTTACGCAACTCTTTGATCCCGACGTCACCAACGCTGGATCTACGGTTATGTTCTTCTGTTCCTCTTGCACTCAACTATACAACCTATGATACCATGTGAAAATTCCTTAAATCTGGAATCCTATTGCAGCAACTGGTATTAATTCTTCTAACTAATAAATTAATTATTTAGTTTATTGCTACGACAACATCGAATTAAACACACTGCAACCTTCACTAAATAAACTGCGGAAAATACAAGTTCGAAAGCAAAAACTGAACAAGAATAAATCATAGACACATCTGACACAATTGTTTTTGGACTAATGTCCCTGGAAAAGCCCAATGCAGGAAAACCAGTGCAGCAGCTGAGGGTTTATATATTATGTAGTAGTAATTTCTGAATACAATCTCTGGATGACTCTCCTGGTAATCCAGTTACAGAGAATATCACTAACAGGAGAGATTAGTGAGGTTACCTCATGCTATCACAGGAAATCCCAGCTGATCCAGCCACTGAATGAGCTTCCGCTGACAGGATCTACATTGTCTCTGTGTAGTCCCAGCATCAACCCTCCTGGGTACAGTGTCACCCCTTCTGTTGATCGATTTGCTGCACAAGATCTTCGATTTCTGCCTCTCGGTATCACACCCTGGCTCCCGACTTTTGCAATCGATTCCTTCAACAAATTTCTGGATTCCCTCTTGTCCTCTGGGTAGCCTTGCGTGGCTCTACGCTACCTCTGCAAGCTCTCTCTCTGCCTTCTCTGCTGACGATTCTCCGACTAAGAAATATTTCTCTTTGGATACTATCCCTGCCCCTCTTTGCAAAGAATCTCTTGATCAATGTTTCTCTCTGAGCACTGTTCGCTAAAGAAATCTATTTCTTGATTCTTTTTGTATATTTTCTAAATGACCCTTCAAGTCCTTCTTATAATCTTCTCGTTGAAACTTCAATGACCGAGATTAAATCTCTAATTAATGACTAATATTAACTTTTGACTTGATCCGCTTTTTCTAGAACATTCACACCCATATTCTATTAATTTACTTTAATTATTTTATTTTCCTAAGCTTAGACTTTTAAAATAATTAATTCTTTTAATAAAATACAATCCGGGTGGAATTTCCCAAAACGATTTTCGGGTTATCTGGAATACATGTGTCTAAGCCTCCTTGTAAATTTTGAGACTTATAACACATCCGACGCTACCAGAAATCAACAACATCTATACACTTAGGATGTTGAACATCCATTAGCAAATCACATGGCTATGGCACCTTTCCCTTAAGTCTTTCCCACTCTACAGCCATTCTTTTCACTCACACCTCTAGGATTGATGGGCTAACTTGGGACATGTCATTGCCTCTTGGGCGATAGAAACACCTAATAGGGTTATCCATCAAACCATCCCTAACATAAGGAGGTAACCTGTTTACGAGATTTGGTCTTCATCTAGTTAGACATTTGAAGGCAAGCTTTGTGTGAAGTATTATTATGACCTCAACATTAGGTATGGTACACTATGATCATTTATGGTTATTGCCCCTAATGATTGGTGATTTCACTTGATTTTGAGTAAGCTTTTGTTAGGTGACATTATTATAGCAACAAGGGCCTCTTCGAAGTGATTATCCTCCTTAGAAGTTTTCTAAAGGCCTTTTTACACATTCTAGAGAGCAAATATGACCTTGTTGATACAATATTTCCCACCCAGAGTAGAGCGTTGGACTATGCGATGGTTCCGCATGATACTTGACATTCTAAGCTAACACCAGATGCTTGGTATTAGATATATTGATGGTGTGCCTAGATGGACCCAAGATGCCCCAGGCTAGCCTTGACACTGTTTGATGAGTATTGGTTGTTTCGAAGGTTGGACGGTGATGGTTATCATTGAGATGTAGGGCACTTTTGTGATGACATCTTGGTTTGGAGGCACTTTGGAGGCATGTGCATGGACATGGATATACTTTTTCGAGTATGGAGCACTCATTAGCCTATTTGACACACACGACATTTAAGCTCATTTGGAGGATGATGTCATAGTGGAGGAGGTTTTTCTCCCACTCATGTGGGCATTATTGACATTATTTGTTATGTTCAAGGTTACTTGGGAGCGGGAGCGAGAGCGCCATTTTTAGAAGCTTCCGGTCCAGAGCGTTTCTATAAATATATATATATATATATTTATATTTTTTATATTTTGATGCATATATGTCAACAAAAACATGTAGAATGATGAATTAGACATAAAAAACATAAAAACATAGATTGAATCATATAACATCAATCATCTAGAAGTTATAATCTTCATCAACCACGCCCACAAGTTGGAAGCATACAACATATGACTCTTGAGTCTCGCGAATCATCAATCTAAAGGTTTCAAGCTTTCAAAATTCAATATATAACATTTATCATCATTGATTTCAAATTTCAATATCTAACATTTATCATCATTGATTTCAAAATTCAATATACATTTATCATCATTGATATATAACATTTATCGTCATTGATTCATTGATTTCAAATTTCAATATATAACATTTATCATCATTGATATATATCATTTATTATCATTGATTCATTGATTTCAAAATTCAATATATAACATTTATCATCATTGATATTATATAACATTTATCATCATTGATTCATTGATCACCATATAACTTTCATGAAGCATCATATTCATAATTCATAATGACTTGTAAACAATAAACTTATAAATGCCAACTTCTTTCAAATTCAAACTTCAAACTTAAATTGTCATTAAATATATGAAAGAGTCAAGTTTCAATTGTTCAATTGTCAACAACAAATAGAAAAGACTAGTAAACAACAAATCTATTTTATCTACTGGCTGGCCCCTTGCCACGCCCACGAGAAATGTCTAATTTGTGCGAGCCACGAGGAAATGGTGGTCTTCTAGTACTCTCAGGAGTACCACGACCATGACTAGAAGGTGGAGGCTGGATTTGCAAAGGAACAATAGTGTGATATCGAGAACTGGCACTGGCACTGGCATTGGCACCCGCACTGCTACCAGTAGATGGTGGGATTGGCCCTGTGTGTGGCGGTGCTGCTGATGCTTCATCATCATTCCTAAAAAGTTCTGCTTCCAATTCTTCCATATGTACCGTGCCGTCCTCCAAATTATCATCCTCTGGGTTGTTGTCCCAGACTCTGTATGATTGATCACAGTAATGGCTCAACAACCTCAAGTTGTAATGCACATAAACCAAGCTTTCAGCTCGGTTTTCATTTAGCTTGTTTCTTCTCACATTGTGTATGAAGCTGTAGGTGCTCCAACACCTCTCTGCAGAAGAAGTGTTCACAACCTGTGAGAGAACTTTTTTAGCCAACTTTGGCAAAAGTCCCATGCCGCCATATGCTTCCCACCATGTGAGAGTATCAAATCTATCCCTATCTTCCATTGCATGGAAAGAACCAAAGTTAGCAGTGCAACTGAAGTATTTGCTTAATTCAAGGCGCAATCTAGCACACTCCTCCCTGTCAGTTACCAACTTGTCCAATGCCTTCATGTACCCCTCTTGTACCTTTGGATCTGTGTGAGCATAGTTATTAAAACCGGAACTGGTGACCGGACCGGTGGACCTAATGAACCGGGTTTCTAATCGGAACCGGTCTAACCGGGAGCGGTCAGATCTCAATGAACTGGTTTTAAAAAAAAATACATTAAATAATTATTTTTTAATAAAAAAAACTATTTTTAAAATTTGCAATCATGATTCCAAGCCAATAGCGACAAAATATGCAAGTTTGCTCCTTTATATACCATGCAAAGGTGAATATATCAAAATGGCACCGAGTGCAATACATATCATTGAAAAATACATAAGCAATGAGGCTCCAAATGGCCCATAAAGTCCAAAAACAATGCTACAAGCTATGAGGCCATTGGCCTAATACAAGACTACATATTAGTGATCAACAACATGATCACCCCTCATCATGATCAAAATCATCACCACTACTAGACAAGGGATCATCAACATGAGCTACATAAATAATATGGCTCAAAGTTTGAGGACTCCTAAAACTCCTCTACAACTTTAGTAGTAGTAGTAGTAGCAAAAATAGACATCAAAACTACAAATCACCGAGCAACATGGTCTCTCATGAAACTCATCATTGATTCATCGCTACTAGAAATGGGATCATCAACAAGAGATACATAAACATCATCTAGCTCAAAGTCTTCATACTTGGATTGCTCAACCTTATAACATGATAGAAATTGAAAAAGTTTAACATGCCTAACCAATGATTTTGGTTTGAGTGAAGGGTTCATCTCCTCAACCTTAAATTGCGTTAGAAAAAGATTAGCATGCCTAACCAGTTGTTTTCCTTTGATTGAAGGGTACATCAAGGTTCTTAAAGGACTTCATGCTCTTGATCAAATGCCAATATCATACCCTTACACATGATAGAATCAAATGGAAACATTGCAAATTCCCAAACCATGAAACCCCGAAAACCATTAAGTCTGCTGAATTTTGAGTGAAACCTAAAATTCTAGTTTCTCCATATGAAATCCAATGAGGTCGAAACCACTCTTAAACATCTTGAGTCATTTCATGGTAATGTTAAAAATTTAAGTAAAAGGATGAAAATGAAAAATAAAGGAAATGCCACTTTTACTTTAAGAATTTAACATTACCATGAAATGTCAATGCTTCCCTTACCTCCACATCAGCCCTAAAACCCATTTCTGGCCGTGTGTGGGTCCGCGTAGGGAAAGAGTAGCTAAATGAACCCCCCCCCCTTATAAACAAGTCATTTTTTTCATTGAAAAAAATTTCCGCCCGGCGGGAAGCGTTTTTTGTTCCGGGGAGCGTTCAGGAGCGAACGCTCCCCGACCGCTTCCGACGTTTAAACGCTGGAAGCGCTCAGGGAGCGTTCGCTCTCGAGCGTTTTCGAAAACGCTCCCGAAAAGGCAGGGAGCGTTTTAACAGGTTCGGAAACGCGCTCCTGAAAACGCTCCCCTCAGGAAGAGTTTTCGGGAGCACGTTTCCAAACTCTCCCAAAACGCTCCCACACGGAGCGCGTTTCGGGAGCGGGAACGAGAGGGGGGGAAGCTTCCCCGCAACCCTGGTTATGTTTTTGAGCTATGAGTTTCGCTTGTAACCCCACACTTGTCGAACACTCAAGTAAACTTGTAAAATAGGGGTTTTACTTGTATTATTGCAAAAGTGAGGGTGATAAGCCTCATATAAATAGAGGCTACCCCTTGTATCATTTCATCATCATAGATTTGATCAGAGTTCTCTAGCAAAGGATGTGAGTTAGTCCTTTTTTGCTACTTGGGCAAGATGTGACCTTTTATGGTGTGATTTTCTCTTAGAGATGGATTTTGTGTGGAGATGTTTCCGTGTGATTGAAAGAAGTGTTTCTTGGAGAATTTTGTAAGTTTCATCCTTATTTTCTATATTTTGCAAATTGTTTTTGTGCTAGTAGGGTTTCTAGTTTGTAGCATGACTAAATGCTAATTCTATTTTGAAATCTTGCTCCATTATATTATGCAAAATTGTTCTCTTAAAACCTATAAGGAAATTCTGATTGTACATTCCTTATATTTAATTTCTCCCCTCACAAGGAAAATAGTTAGGGTTTTAAAAGTGGATTCCCTAGTCATTCCCCTTACTCCAAAACCGTTTTATGGAATTTTATCCCTAGAATACTCCATCAATCCCATTTAGGATAAGTTAGTAATTGTTATTGTGTTGATCATCCATATAATTAATGAAATTTCATCTTTTTCCCTTGTTGCTAGATGTCTAGGGTTAGCGACAAATGTTTTAGGGCAAAAATTTGCATATAAGTGAAGTTGCGTTCGATCTTTGTGGCTCATACATTAGGAATGACATATATAAATTATACAAAAGAAAAATCTAACATTGTTTCATGGCTAAACCTTCTCCTTCAAGGTTGACGTTGTTGTCCCTCAGATTGTACAGACACGGTGCGATGACTTAGATCGAGGGGATGCCACTTTGATCCCTGACCTTACTGTTCTAGCTGTCTCCCAACAACATGCTATGGGGGTTAGTCCCTATGAAATATGAAAATGAAAGACTAGTCGGCAACCAACAAGTCCAAGAGACATGATTGAGTGGCCTAGCCACTTGGCTGATTATAACACGTTAAAGGATTAGATTAAATATTATGGGACTAGTGCCTTATGGAGTCAACTACCTACTTTATAACAATTAAATACTAGGTGACCGGATGAACAATCGCTGCTTAGATCCTTCACTATTCTATATGCTATGCAAATCCTATGACCTAGGTGAGATGCAACAATCTTGATTTGTTTTAATTATATGCCTAGCTAAGTGTATCCCTTGATCCTTATCTATTTTGAGGCTAGTCTCAAAAGTAAGTGGTAGAGAGAAGTCAAGGCGAAGCAAGCAAAGGCTTGGTTAACGATACCTCCCCTTGAAATTTAACATACCCTGCCTCCGACGCTATAGAGACTGTGGCTTTGACGACTGCAAGGTCACCGTTTTAACCACTAGAGAGGGTCTAGCATTTGGAAACAAGAGATGAAGGGTGTTCCTATCTTTCTATCAACCAAGCTTATGCTTGGAGGTAAGTTTAATTAATGCAGGACTAGGCCTAGGATGCAAATGCAAAATTGACTTGAGTGTTCTTGAGTTAAGATTGATTAAGATCTTAAGTACTTAATTATGATTTAGCTTCAGTTATTACAGAAAGCACTTGATGAATGAGGGACAATCTTATACACAAGATAAAGTGCCGATTTTACTAGTGCCGACAAGATGTATCAAATCTAACCAATAGATAATTGGTCAAGAAATAAGATAGATGCTCTTAACAACAAATCACCAATATGCCAAGGATAAAATTATCACCCACGATATATTTTAACAATGAAACAATAATGGCAATGATGGCAAGTAAAAGAGATTAGAGCACTTATCCAAAATGTTAGTTAGAACAATTAACCAAGGTTTTCTTCAACACTTAAATGAGATGACACAAGAATGAAAGGGATATTATGACAATTTCCCAAGAGATACCCAGTTAGATGATCAATGTTCTCAACAATATTAGCAAATTTCCAAAGTTATGTCAATCAATTATCACAATGCCAAATTTAAATGCGTAGCAATTAGATCTTAATGTAATTGTGAGAGAACAATAAATGACAATATCCAATAATTCCTTGAGTTACCAATCTAAGCAATATTAACCATTCAACAAGATATTAGATCTTAGGATTAGGTGCTTATGTGAGTGAACTTATTAAGTGCAAGATTTATGATTATGGAACTCACAAGAAAACACAATGTTAGATCTCTTGAACAATAAGAACAATGTATCAACTAAACCAATGGTAAATTCACTTCCAATGCACCAATGCTAGCTGTCTTTTCCACAATATGCTATTAACCACTTCAAGAAACCTTTACACTATTTAGCCTCAAGTGTTATGACAACAATAAGTAAATTAAATTTAGAGCACTTTACGATGCAAGGATGAAGTGCATATGAGTGCAAAAAAAATGTAAATGAGGTAGCCCAAACACTAGACTACTGTGCCAACACAATATTTGCAATGAAATATTATATTGCAAATAATATTTAAGACACTTAAGTCTTAAACTGAGTTATATGTCACTGTTATCAAGTAATGATATGGCTATAAGTGAAACAGTGAGGGAGTGAGGGTTAGATGATGCAAACCAATAGGCCTTTTGGCCTAGGAGATGGATGGAGATCTTGCCCAAAATTTCTCTAGTGAGATAACCACCTGCAATCACAACAAGTGGGTCCAATTTTTTTGCAAAACACCAAATATCAGCTCAAAAATCAAATGATACTCCAATGAATGACTGAAATGATGCACAAGGGCTAGAGGAGGGCTAGGAGAGGGGACGCTAAGCCTAGAAAGGCTAGCGGCTAGGGGAGAAAGGCCAAATGGGCCCGTGGCTAGGGTAACAAAGGCTTATTAGGCTGATGCTAGGGCTAGGAGCGGCCCTTAGGGCTTGCAGACAGGGCTAAAAATCCTAGGAGAGGAAGCCGCAAGGCCTACTAAGCCAGTGGCTAAGGGAGGAAGGTCGTTAAGGGATGCGACCAAGTCCTAAGGGCTGCTGCTAGGGAGCCGAGTCCTTTGGAGGCCTGTGGCTAGGCTGATGAAGAGGGCCGAGGCCCTAAAATGACCTCTTAGGCCTGTGTCTAGCCCTAAAAGGGCTAGCGGCTCAATTTGGAGGTAGGACAACGAGATAAGAGGGCTCCAGTGGGGTTGATGACTAGGAGAGAAGGTTGGACAGCTAGGCTAGAAAGCCACAAAAATTGCTGAAACCTGCAAAACCAAAATTGAGACTAGATCTTACCCTCAAGGGCCTAGATCTAGCGCAAAACCTCAACAAAAATCTTCCAAGGCTAGAAACCCTTGAAAGTCTTTCCAAACCTCAGATTTGTCTTGAGAGATCACTTGCACAACTGAGATAAAAATTTTCCAAAACCCCATTATATACAAAATTCAAAATAAAACCCCAAACCCTAATTTCTACAAAACAAGGGTTAGAAGATATTTACAAAATTATATACAAAAAATATTTACAATTGTATAGTGCTTGTAAAGTAGAAGCTAAGTTGCACTGAAACAGATACGGGAATGGATATGGATACGGGGTTTGAAATGGATACGGCAAATTTTCAAAAATTCTGGATACGATACGGCAAGAAACACCACGTCATATATATATATATATATATATATATATATATATATATATATATATACATTGCCATTCATGATTCATCTTTGAAGTTTGAGAATCTAGATTATATCTAAATAGTAAAAATGCATAATGATTAAACATCTATCATCAATCATCATCATGATATCATCTAGATTTTATCATCTATCATCTATTCATCAATTATCATATATGAATTATGATTTATCATCTATCTTCATCATCAATTTAGGAATTAGCATATGCCATAAAGTTATTCATCTATCTATCACCATCAATTCAAGAATCAGCATAAAGTTATAATTTATAAATTGAAAATTCATAAATGATGATTCAAGTTCAAGCTATCATCAAGTTTTTGTTTAAAGGGGTAAACTTGAACTGTCATGATGATAGCTTGAACTTGCAATTTGTGAGGTTATAGAAATAAAGCAGCATTCAGGTGGATTACTTTGGTATGATATTTTATTGGCTGGAAAAATAGGCGAGTATATTACAATTTAATGGGTGTTTGACAGTTTTTGTGTCCATAACTAGAAAAAGCATACCAAGAACCTTCTACTGATAGGATGCTGGTATGTATATGCAATTTGTATCAATGCCCTTTATATCTTGAGCAGAGTTTTTTTCAATGTGTTTTCTATTGATGTCTTATATCTCGATTCAATATGTTGATCTATCCCGATTCCATGATCAAGGAAGGCTTGTGAAGAAGACAGCATTCAATCCTTGCTTTATTACAGTAAAAGAATACAGGATAAAACCAAAAGTATAAAGGGGTAAAACAACTTGCTTAGGAAGAATGCTTCAGATCTAATTGGCAAATTGTTGCATTGCAGGCTGCTCTACTGGTTGTGTACTCGCTTGAATATGAATATGAATATATGCAGTTTGATTTATTCTCAAAACTCAGGATTTATATGGAAACATTTAAACCCAGTAACTAGTTAAAGCTTTCTTAAAAATGTATTCTGTTCCCCCAAAAATGCCTGTTTAACTGTAATTGACCCGCACTAAATTGTAATGAGCTTTTGAGAGGGCAAACATTTGCTCTGCATTTCCGCATAATTGTTCCTTTTCAGGCAACTTGGATTCTACTAACGTGTACTCACATAAATATGAATACATGCAGTTAGATTTATCTGCAAAACACAGGATTTCTTTGGCAACATTTAAACCCAGTAATCAGTTGAAACATTCTCAAAAAGATATACTGTTCCCCCAAAACTGTCCATTTAATTGAAATTGACCTGCACTAAATAGTAAAGAGATTTTGAGGGCCTAAAGTTTAAACACTTGCTCCTCCGCTTTATAGTGTCTCATTGGTATTTTCTCTTGCAGACGTTTTCAAGGCATTTCATCCATACTCATTATCTGAGAACTTCAAGGCTTATTTTTCATGCATACTTGTGATCTGAAAACAATCTATTTTAGGTGAAAGAACTTGTTGGTTAAGATGACTGGAACCATCCATTTGTTTTTGTAGTGGGGCAAATGAGGCATGATCAAATTCCCCCATGTGCAAAAACATACTATGGAAAAATACAGTTTTTGAAGGTGGTAATACCAATATTGGATTTGTGCTTTCAATATTCACACTACACCTCAACTGTCCATCTAAGCGACCCAATACGTTCAAAAAAAGCAAATACGTTTTTGATTTTATGAAATACGTTTCATTTTTATGAAATACGTTTCTGATTTTTATGAAATACGTTTCCGATTTTTAGAAACGGCCAGGAAACGGGACATTTCCAAAAAAACCGTTTCCAAAATTTCTGAAACGGGTCGGATACGTATCACTGCCGTTTCCGAGGGCCAGCCTTGGCGTTTCCGGCAACTTAGAGTAGAAGTTTTTGAGAAAATGAATTTTAAATAATGACAATGGATCAATGTATTTTGAAAGTTATTAGCCACAGTCTTAGTGAAGTAAGAAAACCATATAAATTTTCCGGAGCCCAAACAAGGTCAGCTCGTGCCCACAATATGTGAACTTGGAGCCCAAGGGTTAGTGTACTTGCATATCTCTTTAATCTTTCTCAAGAAAAATCGTTAGATCATATAATGAATCGGATCATCTAAGATAAATCCAAAATTTACCAATAGAATGCTCCTATCATTGACAAATGAAATAACAATTTATATAGCACTGAAGCACAATATATGATTAGCACATAATTGGCACTTACCACAAATCAATGAGACAAGGACACCATGAACTGAACCCCAAACTCTTTTATTATGATATCAAATGTTCCTAGTAGAGAAATGGCTCAATACTAGCATTACAAATTTACGTCGTCCAGAACTAGACTCATCATTGTTGCTTGAGAAACAAATGGCTTCTAATTTATCAATAAATCCTCCAAGTGGAAAATGACGGCTAGTTGGCTTGATCCTCGTGAAAATAATCTCGACTGTCGATAAATATTTGATCATCTTTTAATCTCTGCCGTCTAAAATATTTATTTTGAGAAAAATTGTAATATCCCAAATGGGATATTTCGCTAAAATTGCAGAAATTGATCTCAACCCAAATTTCACAATTAAATTATCATCCATTTAACAGAAGATTGCCATGTAAAATATAACATATAAAGTACATGCAATTCCATAACATGATAATGCAGAAAATAATCTCAGCTTTATTATAATATAAACCGGGGTTTACTTGCTAGAACCATAAAATAGCTAAGATGGGAAACTGGTCTCAAAATCTGCTACAATGCTTGCTGGTCCTTCAAAACAGAACTGAAATGTCACAGCTGAGCTCTCCTGTGAATTCTGGATGAATTCACCAAGGGGAGATGGGTGCTCGCTCAATCTCTCTAAATCACCCGAGTGTTTCTGTCTTGGGACTACGAATGGAGTAGAGAGCCGGGTTCTTAATCTCACATACAAGAATCAATATCAAATACAAGATGATCTCTAATGGCCCTTCCTCCTCTTTTTATAGATTTGATGGACCCCTCTAGAAGCTCCTATTTTATTATTATTTTAATTATCGAACACATTTCCCTTAATTAAAATATTCTTTTTAATGTGGGAAAATGGTCAATTAGCCACCATGCCTCCTTAGGTCACTGAAAATCACTCCTAGCAATCCCAACTTGTAGATCTTCTCGTTCCAGTTCCAATGAGCTATTACACTAAGGTGTTCTGCCAAGACTTCTTCCCGAAATTCCACCTTAGGTGTAATTAATTGAGTTAGGCCCATTAATAACTCAATTTTCTAAAAGTTGTTGGAATGCAACAAAATGAAAGGTAAACTATGCTGATGGTGGAATATACCAAGCGAATGCCATCGGGCCTCATAAGAACTCCTCAAAACTCCTCCAAAAGCCCCGTGGCCCACTAATGACACCAACCTACACCTGTGATCTGTTTGCCCCCAGCTCTGAGAGCCCATCCTAACCATGTCATAAGGAACACCAGAAAAAGGGATATCACAAATCCTCTCACCCCAATATTGCTTGCCCTCAAGCAATCTAAACCTGTGGACCAGTCTGTTGGCCTAATGGAACTGAGACCCAATGCTCGGATCCCATACAAACCACTGGGTGGTGTTGTACTTCTGTGTCAACCTACTAGGAGCGATTCCCTCAATGCCTGGATCCCAGACCGATCTCTGACTGAATCTGTCATCATCAACCCATCTTGGATCCCAATGCCACCAAGCATCAGTGCTCCATGGCTCCTGCTGTGCTATCGCTCTGGGTGTGAAAGTTGCCCCATCCGCTGCGTGCCAACTCATGACCTCTCTCCAATCCAACCCCTGACTCAATCCAATTCTAATCCTGCTCTCCCGATGTCAGAATGGAATGCTGAAGAGCTGTCGACATTTATCCCCCTGCCAACTGGAAACTGTGGTACCTGTCATGCCTAAGGGTCCCAGCTCCTCTATGCCCCTGACCAAGAATATCGTGCCATCAATAGGTTACCAAATCATGATCTCTCGCCAAACTAATGTATGGATGCCTGTGCGGGGAATACGTCTATAGGGTTGATACTGGTCCATGCTCAACTCCTGATGCCCTGCTCGATCAACCAACAAAATATGTCCAAGAAATCCTACGTCTCTCTCTATTATGGACCCAGGTGGGCAAGCTATGCTGCAAGCCCTGTCCATGTATTCCTGGAGAGGGTTACAACCTGAAAATGCTGCATCTCTGCTAGCTGACAATACATTTGCTTGCACCTCATCAATGAGTAGGCCCAAAGATGGATGCACTGTTGTCTCCCTCACTTGATAGGAAACTCCACGCTCCTCTAGCCCACTAATCCTCTGCAAAACTGTCCTGCTAGATTCCAACACCTCCTGATGACAAGTGTCTGTAAATACTGCCACCTTGCTAACTATCTGTCCATCTGTCTGCTCCTCATCGATAGTTGTCCCCAAGGGTGGCCACTCATCCCCCTCCACCACGAGCTTAATGTGATCCTCCGACTGGTCCTTCACAAAAGGCTCAACATGCATACTGTGCATATCATCCTCCTCAGCTGACTCATGCTCCACTATATGGGGCTCACGCTGAATCATCACGGGTGACTCATCATCCTGAATGTCTCCGCTAGAGTCCCCTGATTGCTCACCATACATACTTGAATATAAATCTGGCTTACTGTCAACGACTCCGCATGGATGCTCATGCTCCCTAGAGGCATTCTCGTATGACCTCATGTACTCATCCAAAGAAGAGTCCTCCTAACATACAGAAAGAATGTCCTCCTACTCCACCTTTGCGTCTCCCAAGAATGAGTGGTGAGGTCCCCAAGGTCCTTTGCAGATGAAGCAAAGACCCCTCCTTAACTCATTCCTGCTACATGGCCCATCAATCCTGAGCAGCTTCTCCCTAGTCAATTGTTTCTGG
Organism: Pinus albicaulis; assembly: GCA_034641835.2. NCBI lineage: Eukaryota > Viridiplantae > Streptophyta > Pinopsida > Pinales > Pinaceae > Pinus > Pinus albicaulis. Next base: position 810,014,431 of record CM076582.1, read on the forward strand.
AACAATCTAATATTTTTCTCAACCAACCTCTCGGCCAGTTCATAAGCAACAGGTGAAACCAACTGTTCTCTCCTCCGAATGGTCAACAATCTAGCTTGTAACTCCCTGCAAATGGTATCACGATCTCCCATGACTGAAGACAAAGTGGACAACATGTTTGCTTTGATTGTGTCAGAGTGATGTTTCTTAATGCTGAAAAAAGTTAAAACATTGGAACATCTGATGAACCAAGTCATCACACCCCAAATCAAGCATGATGTCATATGTTCTGACCATGGCCATACCTCCTAAAATCTCAAGGTTCTTCCCAAATGTAGGGCCCTCATTGTTATCCAAATCCTGAAAGGTCTCTACTATCAGTCTGAAAACTCTCCTCATAATGTCATCGTTGTAAGGAGCTATAGGGGCGGTTAGTCTCATGATGTTACTGAGACAACATGCAACTAGAAGCCTAACCCCTTCACAAGGTTCCTCCAAGAACTTGGATTGTATGATAGCAAGCATAACTGGTCTTAGAGCCCAAATGAGTCTCTTCCCTTCTGACTGGTTCACTTTGGAAAGGAGTGCATCTAGTTCATCCAGTTTGAAAAGGACTTTCCAAGTGGCCCTCATGTGCTTTAAATTTGTTTCGAGTGCAAGGATCTTGTGTCCAATCTTTGGCTCCTTCTGCAAATCTCTTGGCTTCTTATGGTTAAGAACGACATGATCTCTTCTGAGAAAGGCATGTTGGCCAATTTTGGTTTCTGATTTATAGTGCAGTACATGGAAGTATTGCTTTGCTGGTTCATTAGGTGTTTTAAAAACTCCATCATATAGTAGCTCTACTAGCACCTTGGATCCTATGCTGCTTCAATTACTTTCTTCAAGTAGTGATGCAATATGATGAAATTGCCTCCAAATTCCCCCCCCCTCCCCCCCATGAATATAGTACCTTTTTCTTTTCTGAGTTAATGGTGTATTCCTTCAGTCAATAGCCCATCAAAATGCCATTTGTAGCTACTGTAGGTTTGAGTATATTGTTTGATTTGACTTTATTTTATTTTATTTTATTTCCAAGTACAGTGACCCAAATAAGATGCTAGATCTCAAATCTCATAACTTAATCATTAAATAGATCTTCACAAACAAAATAACCCGCTGATTAACAATGCAACCCATTCCAGTATTGTTATCTACTCAGGAACAACTTTCAATACATATAGGGTCTTTCTGTCTAACCACTGCAATTATCAAATTTAGCAGAAATATGACACTGTAAATAAAATATGGTACCTAGGACCTTCCGATGCATTATCGACCTTGGCACTATCTCTGTTGAGTTGCAGATAACTCGTGTAAGAGAGGACGTGGATCTGTTGGAAAGGTATATGTACAAGCACACTGCCTTCAAACCATTCACACTTTGCGTAGCTACAAGTGTCACAACGCTCAGTTGCAAATTCAATCTATTTCAACCTGACTAGTCATACGGTTGTGCAAGATGTCTCGCCATCAAACTTCTCAGTCTTGTCCAATGCACATCACCATTCCACTAGCTGTCATCGCCTATCTTTCTTGAGACTAATCGTAGTATTCAATCTATTATGCACACTGCCTCCTTGGAGACTATAATCCAACCCTCAAACGTTCTTTACAACACACCATTTAAGCTTGTTGATCAGTACTTGATTAAGTTTCATCAACCAACGTTGGATCACGACTAGACCAAAACTATTAATGCGTTCATCACAAGATCGACCAACGACTTCAACATTCATCACCGTCGCTCAAGACTGCATGTGCGGCTTCATGGATGTCAACTCGACCTCACAATCCATCTTGCAGACTACTCGATCACCTTTGGCGTGGTATCTCCACTACAAATGCCCGCTCCACCTACTCACTACGACTTGGTCACCCTCCTATTTCGATGAATCCGGCTTTATTCGACCCTTGCAAAGACCCGAACACATAAAATTGGTTCGTCGTTGATCACTCGAATGTTGACATTGCTCTGGGATTCTGTTGACGATGGTCATCGCTTAGATGACAAAGGCAATACAATTGTTGAATTAGTCTAGTGATGCTTGGCGAATTATGGCTTGGCTTGTATGATACAGGTGGTCTTACTCCTTGTGTGCACATGGCATCGTCTCTGCTCTGTCATCGAGTGGATTGATATGTGGCCCCTGCAATTCCCGGCTTGCGCAGAGAACTCGGCCTCTAAAAAGCATGCACCACAATTGCAATACCTAATGATTCTTGGCCCTTAGCGAAAGTCTTCAGCGCTTATCGAAAGTCTGCTTTGCCTTTCTTCAGAATGAAAATACCCGACCTTCAAGCATGATCCAACTGATGCATCGGGACTCCATGTCTAATTAATTTGGCTTGGATAGTGGGTTTGTAAATTTATGTAGATGTTCTATGCTTGATGCAACTTTACTTTTATTACAGCAATCACATAAACAGTTAAGTAAAATGCTGATAGAACATACTAGGGGATCTATAGAAGACAAACCAAAAACAAAAGAATGTGTTGGTGCGTTACGGCGGTCAGCAGGATGCTTCAACCAGCAAAGTCTTCTTGGTCGGCCAACCCAGAATGTGTGACAACAGTCCTCAAATCAGTCACCCAGTCAACTCAAAGTTAACCCCATAAAAGTCAATGCTGTCTAGAAAAGTCAACGCAGGGCAGCAGCAATGAAGTCAACGCAGCTCGGTCTTCGGTCAACCTTTGACCTCGATTTTTGTGCCAATGAGTACGACCTTCCAAAATCGAACTCTCCACCAAATTTCAGCCCTTTTGGACCATGCGTTGACCAAAGTCAAAACTGGTCAAACTATCGTGGAAACCCTAGCTGCGGTAAACTGCAGTAAATTCGGTCAACCCTTGCTGCAGTAATTCGTCCTCTTTCCCATGTGTGAACCAAATTTGCCTTCAAGGAGCTCGTACTAAATCAGAAGAGGAGATGTGTGTGTTGAGAGTGAGTGAAATGCTCTCCAACGTTGAAATTAAGGCCGACCTACACATATTTGAAATTATTAAAAATAAATTCAAAATAAATGTTCCGCTCATCAGATTAAGATCAATTTTATATCGATCTTACACCTCTCCGAAAGAGGAACCCAATAAAAATATTGGCATCTTCATCTGAGCATCACAACATGGAGTTTGGACGTAGTTGTCCAATTTTAACACTCCCTCTCAACTAGGGAGAACTCCATCCACCTGTGCAAACAAACATCGTGCGTCATCCCGCCGTAACTTGCTTTGCTGGCCTCTTTATTTCAGAACACAAGTGGGTCAGTCACAAAGACATCATCCCCCGGCTGACAAATTCAGCCTAGAGGTCCGAAACCTCTATCAGACTCACAAAGAGTCTCCAACCAACCCGAAGTTGGTTCATCTGACCCAAAGTCAGGCGGAGGTCCGAAACCTCACTATACTTGATCCCAAATCAAGTGGTTGGACCGTGCCATCCTAGATAGAGAGTACGGCAATCTCTGATGCGTCCATCAGTATTTGCTACTAGTCTCTAGCTTTTCCCACCTCATTGGCCAAATGAGAGGTATTTCCCATGAGCCCTGAACTCAATGGGTAGGATGCATACGGGGCACAGATAAATGAGAGGCGAACCAGCTCAATAATCACAAGGGTGGGGCAGAAGCATTATGAGTGCTTATAGCTCCGAGAAGCTATCCCCAAAGCCCCCCAAAGCTCCCAGAGCTCATCGTCCAACAGGACCCACATCATAGGGTCTTTCCACGACACCAAGACTCTCACGGAAGGTTAGGAACTTGACCTTCCCCAGGGGCTTAGTGAGAATATTCGCGACCTGCTCATCAGTTCCTATATGATCGAGCCTTACGACGCCTCGCTGTACCATATCCCGGATAAAGTGGTACCTGATATCAATATGCTTGGATCGATCGTGGAACACTAGATTCTCGGACAAGTGAATCCCACTCTGGTTATCATAGAGTATCACGATGGTATCTAGCACATGTCCAAACAACTCACTAAAGAGCTTTCGCAACCAAACTGCTTCACAACAGGCCATACTTGCTGCATTGTATTCGGCCTCTGCGGTGCTCAAAGCCACCGACTTCTGCTTCCTACTCATCCATGAGATCGAAGCAGAACCAAGATTGAAGCAGCATCCCAATGTGCTCTTACTATCCACCACACTGCCAGACCAAACGGCTTCGGTATATCCAGGGAGTGTCACGCTCCCGGCAGTGTATCTCAGACCATGGTTTATCGTGCCCCAAAGGTATCTCAGGAGATTCCTGGCACCAACCCAGTGAAAGTGATGAGGCTCAACCATCTGTTGACTCAAAGTGTTCACTGCAAAACATATATCTGGACGGGTGTTAACTAAAAACATCGTGGCCCCTATGAGTTGACGATACTCAGTAGATTTGACAATACGGGCTCAAAGAATACTGCCACCAACTTTTGGAAGTTGAGTTCTATCTTGTTGACACCAGACTTGCAAAATTCACCATACCAAATCTTTCCAAAGCCTTCACAATGTATTTTCTCGGGAGTAGGCAGAAAATCTCGCCAAACCGAGACCTCCAGCCTAGGAAGTAGTGCACGTCCAGGTCCCGAACTTCGAATCATGCCGAGCTCCTTGCACCGATGAATAAGAGGGTCAGCACCTGTCAGGAAGAGGTCATCCACATACAACACCAGGATGAGAGGTTTTCCCTTGACAACCTTGAAGTAAAGGTTTATCGTGCCCCCGGCAGTGTATCTCAGACCATGGTTTATCGTGCCCCAAAGGTATCTCAGGAGATTCCTGGCACCAACCCAGTGAAAGTGATGAGGCTCAACCATCTGTTGACTCAAAGTGTTCACTGCAAAACATATATCTGGACGGGTGTTAACTAAAAACATCAGGGCCCCTATGAGTTGACGATACTCAGTAGGATTTGACAATACGGGCCCAGCAGCGCTGCCACTCAACTTTTTGAAGTTGAGTTCCATTCGTGTTGACACGGACTTGCAGTCCACCATACCAAATCTTTCCAAAAGCTTCACAATGTATTTTCCTTGAGAAAGGAAAATCTCGCCAGGTCTCTGCCAGACCTCCAGGCCTAGGAAGTAGTGCATCAGTCCTAGGTCCTTAATCTCGAACTTAGCAGCGAGCTCCCTCTTGCACTGATGAATAAGAGGGTCAGCACCTGTCAGGAAGAGGTCATCCACATACAACACCAGGATGAGAGGTTTTCCCTTGACAACCTTGAAGTAAAGGTTCGAATCAGCATTACTTTGAGTGAAGCTCAGCTTCATCAAGTATCTATCTATCCTCTCGTACCAAGCTCTGAGTGCTTGCTTCAGCCCATAGAGGGCCTTCTTCAACTTGTAGACATGGGTGTCTCGTTCCTGGACTTCGAACCCCAAAGGTTGCTCCACATATACTTCTTCCTTTATTGCACCATGCAGAAATGCAGTCTTCACATCCATCTGATGAAGACTCCATCCTTGCGTAGCAGCAAGGGCTATAATAGATTGAATGGTGGTGTATCGGGCCACAGGTGCAAATATGTCATCATAATCTATGCCTTCCTTTTGAGAGAAGCCACGGGCAACGAACCTTGCCTTGAATTTTTCAGCACTTCCATCAGATCCATGCTTGATCTTGTAGAGCCATTTCGAGGTGACAACTGCTTTGTCCTTTGGTCTTGGAACCACATCCCAGACATCATTCTTCATAATGGACTAATACTCTTCGTGCATAGTATCCTTTTAGACTTGATGCTTTACAGCTTCCTCAAAGGATCCAGGCTCGGATTGTACAATAGTACTCATGGCTGCTAGATACCCTTGGTATCTACTCGGCTTCTTTCTTTCACGGAATGTCCCCCTTGGGGCAGCATGTCCCTCAGCATCCTCGAGAGTGTCCTTGAGCCACGATGGTCTCTTTCCTAGTGAAGGAGGTGGATCAATCGGGTCCATCGGTCCTTCAACATCAGGCATTGTTTCATCCTTCGGTTCCTCTTGATTTCCAGGCCTTGCTTCATTATCTTCCTTAGATCTCGGAAGATTGACTACTTTCCTCATGGAAGTATCTTCGTCAAAGTGACATCGTGGCATATCTCCACTTCCTTTTGACTAGGCACATAGACTCTATAGTCCTTCGAAGTTTCACTATAGCCCACAAACATTCCTTTCTTCCCAGAAGGATCCAACTTGCTCCTCTTTTCTTTTGGCACATGAAAGTAGACGGTACATCCAAAAACTCTAAAATGTGAGACATCAGGTTTCTTACCAGAGAAAACCTCTTCGGGAGTTTTGGATTCCAGAGTGGAATGCGGGCATCGGTTTTGTATGTACACGACAGTGTTCGCAGCTTCTCCCCATAGAAACTTCGGCAGACCTTGGTCACATAGCATGGCACGGGCAGCTTCCACAATGGTCCGGTTCTTTCGTTCAACAACACCATTTTGCTCGGGAGTATAGACAGTTGTGGTCTCCCTCTTAATGCCAGCTTCTCTGCAAAATTCCTTGAACTCATTTGTCTCATATTTAGTGCCATTATCAGTTCTCAAAATCTTGATCTTTTTCCCTGTCATATTTTCCACCAAGGCTTTGAATGTACGGAACCACATGAAAGCCTCATCCTTCTTCTTTAAAAAGTATATCTAGGTTTTGCGAGAGAAGTCATCTATGAACGTCATATAATATGAACATCCTCCCAAGGATGTCACGGGCAACATACCAGATAGATCAGAATGGATCAATTCCAAGACATCAGATGTCTTTGTGACACTAGAGGGGAAAGGTCCCCTTGTATGCTTTCCTTCGGCACAACCCTTACATACACCTTAATGATTATTTGGAAACTTAGGCATCCCTATCACCACCTTCCTTGCTTCGGGAAGGGCTTTGTAGTGAAGGTATCCAAACCTTCGGTGCCATAGTTCACTCTGTCGAATAGTATCACATGTCATTGATCCTAGCGGACTTCCTCCAACCTGGTAGAGTGTATCAACTCTAAACCCAATTGAGAAAGCTTCCTTAAAGCTCTTCTTCCACATGAGCACCTTTCCATCAGTGAATGCCATATTGAAACCTTTGTCTTCCATGGCCGATATAGACACAAGGTTCTTCTTCAAATTTGGTACGTAGAGTACATCCTGCAAGTGAAGGACTTGTTCTTGAGACAAGTGGAGGGTCACAGTCCCTGTCCCTTTCATGGGATATGTGGCATTATCTCCAAGGATAATTTCTAGATTAGTATCCTTCTCAATCATATCAGAAAGTGCTTCCTTGAACCCAGTGATATGCCTTGAGGCACCACTATCTATTAACCAGACATCCATAGTGTCGGGTGGGGATGTAACAGAGAGGGCAGATACAAGAATGTATTCATTTCTTTTATCAACAACATGTGATTCCTCATACCTAGAGTTTCTTGACCTTTTGAAAGGTTGATCATTTCCGCCGGAGGAAGCCTTCCTTTTTCCCTTGAACTTGTTGTTCCTTTGATTGCCATTCCTTCGAATGTTGTTGTTGTCATCACTATCGAGAGAATCCTTCTTGAAAGGACATTCTCTAGCATAGTGACAAGGCCTATGACAAGTGAAACATTTGCCCTTCTTTCCTTGGGCCCCTGCTTTTCCCTTATTCTTCGAACCACCAGAGTTCCTCTTTCTAGAATGAGCAGCGTATGCAACATTTCCTCCATTTTCATACCCCTTCATTCTTGATTCTTCTTGAATGCATCTTGACAGTACTTCGTCAAAGCCAGGTATCACATTATTATTTAGAATGGTAGTGTTGAACACATGGAATTCAGATGAGAGCCCTCCATGTGCAGTGAGTACCATCTCTCGATCAGCTATTGTCTCCCCAATAGCTAGCAGATTGTCCCTGATTTCAGTCAGCTTCAAAAAGTATGATTGGACAGACTCATCCCTGCTTTTCTTCAGATTCTTCAATTGATTTTTGAAGAATAGTACTTGATTCGCATTGTTGGCCTTGAACATGAGGACCAATTTATCATACATCTCTTTGGATGTGCCTAACTCAGAGATGTAGGCCACCAGGCTTTTATGAATGGATTCCCTGATCATCAACTTTGCTTTGATCTCCCCCTTCTTGTACTTTGTTTTGGCAGCAGCAGTAGCAGTGGATAGAGGTTCTTGGATTTTACCCTGCACATAGTCCATGACATCTTGGTCTTCCAATTTGAGATCCAATATCATTTTCCAAGCATGGAAGTCATCCTTCCCAGTTAATTTGTCTTCCTCCTTGAAGCTATAGCTTGTGGAATCCATTATCCTCTCCTGTGATTGCTACAAATAGGGCTTGTCTTCACCTCAGCTCTGATACCATGTAAATTTATGTAGATGTTCTATGCTTGATGCAACTTTACTTTTATTACAACAATCAGTAAACTGCTGATAGAACATACCAGGGGATCTATAGAAGACAAACCAAAAACAGAAGAATGTATTGGTGTGTTATGGTGGTCAGCAAGATGCTTCAACCAGCAAAGTCTTCTTGGTCGGCCAACCCAGAATGTGTCACAACAGTCCTCAAATCAGTCACCTAGTCAACTCAAAGTCAACCCCAGAAAAGTCAACGCTGTCCAAAAAAGTCAACGCAGGGGCGCAGCATTAAAGTCAATGCAGCTCGGTCTTCAGTCAACCTTTTGATCTCGGTTTTTGTGCCAATGAGTACGGCCTTCCAAAATCGAACTCTCCACCAAATTTCAGCCCTTTTAGACCATGCATTGACCAAAGTCAACGCTGGTCAAACTATCGTGGAAACCCTCGCTGCGGTAAACTACAGTAAATTCGGTCAAACCTTGCTGCAGTAATTCATCCTCTTTCCCACGTGTGAACCGAATTCGCCTCCAAGTAGCTGGTACTAAATCAAAAGAGGAGATGTGTGTGTTGAGAGTGAGTGAAATGCTCTCCAACGTTGACTGTATATATATCCATCATTGAGGTGTGTGACAAATCTGCTAGGGGTGTAAAACCTTAAGGCCGACCTACACATATTTGAAATTATTAAAACTAGTTCAAAATAAATGTTCCGCTCATCAGATTATATCGATCTTACACCTCTCCGAAAGAGGAACCCAATAAAAATATTGGTATCTTCATTTGAGCATCACAACATGGAGTTTGGACCTAGTTTTCAAATTTTAACAGGGTTGAATACAATAAGCTTTCAGGGTTTCGATCCTTCCCTGGACTCGGAACGAATTTAATCCATGGCTTCCATTAATGAAATAGAAAAGCTGACCCATTTTAAAAAAAAATGTTCACGTTCAGTTCACAAAATTTTGATCTTCATTGACATAATATTCCATTGCCCATAATAATTTAGTACGACATCACACTTGGTCCATGATTTTTAATTCTTCACTCTTTTGGCGACTTTTCACGATGATTCAATTTGTAGAAGGATTATTATGCATCAGACAATTTTGCTCATGGGACAAGAATTTGCTAGGCATTTTGTTGGACCATAATCGCTGCAACTCCACAGGGTGAGCTAAGACCAAGGCTCTGATACCATTGTAATATCCCAAATGGGATATTTCGCTAAAATTGTAGAAATTGATCTCAACCCAAATTTCATAATTAAATTATCATCCATTTAACAGAAGATTGCCATGTAAAATAAAAAATATAAAGTACATGCAATTCCATAACACGATAATGCAAAAAATAATCTCAGTTTTATTATAATATAAACTGGGGTTTACATGCGGAAACCATAAAATAGCTGAGATGGGAAACTGGCCTCAAAATCTGCTCCAATGTTGCGCTGGCCCTCCAAAACTGATCTGAAATGTCACTATTGAGCTCTCTGGTGAATTCTAGATGAATTCACCAAGGGGAGATGGGTGCTCGCCCAATCTCTCTAAATCACCCGAGGGTTTTTGCCCTGGGGCTACCAATGGAGTAGACAACCAGGTTTTCAACCTCACATACAAGAAGCAATATCAAATCCAAGATGATCTCTAATGGCCCTTCCTTCTATTTTTATAGATTTGATGGACTCCTCTAGATGCTCCTATTTTATTATTATTTTAATCATTGAACACATTTCCCTTAATTAAAATATTATTTTTAATGTGGGAAAATGGTCAATTGGCCACCATGCCTCCTCAGGTCACTATAAATCACTCCTAGCCATCCCATCCTGTAGATCTTCTTGTTCCGGTTCCAACAAGCTATTACACTAAGGTGTTCTGCCAAGAATTCCTTCCGAAGTGCCACCTTAGGCGTAATTAATTGTGTTAGGGCCATAAATAACTCAATTTTCTGAAAGTTGTTGGAATGCAACTGAACAAAAGACAAACTATGTGGATGGTGGAATATACCAAGCGAAAGCCATCAGACCTCATAAGAACTCCTCAAATGTAATATTCCTAATTAGCAATAGCTAATTGGAATATTCGATTTTGCTCAATTTTGCCTTATATAGTTTATTTATAAATAAAAAAGTGAGTAAAGGGGAGATAACTCACTTTGGGAATAAAAGTCACTCCTTAGTAGCACAACGTTGTAATTTAAAGGGAGCCAAGGGGGGGGGCCAAGGACCACGTAGAGAGGGGGCCCACGTATACATTTGGAGGGACTGCGCAGATGGAGAGGAGCACGTGGCAAAAGAGAGGCTACGTTGGAGGAGGTGGGCCTTAGGGTTTTGAGAGAGGTCAACGTTATAAAAGAGAGAGGGGCCTCCTCATTTTGGCATTCAATTATTATGCATTTGAGCTAGTCACTTTGACTTATTGAGCACGCTGGCTGTTTAGCCTGTCTGCAGCACTGTTTAGTGCATCGAGTGTCTCCGTTTGGAGATCTCACCCTTAGCCCCGGGGGACTTCGAGTGCCTGCTCGGGCAAGGTAGTTTCATCAGTCTTTTGCAGGAGGATCGATTTGTGGGAGTTGCGGAGGAGCAGTGCATTTGGTCACTGTGCAGTCTTGAGAGGGAGGACGCAGTCTCTTTTGGTGGGAGCTCTGGATTGGGATTGTTTGGAGGAGTTGAGCTTGGAGATTGAGCAAGGGACCAGCCCTTGCATATTGGAGGATTTTGGCTGAGTTTTGGGCGGAGTTTTGGAGTATTCTCTTCAGTGGCAACGCAGAGCCTTGCACGATAGCATAGATCCTCAAGGGGGTGATTTTCGGGGGTTAGCTATTTTCGAAAAGCTTTCTGGGCTTTTCTGGGTTTATTGAGCAGAGGCTGATTCCAGAGTTTCAACATTTTCTGAGGAGGGGAGCAGCCCCAAATCCTCATTTTGATTCAGCAGTAGCAACAGCACAACAGTTCTTCGGCAGTTGGACGCAGATCAGTTTGCAGCCATTTCTCTATCATTCTGAGAGCTTTCTTCACTTGCCTGGTGCAAGTTTAGGTGCCATCACTCTGATCACCTATTGTACTCATTTCTATTCTCAGTATAATAAAATGGCTTGGCATTCTATCTAATTTTTTCTTGAGTATCTGTTTATGTCTACATTGCTATTATATGCTTGCACTACTGTTATTTTTATCTATCTGAGCATTACTGTTAGTATACCACTTGGTGTGTTTACCCCATACTCTTAGACAGAGTCTGGAAAGGGCCAGGTAGCCTCCAGATCTCACCCTCTTTTTAGAGGTGACATATCTGGTAAACGCCCTCCCAGTCCATCTCTGGTTGGAGTTTGTTGTGTTTGAGAGATATCCCTGAAAAGGGATATTACAGTGGTATCAGAGCATAGTTCTGGCTCAGCCTGTGGAGCTAGTTGTCTATGACACCGGGGGAGAAGCCCTACATTTGTTACAGAGGCAGGAAGTACAGAGATCTTGAGCGTAGGTTGAAGAACACCTATGGAGAGGGGGACTGCGTTCGGGTGGTGGATGCAGAACAGGAGGAACCTGTGGTAGACGCAGAGCAGGGAGAGCCGATGGCAGATGATAGTGAGGCAAAACAGTTTGGGGAGGCACTCCTCAAATCAGTGCAGGATCTGGCGAGACAGATTGAGGTGATGGGTCAGAGATTCACCGCTGTGGAGGCTAGACAACGTGAAACCCCACGAGGTTTCTAGATTGGTGAGGGATCGGGTACATCCCACCATTTGCCGGAGCATGGTGCTAGTCAGCGTGATACTACTTAGCAGATGGCTTCACATGCACCTACACGCTCTACCATGCCCACTTTTCTGGGAGCAGACACAGGGGCAGGAGCACAGCAGGAGACAGAGCCCGGGCATATGGGCTATTATTTTGCAGAGTATCAGGCCTATGGGCAGGAGTTCAGGGTTGCTCTCTCGTTTAGAGACTTTGTTCAGCTCCAGCGGGATAGTAGACCCTGCGATCATCATAGAGGGCACCAACATTATCACGATGGAGATACCCACCGCACAGCTAGCAGATTCCACTTGCCTACGTTTGATGGTTCATCAAACAGTTTGGCAAAGTCTTGGGTGGAGAAGTTGGACATCTATTTCTAGCTTAACCAGATGTTGGAGACAGAGGCCATCAAGGTGGCGACATTACATTTGGATGGTGAGGCCCAGGACTTGTGGTTCCATGGGATGGTTACACTCGGACATTCCACAGTGACGACATATGCCGAGTTCACTAGGAGATTGATAGAGAGATTTGAACGGAGGGATCCGGAACAACACTTTGTTGAGCTGACGAGGCTCAAACAGTCTGGGAACCCAGAGACATACATTGCAGACTTCTTAAGGGTTTTAGTGATGGTGCCAGATCTATCCGCGGCACGGATGATCTACATGTTTGTTGAGGGGTTAGCATAGCCACTTCGGGGTCTAGTCAGATCTACTAGACCAGCCACACTCCAGGACGCTATTAGCAGGACCCGGGATTTACAGGATTCCTTACCCAGGACCCGGACACCTTACCCCCAGAGACAGGCTTTCCAGCCCAAGGGGAAGGATGTGAGGATTCCGCCTCCAAAGGGGAATCCAGGACGGGCACAGATGGATGATGATGCCGGGAGGGAGCTGAAGAAGAAGCGGTTGTGCTTTACTTGTCAAGAGTCGTGGGCACCAGGACATAGATGTGCTGCTGGAAAAGCACATTTTATTGAGGTCTTCTCTGAGAGCAGCGGGGAAGAGGATGAGGAGGATGATGTGGAGGCAGGAGACAGTCATGCAGTGCAGGATCCTTTGCCACCTCCACCACCAGAAGCAGGTGGTGCGGCTTTTGCACCTACCGGAGCGGCCCTTGCAGCATTGCAAGGAGTTCCCAAGTATTTGACGCTGCGCGTACGGGGGACAGTACGTGGCCAGCGAGTATCAGTTTTGGTTGACAGTGGGGCAACCCACAACTTCATCGATGCACAGATGGTTGAGCGGAGAGGTATACAGACAGAGAGCTTCGATGGATTTTTAGTTTTGGTCCCAGGAGATCAGACCATGATGTGTGCTCGTTATGTTCCAGAGTTATCAGTGACGATGGGCACCTACACACTGACTGATCACTTTTTCGTGGTCAATATTCCGGACACCAACATGGTACTGGGTGTTCAGTGGCTTATCACTCTAGGGAAGGTCACGACAGATTGGAAGGCCCTAGAGATGGAGTGGGATGATGAGAAGACAGGGAGGCATGAGAATATACGGGGACATCACACATATCCGCCTCAGACTGTTTCAGCTCATCGGATGGAGGCAGTCTTTCGGAAAGGAGACATAGAGTGGGTAGTTGAGCTGCGTGCATCAGAGGCAGGGACTATAGGACAAACAGTGCACCCAGAGATACAGTCCATCCTTGACAGGTATGCCACAGTGTTTGGGGAGATTCTGCCAGGACAACCACCGGACCGGGGGTTTGAGCACACCATTGAGCTTGAGCAGGGCATACAGGCAGTGATTACTACCCCCTATAGGCACCCCAAGGCCTATCAGGATGAGATTGAGCGGGCCATCCAGGAGTTTATGGCTCTTGGGCACATTCGGTCGAGCACGAGTCCTTTTGCTTATTCCGTGGTGTTGGTGAAGAAGAAGGACGACACATTGAGGATGTGTATTGACTACAGGGCCCTGAACAAGAAGACCCTGAAGAACAGGTACCCCATACCCAGGATCGATGAGTTGATGGATGAGTTGAGAGGAGCATAGTTCTTCTCAAAGATTGATTTGAGATCTGGGTACCATCAGATTCGCGTGAGGGAATAGGACATTCCCAAGACCGCCTTCAGGTGTCACTATGGGCACTTTGAGGTTTTGGTGATGCCCTTCGGGCTAACCAACGCCCCAACGACATTCCAGTCCTGCATGAATCACATCTTCCGCAGTCATTTGAGGAAGTTTGTGTTGGTGTTCTTTGATGATATCCTCATTTATAGCAGGACTTGGGAGGAGCATCTCAAGCACATTGAGACAATATTGCGCATTTTGGAGGATCAACAGTTCTATGCCAAGCTCTCCAAGTGTGAGTTTGGGTTGACGGAGATGTTGTACTTGGGACACATCATAGGGGTGGACGGAGTGAGAGTCCACGAGGAGAAGATCAGGGCCATCAGAGATTGGTCGGAGCCGAGGAACGTGACAGAACTTTGGGGATTCATTGGCATTTGTACTTATTACAGGAAGTTCGTCAAGAGTTTCTCACAGCTTGTTGCACCCCTGACAGATTTGACGAGGACGGGGGCATTCAGTTGGTCGGATACAACGCAGCGAGCCTTTGACAGGCTCAAGGAGGTGATGAGCAGTTGCCCAGTGCTTGCATTGCTGAATTTTACGCAGCCGTTTGTTTTGGAGTGTGATGCGTCGGGAGAGGGGATCGGTGCAGTATTGATGCAGTGAGGACACCCTATAGCCTTTGAGAGCCAGAAGCTCCTTCCACACGAGAGGTTGTATTCTATATACGACAAGGAGATGTTGGCCATCATGCATGCATTGGCCAAATTCCGACAGTATTTGGTGGGGAATAGGTTCAGGGTGAGGATTGTTCACAACAGCCTCAGGTTCTTTTTGGAGCAGAAGCAGCTACAGGAGAGGCAGCAGAAGTGGATTAGTAAGATCCAGGCATATGACTTTGACATTGAGTATGTCAAGGGTAAGAACAACGTGGTAGCAGATGCCCTTTCACGTAGACCAGCCACGTTGTCTCTTATGAGCTTGGACACAGATTGGAGGGCTCGACTTTTAGTAGAGTACTCCAAGGACAGATTTGCATGTGAGGTTCTGGATGGACAGGTGGCGGATGAGAGGTACAGGGTGGTCGATTAGATCATCTACTACAGGGACCGGATCTTCTTGGCTGAGGGATCTTAGCTCAAGAAGAAGATACTTCAAGCATCACATGATTCACCATTGGCCGACCACCAGGGGTTTACCAAAACCTACATGGCCATTAGAGAGAGGTTCTCATGGAAGGGCCTTAAGGAGGACGTACTCCAGCACATCAGGGATTGCGATGTTTGTCAGAGGAATAAGGGGGAGATGAGACATCCCGCAAGATTATTGCAGCCTCTTCCCATTCCGGAGGGGAAATGGGAGAGTATTTCGATGGACTTCATCACAGGGTTGCCCATGGTGCAGGGCAAGGATTGTATCGTTGTCGTCGTTGATCGACTGACAAAGTATGCACATTTTTTCACCATATTCGCACACTACACAGTAGCACAGGTGGCTGAGCTGTTCTTCAGAGAGGTCTTTAGGCTACATGGTCTTCCTAAGACCATCATCAGTGACAGGGACAGCCGCTTCATGGGCGGATTTTGGCAGGAGTTTTTCCGATTGGTGGGGACGAAGTTGACACCGAGTACCAGTTATCACCCACAGACGGACGGGCAGACGAAAATAGTTAACAAGTGGCTGGAGGGCTACTTGCGTAACTATGTCAGTGGGCAGCAGCGAGCATGGCTGAAGTGGCTGCATCTGGGGGAGTACTGCTACAACACTACACATCACATGTCCATTGGTATGTCTCCATTCTACGCTTTGTATGGGTATCATTCTTTGTCTTTTGCTGATGTGATGTTTGGTGCTAGCAAGGCTCCAAGAGCCAAGATCTAGATCCAAGAGAGTCAGGATATTCTCTGAGCTCTCAAGGATAATATGGCTACAACACAAAACCAACAGAAGCTGTATGCTGACAGAGGTCGGGTGGAGAGACAATTTGAGGTAGGGGACTTGGTCTACCTACGATTACAGCCATACCGACAGTCGTCACTGAAGCAGAAGGGAGCTGAGAAGCTCAAGCCTCGCTTTTACGGGCCATACAGGGTGATACGCAAGATTGGACAGGTTGCATATGAGTTGGAGCTGCCCCAAGGCAGCAAGATTCATAACGTTTTTCATGCATCATGCTTGAAGAAGGCACTGGGGCAGCAGGTGACAATGACAGATGAGCTACCACCCACGGATGATGAGGGGCATTTGGTGTTGCAGCCAGAGGCTATTCTTGATACCAGGGAGAGGCAGCTACGGAGCAGGACGGTCCGAGAATTCTTGGTGAGGTGGAAGAATTTGCTGGATGAGGATGC
The DNA here is from genome assembly GCA_034641835.2 of Pinus albicaulis. Lineage (NCBI taxonomy): Eukaryota > Viridiplantae > Streptophyta > Pinopsida > Pinales > Pinaceae > Pinus > Pinus albicaulis. The sequence goes on from CM076582.1 coordinate 810,030,882, forward strand.
CACTTGGGAGAGTGAGAAAATTTTGCAGCATCTATCACTTCAGTTGCTTGAGGACAAGCAACATTTTTCCGGGGGAGATTGTAATATTCCTAATTAGCAATTGCTAATTGGAATATTTGATTTTGCTCAATTTTGCCTTCTATAGTCTATTTTATAAATAAAAAAGTGAGTAAAGGGGAGATAACTCACTTTGGGAAAAAAAGTCACTCCCTAGTAGCACAACGTTGTAACTTAAAGGGACCCAGGGGGGGGCCAAGGACCACGTAGAGAGGGGGCCCACGTATACACTTGGAGGGACTGCGTAGATGGAGAGGAGCACGTGGCAAAAGAGAGGCTACGTTGGAGGAGGTGGGCCTTAGGGTTTTGAGAGAGGCCAACGTTATAAAAGAGAGAGGAGCCTCCTCATTTTGGCATTCGATTATTATGCATTTGACCTAGTCACTTTGACTTCTTGAGCACGCTCGCTGTTTAGCCTGTCTGCAGCACTGTTTAGTGCATCGAGTGTCTCCGTTTGGAGATCTCACCCTTAGCCCCGGGGGACTTTGAGTGCCTGCTCGGGCAAGGTAGTTTCATCAATCTTTTGCAAGAGGATCGATTTGTGGGAGTTGCGGAGGAGCAGCGCATTTGGTGACTGCGTAGTCTTGAGAGGTAGGACACAGTCTCTTTTGGTGGGAGCTCCGGATTGGGATTGTTTGGAGGAGTTGAGCAAGGGACTAGCCCTTGCATATTGGAGGATTTTAGCAGAGTTTTGGGCAGAGTTTTGGAGTATTCTCTTCAGTGGCAGCGCAGAGCCTTGAGGGATAACGTAGATCCTCAAGGGGGTGATTTTTGGGGGTCAGCTATTTTCGAAAAGCTTTCTGGGTTTTTCTGGGTTTATTGAGTAGAGGCTGATTCCAGAGTTTCAGCATTTTCTGAGGAGGGGAGCAGCCCCGAATCCTCATTTTGATTTAGCAGTAGCAGCAGCACAACAGTTCTCCGGCAGTTGGACGCACATCAGGTTGCAGCCATTTCTCTATCATTCTGAGAGCTTTCTTCACTTGCCTGGTGCAAGTTTAGGTGCCATCACTCTGCTCACCTATTGTACTCATTTCTATTCTCAGTATAATAAAATGGCTTGGCATTCTATCTATATTTCTTGAGTATCTGTTTATGTCTACATTGCTATTATATGCTTGCACTACTGTTATTTTCATCTATCTAAGCATTACTGTTAGTATACCACTTGGTGTGTTTACCCCATACTCTTAGACAGAGTCTGGAAAGGGCTAGGTAGCCTCCAGATCTCACCCTCTTTTTAGAGGTGACATATCTGGTAAACGTCCTCCCAATCCATCTTTGGTTGGAGTTTGTTGTGTTTGAGAGATATCCCTGAAAAGGGATATTACATCAAAACTCCTCCAAAAGCCTCGTGGCCCGCGGATGACACCAACCTGCACCTGTAGCCTGTTTGCCCCCAGCTCTGAGAGCCCATCCTAAGCATGTCATAAGGAACACTAGAAAAAGGGATATCACAAAAATTTCGAATTTCTCATAAAACCCATTTTTTTATTAATCCAAAAATTAATTTTTTGGATCAATTTCCTCAAAATTTTGACTTTGACTTCACCACCAAGGCCCTAGGGCTTAATTAATTTTTTTTCTTAAAAAATCCATTTTTGCTTTAGTGGGGGCCTTCCAAAAATTGACTTCTTTTTGACCCACGAATTTTTTGCTCATTTTCCACTTGGAGAAATTAATTTCTATAAAATTAATTTTTTGACTATAAATTAATTAATTTTTTGGCTTAGGATTTAATTTTATTTTTGCCAGAAAAATTAATTAATTGATACAAGAGGGGATTAATTATTTTTTTCACCCTCAAATATTTTTAGCCATGGTGTCTAAGTATGAGAGACCATGCACTAAAATATTTTTTACATAAGATATTACTAATTCAACCCTAAAACAAGGAATACGCCTTTACATATAGACCCTCAAAATAATTACCCATTTTTGCAGCACATTATGATCTAGTAGACCAAGTGATATGTAATAAAATAATTTAACCAAATGGCTTAAATTATTCCGTTATCACTTTTATAAAGACTCGATATAACACTAGGACTCACCTAAGACTTTGTCAACAAATTTTACCCTAGCTTTGGGGTTTAAGATGGAGGAAAAACTCTGTCGATTATCCGTGTTTAGAAACACATAACGTTGTGCGGTTAAAAAACCTCTTAGGATGAAATTCGTCGCCAAAATCAAAGGCCTACCTAGGTGTTTTTACATAATAAAATTGTTAACTAGCATCATTTACATTACAACTTGCAGAAATTGGACTTACAATGGCATAAGAACTAGTTGGCTGATGATTATGATTGTTGAAAATTTTGTACACTGCTTCCTTTGACTTGTGACAAAATGGGTGCAACATTTGGCTCCATATGGGGACACATTGCTTCATTATAGTGATGTGAGAATCTATAATCATGTATCCAATAAAACAAAAATGCATCAAATAGATATCTATTCAAAATCGAAACCATGATATATATATATATATAGAGCATTTGCTGGAATAGAAAATTCTACTCTAACAAATTTAAAGCATAAAACATAAATGTATGAAATAAAACTAATTATTGACATAAATGAAATCCTAATTAATAGTGTAGGGTTATAGATACTATACAAAAGATTCCCGATAGTGATCCAGGTGGATATTGGTGGTCACCTACCTATTCCACCTAGGCCTCCAATCGGTTTCATCAGTTTCCTTGTTTATAGTAGCATTTATTATTTTTAGCAATTTTTTAGGTTTTGAACTTCTGGAGTTGTTTTGACCCCCTAAACGGCGTTCTTTTTGATGTCTGCGGTGTGGGCCTGCCACAAATCTTGTATTACTTGGAGAGATCTTTCAAACGAGGTATCGTACACGTCAAACGAAAATAATATGACCAAGTTATGACCTCGGGAAGTTGGTTGCCCAACTAACCCCAACGGGGCCCACAAACTCTTGGCATTTCATCCCCTAAGGTTAGGATTTTGGTTCTTTAGTGTTTTCCCTTGTTGTTCAATAATAAAAAGATCCTTGAGCCTCATTGTAACAGAGTTTAGAGGCATGTAGCCGCCACATCTCTTCTCAGAGATAAGTTACCATCGCCCAAGCAAGTTTATTTCCATTTTGTATGTAAGCATATTCTAGTTGTTTGATATTAATGAAATGAAGTGTTATTTCTCCTGCATCTGTGTATTTATGGTTATATATGTATTTTGTTGCATTCCTATTTAAGTTCGGATCAGTGATATCAAAGGGGTCTGCTCTTTCTCTGTTTTTCTTTGCATGTCCCCAACAAGTTCAGGGTATAAGGAGTTAAGGCTCAAACTAGTTGAACCTTTGCAAGACCAACCTCTTAAACCCTGACGCCATCCCATGGCGGAAGAAACGAAAGATGAGGGAGCAGGAGATTCTTTCACAATATTGATCGAAGAAGCCTTCGAGTGACAAAGGAATACGATGATGGATAGCTTTGCTTAGATCCTTCGGCGGCTATGCATAGGCGACACATCTCTTCTAGCAGCCACTCTAGAAGCGCCACTACCTTTAAGGTATAAGTTAACTTCGACATCCCCATATTTGAAGGTCAGATAGATGCGAATGCGATAGATAAATGGTTAAATATGCTAGAAGGATATATTTCGGTTCATGATTTTTCCAACAGGGAAAAGATTACTTTTGCACTCTTTAAAGCCACCCCGCACGTCAAGCACTGGTGGGAAACCTACTGTGAGAAGAGGGACAAGGGTACACCTTCGCTATTTTCAGCTGCACCCACTTGGAATTCTTTTCAGGACACCATCAAGGAGCAAGATTACCTTGTCGGGAGCTATGAGGATAAATACATAATGTAATGTCCCCAATTTTGATTTTTCATCTGAGGGAACTAATGGAGTTTATTGGGGAGGTGCTAAGCATAGCAAATTTTGTAAATTGAGCATTGGAAACTTTTTTTGCGTATGGGACTTGAGAGAAATAGAAAATTATTTTGCTAGTGGAATATGGGTGTCACACATACAAGAAATACACACCCCTTGGAGAGAAAATGGAATTGCTAAGGGAAAAAGGTCGAACTATTGGATGGAGGGACTTACATGAGGCGGCAAGGAAAAATTATAAATAGGAGGAGCATATAAGCTATTTGGGCCTTTTATTCACTCATCTATTTCCTTTGTTGATCACGCTGTTTAGCTGGGTCACAAGTGCTACTTAGAAAATACTTCTCCAAGGGGAGAACTCACCCTTCTTTCGGTGGACTTCGAGTGCCACCCTAGGGAGTTAAGCTATTGTTACTTTGGTGAGAGGGTTTGTGGAGTATTGTAGCACATTCCAGCAGATTCCTTTAGTCAATTCGTACTCCAAAGAGGACGTAGTAGAGAAATCATACCACTCATTTCAGCTAGCTTCCAAGGGTGTCTTGCCTAGAGGAAATTCGTGGAGCTACTTAAGGGGGAGTCTAGCTTTTGTGGAAATTTTTGGAGCTGGGGGTAATTTCTATTGAGGGGAACAAATGTATCTTCCTAGGGCTTGCGCAGGGGGTCACTGTACAACATTTTGTGGAGCTGGGTTCAACTATCTTGTGTTGGGATTTGATGGGAAACCTCTTCCCTACATTCGGGAAAATTTCCTATATCATTCCTATTGCAGATTGAGGATAAATAAGGAGGATTTCAATAGAATTCATCACTGGGGGACCTAGTCTTTGTTCAGGAGGGCGTAGTGCCAAAATAGGGCAATTTTGGAAGATCGAAATTAGCCAAAGCCCTTTTTGGGTTTTTGTGGGTTTGTTGAGGAGTTTGGGGTTAAATTTGTAGAATTTTCCTGGCAATATTTAGGCCAGAAATCTCCTTTATGTTCAACAATAGATTTTATTATTCAATCGGTAGTTGCACCATTTTGTGGGTTTTCTGGGTGGTTGGTTTTGGGAAGATCCCTTTCTAGGTTTCGTTGAGTACATTGTGGAGAGGCACCAACTATAATTTCAGAAGGTTATGAGTACAAAAGTGGCAGGTATCACCATTTTCTTCCAGCAGCATGAGTAGTAATTTACTTGGTCTGCGCAAAGCTTAGTTGGGCTGATTTTGAGCACTTGGGCAGGGTTTTCTCAACCTGGGGCTTTTCCTGCTTGCTGTAGCAAGCCTAGGTTCCTCTTTCCCTCACTATTTGTACTTATTCAGCTCAAATTTTAATAGAAAGACCCATTTTTAGTACCTATATATGTGAATTTGCTATTTATGTATGTTTTTCAGTTTTGGGTTTTGTTCACGAGCATTTCTTTCTCTTATTCACTGTTAATTTCTTATTAGGAACATTATAGTGGTATCAAAGCATGATCTTGGCCCAACTGTGGGTAGCCAGTAAGATCATGGAAGATTCGGGTATGTAGGCATAGTGACTGGTGAAACCGTAGATAAACCCATGGCTCAAGGGAAATTCAGTATGCAAGAATTTTGGGGTGGAATTTGTTGGAACAACTAGAGGTTGACCTAGTTGAGGAGGGTGACAGACCAAACCCATCCTCATCCTTACAACAGAGATACTAGAGGTACGCAGACCGTGGGGGTGTAGCCATCTACATTGTGTGGGGTAAGTCGACTGACTCAGGACGTTAGATCTCCTCGAAAGGAGCAGGCGGGACTAGGACAATTAGAGGGTGAGACTAGGAGGCACTTCTATTGGTGGAGACTTGGCTTTAGATATGAGGGGCCTGAGGAGGATATCGAGCCTGAGGCAAAGGACACGCGAGAGTGTGAAGAGCACATTGGTATACCCAATGTGGCACAGGAGTCACCATTGTTAGAGACCTCTTTGATAGCACCAGTTGACACCTTGGGGGAGAGAGTAGAGCATACACCCATAGGGCCATCCATTGATGAGGTGTTAGGAGAAACAAACTTGTCCACCGCTGAGGAGGTGTCATCTGCTGTTGAGGTATCCATTGACGTGGTATACGGGGTTGTGACCGAGTTTTAAGGTGATAGCAACGCGCAACAGGATGATGATGTGCCAAGAGACATCACCACCCTTGATGAGGAGCCGATAGGTACAAAGGCACCCATATCTATGACAAAGTTACAGAATGGGAGACCTCGACAACAACAAGGAGAGCACGTAAAGAGGCGTGAGCTAGCCATGGAGGGGCAGTTTGTGACTCATGTTGAGCCCATGGTGGAGGACAACAAGCAGTCTTCTTTGGGGACAACCATTGACTTAGAGCAGACAGATGCACAGACTGTTAGCAGAATTGCAGTACTTCCAGATAGTATCTCTCTTTGAGCTTACAAAGATGGGGCTTTCAACATTGTTAGGCTACCTTTGCACCACGAAGAGAGATGCAGAGTCCCCTCGACAAATTTTATGTGTTGACCAGGATGGTGAGTTGAGGCGACATGAGATGCGCTGAATGCAACACTTGCAAGATGGAGGGCTTGTTCTATGTGCTAGAGTTCGTGCATTCGATCCCTCTCTTGAGGTTGGATGGAGAGAGATTTTGAGTTGGTACTCGGTGGAGTGGGCTAGACTCATGGAGATGGTCATAGTTCGGAGTGAAGCTCAGTGGGGGCTCTCAGACATCGAGGGTACTGGAGGCCCAAGTTGGCATTGGGATGGCTATGGCATTGATGAGGTAGTCAACCCAGTGCCTATGCGGGATGGCTATGGCATTGATGAGGTAGTCAACCCAGTGCCTGAGTGCATGCATTCCTTAGGGGAGTTCCAGGTGGCACTAGTGGCCAGGTGGCTTGTGAGCAGACTCCATGGGTTGTTTTGGCATGTTAGTTGTGCATGGAGGCGCAGGATGATTAGCATTCTCTGGCAGGAGTTGGTTGAAGAACTAGGCATTGTATGGAGATGATGTTCTCCCATTGAGGTTTAGGACTCAAGGGTCACCGAGGATCGACACAACAGAGATATCCCCTTTAGTAGGAGTGGAGTTAGGGAGCTCATGTCTACCAAGATGGACGAGGGGACATGATGCCTATCATGGTGGGTTCACTAGTAGAGTGGCAAACACTTTGGCACATGTGGGATACCATATGTTACAGGGTGGTATGACAACAGGAAGTGGTACACAGTGTGAAAATTCCTAATACTGGAATCCCTATTGTAGCAAATTGATAAATTATAAAAGTTATTTACCGTGTTCTACAAGTAAATACCGAAGTAAATACACTGCAACCTTCACTAAATAAATTGCGGAAATTAAATGTGGAAACAAGATCCGAGCAAGAAAATTAGACACACATTACACCGTTATTTTTGGACTAAGTCCCCGAAAAAACCCAATGTGGGAAAACCGGTGCAACAGATGAGGGTTTGATATTATTAGGCAGAAGTTTTTGAATACAACTAGATGCCCAAATTTGGCTATCCACAGAGAATCTGACTAACAGAGAACTCGTGAGGATTTCCTCACACTGACACTGGAGATCCGACACTGACCCAACACTAAACTGATGAGCCCCATGTTGCCTTTGCATAGATCTTCATCACTCTGGCTGGGGATTGCGTCACCTCCTTCTGCTGGATCGTGTGCTGGTTGGATGCTGATCTTCTGCCCATCCAGTCTCACACATCGACACTTCAGCACTAGATTTTACTGATCCACAACAAAATCTCGGATCTCCTCAAGGCTACAATGCTACCTCTTCGTGGCACTGCGATGCCCAGCGTAGCCACTACGCTGCCTCTTCTGCGTCCTCTTCTCTGCCTTCTTTGCAATGTATTCTCGGCTCAAGAACAAATCTTCCAACCGAAATTATCACTGCCCCTCACTGCAATCGAATCAACTCGATCAAATCCTCTGGCTACTCTACGTTGCTCACTTGAGAAATTCGATCTCCAGACTCACTCAGTGTGTTTTCCAAATGCCCATCGAAGTCCTTATAGTCGTCTCGTTGGATAACCAACGACCCAAATTAAAACATAATCAACAACTTAGATCATATTGACTCGATCTCCATCTTTTTCTAGAAGTTTCACACCTAGTTCTATTAATATACTTTAATTATTTTAATTCCCTAAGTTTAGACTTAGGCTCCCATTAAAGTAATTAATTATTTTAATAAATCCCCACCCATCCGGGTGGAATTTCCCAAAACGCTTTGTGGATATTTTGGAATACATATGTCTCAGCCTTCCTGCAAAATTTGAGACTTAGAGCACATCCGATGCTACCAAAAATCAACACTCCCTCTTAGCGAGGAATGTGCTCTAGTAATACTTCTTGCTGAAGCACTACACTAAATTTGTAACATCCCTCTCTGCGACGCTGAAGCCTGACATTGCTGCCCATAAACTAATGCGCTGCTGCATCTATGTTGTTGCTGACCCTACATACTGCTGCCAACTGCATCTGCACTACAACTCTGCTGTTGCAATAGAAAAACATCCAAAATCACTGAACTAAGTCTTCAGCATGATGCATCTGATATTGAAGATCTGACTGTTGCTAGACTCTGCGCTGACCCTCTGAAGCTGCTACGTTACTGCTGACTCTGCGCTGTGCCTTCCTGCATTGTTGCCAACTCTGCTCTGCGCTACTTAGACTCTGGTGCTCTCTAGCCCCTGCGCTGTCACTTCGGCACTCCTCTGCACCAACTGACACTGGTCCATACTGCTACTGCAGATTTGGGCTCCTGTAGCAAGGTACCGATCCATGAGGTGGACTCCTCAAGGATCCTGCCCAACCTGCAGTTCTTTCGAACTACAACTCTAAACCACGCCAATTCTCCCCTAGAGATATGTGGGCAATCATGGTGAACTCCTCCTCGATCCTTGCAGTTGCAGCTTGTGGATCGTGTTTCTTGTCCTTCTTCTTGAGAGGACATTGGGTAGCATAGTGACCCATCTCACCACAACGGAAACACTTGATCTTTGAGACGTCCTTTTTCCGCCTCCGCTGCTCCTGCTGCCCCTTAGATGCAAGGGTTGCGTTCCCTTCCTCCTCCTTGGGCTTCGACCCACTGCTGCTGTTGCCATCAAGTTTACAGTTGATCATATCTTGCCTCATCTCTTCCTGCTGAAGAGCGACCCACATTTGCTCCCAATCAAACAACCTTTCTCTACCCAGGATGCTCTGGACAAAGACTTGCCATTCATCTGATACAGAGTTTAGGGCCAATCTGACCATCTCGGTGGCCTGAGGTGTTGATCCGACAACTGCCAAGTGATCTCTGGTTTACTGAAGCTTTGTAAGGAATAGATCAATGTGTTCTCCCTTTTGCATCCTCATAGGTCGTATCTTCTCCTGGAAGTACATCTTCTGCTGTTCGGAAGATCCTTGATACAATGTGGCTAAGGCATCCCACATCTCCTTGGCCGTCCCTTTGCCAACGATGTGACATACTACATGATCCCTCACTCCATTTAGGAACAGACGCTTAGCCTTCGTCGTATTCTTCTTGCAGGATTTCAACGGATCTGCATCAACGAGGACAACTACCACATTCTCGATAAAGGCCTTGAGATCATGCTCATCTAACAGGCACGTGATCCTTGCCTGCTAGATCACATAATTGGATGCACCATCCAACCGATCTTGATCTCTCAACTCGGTTGCAACCATCTCTGTCGACTAAATAATGTCGAACTTCTCCCTCTCTCCTCTGTGCAACTGCTACGTTGGCCTACGCACTCCTTGCTGGAGTATGTAGATCTGTTCCTGCTGCTTAGCAACTGAGAATTCCTTGGCTAGGAATTCATTGAGGAAGAATTTCGCTCAAGAAGTGTCTTCTTCATCCTTCTTCTAGCACTTTTCTACCCACAAAAATGTTGATTTCTATAGCATCGGAAAGTGTTCTACGTCTCATTTTTGGTAGAGAGGCTTAGACATCATTTATCCAGAGAACGCAGAAATCGTTTGTGGAAATTCCACTCAGATATGACTTTATTAAAATAATTAATTATTTTAATGCAGACCCTAAGTATAAACTTAGGGAAATTAAATAATTAAAGAGTATTTTGAGAGCAGAGTGTGAATCTTCTAGAAGACGAAGATCAAGTCATCTTTTAATCTGAGCCATTGTTTAAAGATATAATCTTGGCCTTTGATTCATCAGCGAGAAGACTAGAAGAAGAGACTTGAGGGTCATTTGGAAACCAAGTCGGGGACACTCTCACTACCCGAAGGAAATCGATTCTGAAGCAAGTGAAATCGATTTCAGTGGGTGAGTTTGTAGAGGTTGGGCTGCAGAAGCAGAAGGAGGGAGAAGTCAGTTATCGGGAAGCAGATCTCATGAGGGTGAAGGGAAGGGTGAGATGATCAGCAGCAGGAACCCCTACATGCAGAATCATGTAGTGCAGAGAGGGAATGCGCAGAGCATTCACGCTGGATGATGCAGAGGGTGAAGGAGGTCACCCCGAGGGTCTGAAAATTGTCTAGATGGTCTAGAAAATTCAACTAGGTGTTTGCAAATTTTTCTTTGCTCATCAAACTCCCGTAAATGTACTTTCCATTTCTGAAGATAAATATAAAACCCTTATTTGCTGCATCGGTTTTCCCACATTAGGTTTTTCCAGGGATAATTATCCAAAATCATCTGTGTTCATGTGGCTATTTCTATTGTGCTATTGGTGTAATCTGTAAATAACTTATTTCATAAGTAGGAGAAATAAACCAAGTATTGCAGAAATATTTTCCTCTTGAAAATTTCTCATGGTATCAGAGGAAAGGGCTAAAAACAGGAAGGGAGGACTTGCCATGGACCAAAGGAAGGGTTCACACAGTCCTCCAGAGCACGCAGAAATGTAGAGAGAGCATGACATGAAGGTGTTGGCATCCAGACTAGAGGAGGATCTTGCCTGTGTTTCAAGCACAACTCCTCCAGGTGTTTGGTATATTGACAGTGGAGCATCTGCTCATATGACAGGGGTTCGAGAATGTTTTTCGAGCTATCAAGAAGAGTAGATGAATTTCCAAATAACTATGGGAAATAAGGAAAAATGTACCCCCATCGGGAGAGGTACCGTAACATTTCAGACGGAGGATGGCAACAAGATTCGAGCCACGAATGTTCTGCATGTACCAGGGTTGGGGATGAATTTAATCTCGGTGTCTCAACTTTAGAATAAGGGCTATGACGTATACTTTATTCAAGATAAGGTGTATGTCAAACACCCTAACTGGAGCAATAAGTCACAAATTGGAGTAAGGAGTCACAAGTTGTATAAGCTCCAACTTGAATCTCCGATGGCCTTGATCAGCAGTACAAACGACAGAGATATGAATGAGTTATGGCACAGAAGGATGGGGCATCTACGTCATGGAGCCTTGGGGATTCTCAAAAATACTGTCATAGGGGCTCTTGAACTCAGCACAAAGAAAGACGAAGTTTGCAGGGGATGCGTACTAGGGAAGTACGCTAAGGCGGCATTTCCAAGAAGCAACAACAGAGCCAAAGGTGTATTAGAGTTAATACACTCTGGCATTTGTGGTTTGATGTCCACAACAACTCTTAGTGGGGCAAAGTATTTTACCATCTTCATTGATGATTATTCTAGGAAAACTTGGATCTATTTTCTGAAGACCAAAGATGAAGTCTTTAGTCGGTTTAAAGATTTCAAAGCATTGGTGGATAACTCTACAGAAAAGAAGATCAATAAGTTGAGGTCAGATAACGGTGGAGAATATATCGATAAAGACTTCACCAATTTCTGTGCACAGGAAGGCATCAAGAGAGAATGGACAACTCCTTACAATCTAGAACAAATTGGAGTTGCAGAACAGAAAAATCGGACCATAATAGAACCTGCAAGGGAAATGTTGTACGACCAGGAGATGCCCAAATTCTTATGGGCAGAGGCTTGCAACACAATAGTTTATATTCAGAATAGAGTTCCCAATAGAGATTTGGGGAAGGTTACTCCCGAAAGTGTGTTCACAGGCAGTAAGCCAGAAGTGAGCCACATCAGGATATTCGACAGCATATCATACTGCCACGTTCCAGAGGAAAAGAGGAAGAAGTTGGATTAAACTGCAGAAAAGGGTTTTCTGATGGGCTACAGTGAGAATGCAAAGGCATACGCGTCTATATTTCAGAGAGCAGGAAAGTTGTGGTAAGAAGGGATGTAAAATTCCTGGAGGAGAAAGCCTCTAGGAAATCTCGAGACATGGCCACAGATACGCAGATTGAGGAAGATCCACTGGTACAACCTCAACGACCTATGGAGGAGAGGTCCAGTGCCTCTCCAAGGCACAATATTTTTGAGGGAAGCTCCTCCGACGAATAACAGAAGGAAGAACATGTGAGTTCGCCCACCACTGATGGAAGACCGAGCAGAGAACTCCAACATATTCTTAGAGATGCAAAAGGATTTGTTGGAGCACCTAGAGAAGGGAAGAGGATAAGGAAACAACCTGACATATATCAGGAACTGGTAGCTCAGGTTGGAGAACTTTCTACCTTTTAGGAAGCAGCTCAACATCAGGTATGGGTAGATGCCATGGTGGAGGGGTATAGCTCCATCATGAAAAATGATGTCTGGGAAGTAGTCCCTAGACCATAGGATAGATCTGTTGTAGGATCCAGGTGGATCTACAAGATCAAATATGCTGCAGATGGCAACATAGAGAAATTCAAGGCAAGATTTGTAGCAAAGGGGTATGCCCAGAAAGAAGGCATTGACTATGAAGAAACTTTTGCTCCTGCAGCATGATACACTTCTATCAGATCCATCATCTCTCTGGTAGCGTAGATGGGATGGGAGATTCACCAAATGGATGTCAAGACCGTGTTCTTGAACGGAGTGATAGAGGAACAGGTGTACATAGAGCAGCTAGAGGGCTTTGAGACACATGAGCAAAAGACTCATGTTTGCAGACTTAATAAAGCCTTGTATGGCTTAAAACAAGCCCCCAGGGCATGGTATGGTTGAATTGATGGCTATTTGCAGAAAATGGGGTTCGTCAAGAGTGACGCAGATCCCAACTTATACTACTTAAGAGTAGGAGATGAGCTGCTTATTCTTGTTCTGTATGTGGATGATCTGTTCTTGATCGGGTCATCCAAGCTCATCAAAGACTGCAAGGAGAATCTGGAAACATAATTCGACATGAAGGACCTGGGGCAGATGCACTGTTTTCTTGGTTTAGAAGTCTGGCAATAGGAAGGGGAAATCTTCCTAGGACAAGGAAGATACACAACATAAACTATGAAGAGAGTTCAGACGAAAGACTGTAGACCCATGACCATGCCAATGATTACTAACTGGTGGAAGATAGACACATCAGAGGATGATGAGGCTGATCCCACATTGTATAGACAACTTATCGGGTCATTGATGTATTTGGTCAACACGAGACTAGACATTTGTTATGCAGTGAATACCCTCAGTCAGTTCATGGTGGAACCAAGGAGGGCTCACTGGGCAGCAGCCAAACATATTCTTAGATACTTGAGAGGGATAGTCGAGTATGGGCTAAGGTACACCAAGGGAAATGAGATCCAGTTGAGTGGGTTCATAGATGCAGATTGGGCTGGAAGCACAGTAGATCGGAAAAGTACCAGTGCGTACTATTTTAGTCTCGGATCAGGAATGACCTCCTGGTGCAGCAAGAAATAGAAGTCCGTAGCACTGAGCTCAGCCGAGGCAGAGTACATGGTAGCAAGCACAGCTTTGTGCGAGGCCATATGGCTCTGCAAATTTCTCTTGAACTTACTCGAAGCGGATAGAACCGATTGGGATTATGTGCGATAATCAGAGTTGCATTAAGCTCTCTGAAAATCTAGTGTTTCATGACCGGTCGAAGCACATTGACATTCGATGTCACTTTATCAGGGACTATGTCCAGAGGGGAGTAGTAAAGTTGCGATACACTCCTACAGGTGAACAAGTGGCAAACATCCTCACAAAGGCTCTAAGTAAGATCAAGTTCACTTACTTCAGATAAAAGACGAGGATGATCGAGAACCCCTTCCACTAGAGGAAAGGGTGGTCTTCAGAAGAAGAGGGAGTTGCAGTACGGATGTTGCAGTGACAGGGCAGCAGTACATGAAGCAACAACGCAGAGATGAGGGGCAGCAGCCAGGACACCATCAGTGCAGCAAATGATGTAGAGTCGAGCAGTACATCAGTATCTTGCTTAAACACTTTCCTCACTAAGAGGGAGTGTTGATTTCTATAGCATCGGAAAGTGTTCTAAGTCTCATTTTTAGTAGAGAGGCTTAGACATCAGTTATCCAGAGAACCCATAAATCGTTTGTGGAAATTCCACTCGGATATGACTTTATTAAAATAATTAATTATTTTAATGCAGACCATAAATATAAACTTAGGGAAATTAAATAATTAAAGAGTATTAATAAAGCAGAGTGTGAATCTTCTAGAAGACGAAGATCAAGTCATCTTTTAATTTGAGCCATAGATTAAAGATATAATCTTGGCCATTGATTCATCAACGAGAAGACTATAAGAAGAGACTTGAGTGCCATTTGGAAATCAAGCCAGGGACACTCTCAGTACCCGAAGGAAATCAATTCTGAAGCCAGTGAAATTGATTTCAGTGGGAGAGTTTGTAGAGGTTGGGTTGCAGAAGTAGGAGGAGGAGGGAGAAGTCAGTTATTGGGAAGCAGATTTCATGAGGGTGAAGGGAAGGGTGAGCTGATCAGCAGCAAGAACCCCTCCATGCAGAATCACGCAATGCAGAGAGGGACTGTGCAGAGCATTCACGCTGGATGACACAGAGGGTGAAGGAGGTCACCTCGAGGGTCCAAAAATTTTCTGGAAGATCTAGAAAATTCAGCCAGGTGTTTGCAAATTTTTCTTTGCTCATCAGACTCCTATAAATGTACTTTCCATTTTTGAAGATAAATATAAAACCCTCATCTGCTGCACCAGTTTTCCCACGTTGGGTTTTTCCGGGGACAATTGTCCAAAATCATCTGTGTTCATGTGGCTATTTCTATTGTGCTATTTGTGTAAATTATCTTTATGTTCTTATGCTCTTAACGATAGTGAAGATCTTAATTTACTGAAGCATCTGTAAATAATTTATTTCATAAGTAGGAGAAATAAACCAAGTATTGCAAAAATATTTTCCTCTTGAAAATTTCACAAAAAATGTTGTAGAAAACTGCGTCCCACAGAAAATTGCTTTGCGCTAAAGCTACTGCTGCGTTGCTTCCTCTGCCACTGACAAATCACGAGCCGGGAAGTCTTATCTCTCTGTCGACTCACTCAAAGAGAGACTTCCTCACAAATCTTGCCCTTCTGGCCTGGACTGCGCAATCCCTTGGGGATTCGATCCGCTGCCTACGCAACTATTCAATCTCCCTCTTTCTCTTCAGCGTTGAGATCTTTCGATTTGCTCTCTTGCTTCACACATTCCTTTGATACCATGTGAAAATTCCTAATTCCAGAATCCCTATTCCAACAAACTGATATTACTTGTCCTACTTGATAAATTATACAAGTTATTTACTGTGTTCTACAAGTAAATACCGAAGTAAATACATTGCAACCTTCACTAAATAAATTGTGGAAACAAGATCTGAGCATGAAAATTGGACACACATTACATTGTTATTTTTGGACTAAGTCCCTGGAAAAACCTAACGCGGGAAAATTAGTGCAACAGATGAGGGTTTGATATTATTAAGCAGAAGTTTTTGAATACAATTGGATGCCCAAATCTGGCTATCCACAGAGAATCTGACTAACAGAGAATTAGTGAGGATTTCCTCACACTGGTATTGGAGATCCGAAACTGACCCAACATTGAATTGATGAACCCCATGCTGCCTTTGCGCAAATCTGTGTCAGTCTAGTTGGCGACTGCGTCACCTCCTTTTGCTGGATCTTCTGCTGGTTGGATGTTGATCTTCTGCCCCTCTAGTCTGTCACCTCGGTACTCTGGCATTGGATTTGACTGATCCACAGAACAATCTCGGATCTCCTCAAGGCCACAGCGCTGCCTCTGCGTGGCACTATGCTGCCTACCGTAGCCCCTACGTTGTCTCTTCTGCGTCCTCTTCTCTGCCTTCTTTGCAATGTATTCCCACCTCAGGAACAGATCTTCCAACTGGAACTATCACTGCCCCTCACTGTAATCGAATCAACTTGATCAAATCCTCCGACTACTCTGCGCTTCTCACTTGAGAAATTCGATCTCTAGACTCGCTCAGTGTGTTTTCCAAATGCCCATCGAAGTCCTTATAATCTTCTCGTTGGATAACTAACGACCCAGGATCGACAGGGACGTAGATTAGCTATACCTGATGGTATCGATGGGGATTCACACACTTATCCCTCTTCAACATCACTTACAGGCTAGACAATCTGGTTGTTGTCCTTTGACACTCTGGGCACCAACATCGAGGGACGGGGAGCTCACCCGAGATATTTGGATGACACTCAGTTTGCTAGGGGATAGACTTCTCAGGGGTGGCATCTTGTTCATCACTGAGCCCACGCTTGGGGAGCTGGTCACGGGGGATACATGTGTCACTCTTTCGATAGGGCATGTCTTGACCATGCAGGAGTAGAGGATATTGCATATGGCTGAGATAGTTTTCCAGTGTGAATCCGGACTCCCGACATTGTATTGACACATTATGCAGAGTGCGGATGGCAGACCTAGTGGTGATGGTTGGTAGGCGCAGAATGGATCTGCATAAACTGAGTCGATTGCGAGAATCAGATACCCATCTATTGGCTCCATTCAGGGGGTAGCTATTTGGCACCTGTGGTTTCCTGCGATCATCAGTACTACATCGTGGCAAGCACAGGGAAGTTTAGCATACCTCAGATTAGTCTATGATATATGTGGCCTATATATTGATGGCATGTAGGGACTAGAGATTAGGCCTAGAGGGATTCCAGCAGTTGTCAGAGCTATGCCATGGTAGGTCTGGCTATGGGATGTAGGGATTCAGTTTATTGATAGATCACTTTGTCTCGTGATGAGCAAAGTCATGGCATAGAGTGATCTAGTTCGCTCTTGGGTTGACACATGGGGGTTCACAGAGTGTTTCATCCTATGGGGAGGCAGACTTTGTTTGTTGCTGCACAAGTTCAAAGTTAGGTTTGGATGGGTAGGTTTTTGCGTCATGGAGATGCCTAGGCAGGATTTATCTCGCCTTTATTAGTATTTCACCATCAGGTTTCAGGAAAGGAAGATACAGTGCACGCACAATGGGTAGTTGGTTAAAGCTAGAGTGGTGCAACGACAACATGGTGGCACCTTTCTAAAGCTAGCATGGGACCTGGGCATCACAGTGCTTGGCAACGCAATGACCTTTAGGGATGAGCTGGCTGCTACAGGGGGAGGTCACTCAGATCTTCCATTGGGCTTTAGTGACTTGTTGATGGTTTGGGGGACTTCATCAACATGGCAGGTTGGCCAGTAGGAGGATTTTAGGAGGAGCTCATGCAGGAGAGACTTCATTCACATAGGTATTGGGTTGTATCTTCAGGGGCCCACAATCATAGTGCATGAGATGGACTACTTGGTAGGGAAGCCTCATGAGGATTTGGAAAAAGTTTTACATTATTGAGATGCTCTACTTATTGGCAGTAGACAAAGGGCTTCTAATGCTTATATTTGGCAGGATAGTGAGTGGAGCAAGGGGGGCTTCATGTTGATTAGGTTGGCTTGGGATCCTGGTATCGAGGGACTCCTTCAGTGTAGGACAATACAGAGATAAGGGACGATTCAATGGCACATTTGGGACCCTAGTGAAGTTTGCAGTGACAGTGGGGATCCACAATCAAAGAGGGCACTTGTTCAGGCATTTCTTGAGGACAAACAATTTTTGGTGGGGAGGATTCTAATGTCCCCAATTTTGATATTCATCTAAGGGAATTAATGGAGTTTATTGGGGAGGTGCTAAGCATAGCACAATTTTGTAAATTGAACGTTGGAGACATTTTTGGTGTATGGGACTTGAGAGAAATAGAAAATTATTTTGATAGCAGAATGTAGGGGCTACACCTACAAGAAATACACATCCCTTGGAGAGAAAATGGAATTTCTAAGGGAAGGAGGTCGAAATATTGGATGGAGGGAACCACATGAGGAGGCAAGGAAAAATTATAAATAGGGGGAGCATAGAAGCTATTGGGGCCTTTTGTTCACTCATTTATTGCCTTTGTTGCTCAAGCTGTTTCACTAGGTCACAAGTGCTGCTTAGCACAAAGTTCTCCAAGGGGAGAACTCACCCTTCTTTTGGTGGACTTCGAGTGCCATCCTAAGGAGGCAGGCTATTTTTGCTTTGGCGAAAAGTTTTGTGGAGTATTGTAGCACATTTAAACAGATTCCTTCAACCAATTCATACTCCAGGGAGGATGAGTAGAGAAATCGTACCATTCATTTCAGCTAGCTTCCAAGGGTGTTTTACCGGGGAGAAAATTCGTGGAGTTGCTTGAGGGGGAGTCTAGTTTTTGTGGAAAGTTTTAGAGCTGCAAGTGACTGCTATTGAGGGGAACAAATTTAGCTTCCCTGGGCCTGCGCAGGGGGTCACTTAACAACGTTTTGTGGAGTTGGGTTCAACTATCTTGTGATGATATTTGATGGGAAAACTCTCCCCTACATCCGGGAAAATTTCCTATATCATGCCTGCGCAGGGGGTCACTTAACAACGTTTTGTGGAGTTGGGTTCAACTATCTTGTGATGATATTTGATGGGAAAACTCACCCCTACATCCGGGAAAATTTCCTATATCATTCCTATTGCAGATTGAGGAGAAATAAGGAGGATTTCATTAGATGTCATCGCTGGGGGATGCGTCTTTGTTCAAGAGGGTGTAGTGCCAAAATAGGGCAATTTTGGAAGGTCTGAATTAGCCAAAATCCTTTTTGGGGTTTTTTTAGGTTTGTTGAGAGGAGTCCGGGGTTAAATTTGCAGAATTTTCCGGGCAATATTCAAGCTAGAAATCTCCTTTATGTTAAGCAATACGTTTTATTATTCAGTCGATAGTTGCACCATTTTGTGGGTTTTCCAGGTGGTTAATTTGGGGAAGATCCCTTTCTAGGTTTGGTTGAGCACATTATGGAGAGACACCAACTATAATTTCAAGACGCAAAAGTGGCAGGTATCATCGTTTTCTTCTAGCAACAGGAGTAAGAATTTACTGGGTCTGCGCATAACTTTAGTTGGGCTGATATTTGAGCACTTGGGTAGTGTTTTCTCAACCTAGAGCTTTTCCTGGTTGTTGTAGCAAACCCAGGTTCCTCTTTCCCTCACTATATTGTTCTTATTTAGCTCAAATTTTAATATAAAGACCCAGTTTTGGTACCAATATATGTGTATCTGCTATTTATGTATGTTTTCCATTTTTGGGTATTGTTCATGAACATGTCTTTCTGTTATTCACAGTTAATTTCCTATTAGAAACTTTACACATAAATTGGACCACGCTGCAGCAGGGAAAAGACCAAGACGTGCCAGAGTTCACAAATATTTTTCATATGCATTGCACGAAGCTGTGTATCAAGGATTTTGAGCGACATTTGGTACTCAAGTACCATGACTGTCTACACAAATACATCTAGGATGAGATGGATTTCCTAGACATCTCCTCGCTCGGTGTTGCCTATCGATATGCTGTCAAGATAGAGCAAAAATTTAAACAGAAGAAGCGAGACTTTGGATTTGTGAATCCAAAGCAATGGAAAGGTGCCCCCAAACCACAGAACAAAGGACAGAAACAAGGTAGGGCGACACAGTACAACCCGCCGAAGCCGCAAGCTAAGAACAACACCACGAAGACAAAGGACACAGGAAAATGGTGTGAGTTCCAAAGGATCCCCACTCACAACACAAGTGGATGTCTTTCCAAGTAGTCACTAGTGGCCGAGCTGAAGGCTTCCGAATCAGATGCATGTTCCGGCTTTAAGGCAGAACCCAACAAGGGGAATGACAAGGAGAAGCAGATTATTGATGTAGAGCCCAATGCCACCATTGCCACCACCAAGATCCATAAGAATGAGCCCAAAGATCCAGAGGAGGGGGAGCGCCTCTTCCACTCACAGATGTGGGTGAAGGGTTCTCCGCTACAGTTCATTGTCAACAACGGGAGCTAAAAGAACCTCATTTCATCAGAGGTTGTGAAGTGGTTTGGCCTACCGACCACAACAAACCTGCAATCGTACACCATCAGGTGGCTTCACCAAGGACAAGATCTCTGCGTCAGCCAACAGTGCCGCCTTCCCTACAACATCAAGCCCTTCACAGATGAGGTACTGTGTCATGTTGCTCCTCTTGAAGTTTGTGATGTATTATTAGGCCAACCATACTTGTGGAAGTGACATGCTGTGTATGAGTCTAGGCCTCGCACTGTTATTATTACTTTGGGAAATAAGTTGTACATGATACTAGAGGTAGAACCACCTATCATCATCTCTTTGATCACTACGAAGCAATGTAGTAAGATCATTTCCCAGACTAGGATTTTTTTTTCCTTATGATTCACCCTCAGGACAAGAAGAAGATTGTGGCCACGACCTCTAGACAGGTCTCCTCCGCACGACAACAGTAGATGGACAAGGTCGTGGAGAAGTACAGGGACATCTTCACCTCACCCACAGGGGTACCTCTACACTATCAGGTCAAGCACTCCATTGACCTGACCTCGGGTGTGGCGCTACCCAATGGATTGATCTATCGACACTCTGTTATGGAGAACGATGAAATGAAGGGACAGATTCAGGAGCTATTGCAGAAAGGGCAGATCAGGCCAAGTTCATCACCATGTGGGAGCCCAATTATGTTGGTACAGAAGAAGGATGGGACTTGGAGACTCTGTATTGACTATCGAGGTTGAACAAGATCACTGTCCAGAATAGGTATCCAATCCCACTGATTGATGACCTTCTGGACCAGCTCAAAGGGGCCAAATATTTCAACAAGATTGACTTGAAGTCTAGTTATCACTGGGTACCAATCAAACCCTTCGATGTG
This sequence comes from Pinus albicaulis, assembly GCA_034641835.2. Lineage (NCBI taxonomy): Eukaryota > Viridiplantae > Streptophyta > Pinopsida > Pinales > Pinaceae > Pinus > Pinus albicaulis. The sequence goes on from CM076582.1 coordinate 810,051,819, forward strand.
TGGAAAACTACCTTCAAATCCAAGGATGTCCTTTTCGAATGGTTGGTCATGCCTTTCCGGTTGACGAATGGCCCCAAAACCTTCATGAGGCTGATGGATGACATCTTGCGACAATTCAACAACTCATTCGTGGTGGTGTATTTGGATGACATCTTGATCTTCAGCCAAAATTGGGAAGAGCACCTCAACCATATTCGACAGGTCCTCCAAACCTCGCGACAACATACATTGTGTGCCAATTTTGAGAAATGCACTTATGGTATGACCCAAGTTCAATATCTGGGGTACATCATTGATGAGCAGGGTGTGCATGTGGACCCAGCCAAGATACAAGTCATTCTGGATTGGCCAGCTCCAACCATTCTAACAAAGCTCTGCAGCTTTTTGGGTCTTGCCAATTTCTACCACAGGTTCGCGTTGGGGTTCTCTCATATCCCTTGGCCTTTGAGTCAAGTCACCAAGGGCGGAGCGAAAACAAAGTTCTTTTGGTTCGAATACCAACAAAAGGCGTTTGTCGAGTTGAAGCATCACCTCTGCTTTGCACCAATGCTCACATTACCAGACCTGCAACAACCATTTGATATTGAGACAAATGCCTCCGACAATGCTATTGGTGCAGTTCTTACTCAATAGGGGCATCCAGTGGCATATCATAGTGAGACACTTTAAGACACTGTCCAAAATTATCCCACATATGACAAAGAGATGTATTGTAAATTTTCGTGGATGTTCTATGCTTGATGCAACTTTTAATTTATACCCGATATCAATTAGCAATCACATAAACATGAAAGTAAAATGCTGATAGAACATACCAATAGATGAACATAAGACAAGCCAAAATACACTTAACTTGATCAACAAAATATATGTGTTGTGGTGCATTAGGATGGTCAACAGGGTGCTTCATCCAGCAAAGTCTCTTCACGGTCAACCAACCAGAATGTGTCACACAACCCTCTCGAACAACTTCTACAACAGTCAACCCAAAGTGACGAAAAGTCAATGCTATCCAGTGAACGGTCAACGCAAAATAGTAGCAGCAGAAAGTCAATGCAACCAAGTCAAAGTCAATGTCCAGCCTCGATTTTTGTGCCAAAAAATGCAGATTGAGGAGATCGAAGTTTAGGGAGAGTTTCGGGTCAATTTGACCAAGTGTTGACCAAAGTCAACGCTGGTCAATTCTATGTTGGAAAACCTAGAACAGACTGAAACCCTAGCTGCTGCTTTTTCCTAGCTGTGACTGAAGAGAAGCCTCTAAGATGATGATTGAACCAATTAGATGTAGAGAGAGAATGTGTGATGAGTGATGGTGAAAATGACCTCCAACGTTGACCTATATATATATATATATATCCATCAATGAGGGTGTGTGACACATCTGTTGGGGTTCCAAGCCTACATTACAATTATGGCCGACCTTGCACATAAGTGGAATTAATTCAAAATAAATGTGCTGCTCATCGGATCAAGATGATTTTTATATTGATCTTGCACCTCTTCGAAAGAGGAATCCAATAAAAATATTGGCATCATCATCTGAGCATCACAACATGGAATTTGGACCTAGTTGCCCAAAATTAACACTCCCTTTCAACTAGGGATAACTCCATCCACTTGTGCCATCCAAACATTGTGCGTCATCCCGCCGTAATTTGCTTTGTTGGCTTCTTTATTTCAAAACAGAAAGGTTAGTCACAAAGACATCACTCTCGGCTGACAATATCAGCTTAGAGGTCCAAAACCTCTAAAGGACTCAAATGAGTCACATACCAACCCGAAGTTGGTTTAACTGACCCGAAGTCAGTTGGAGGTCTGAAACCTCACTAGGCTTGATCCCAGATCAAGTGGTTGGACACGTGCCATCCGAGACATAGAGAGTACGACAATCCCCGATGCGTCCATCGGTCTTGCTACTAGTCTCTAGCTTTTCCCACCTCATTGGTCAAGATGAGAGGTACTTCCCATGAGTCCGGGACTCCATGGGTAGGATGCATACGCAGCACAGATCAAAGAGAGGTGAACCAACTCAATATCATAACGGTGGGGTAGAAGCAGACTAACAAGGTTCGGCAAGCCTTGCCCTGTGGTTGCTTATAGCTCCAAGAAGCTATCCCCAAAGCCCCCCGGAGCTCCCAGAGCTCATTGTCCAATAGGAACCTCAACATAGAGTCATTCTACGATTCCAAGATTCTCACGGAAGGTTAGGAACTTGACCTTCCCCAAGGGCTTTATGAGAATATCCGCGACCTGCTTATCAGTTCCTATATGATCGAGCCTTACGGTGCCTCGCTATACCATATCCTGGATAAAGTGGTACCAGATATCAATATGCTTGGATTGATCGTGGAACACGGCATTCTCTGACAAACGAATACCACTCTGGTTATCACAAGGGATAACGGTGGTATCTAGCACATGCCCGAACAACTCACTGAAGAGCTTTCGCAACCAAATTGCTTCACAATAGGCCATACTTGCAGCAATGTATTCGGCCTTAGCGGTGCTCAAAGCCACCAACTTCTGCTTCCTGCTCATCCAAGATATCGAAGCAAACCCAACTGTGAAGCAACATCCAGATGTGCTCTTGCGATCCACCACACTGCCAGCCTAATCGGCATTAGTATATCCATGGAGTCTCAAATTCCCGACAGTGTATTTCAGCCCATGGTTTATCGTACCCCGAGGATATCTTAACAGATTCTTGGCACCAACCTAGTGAATGTGATGAGTATCAACCATGTGTCGACTCAAAGTGTTCATTGCAAAACATACGTCCGGACGGGTGTTCACTAAGAACATCAGGGCCCCTACGAGTTGACGATACTTGGTAGGATTTGCTAGCACGGGCCCAGCAACGCTGCCACTCAACTTCTTAATGTTGAGCTCCATCGGTGTCGACATGGACTTACAATCCACCATTCCAAATCTTTCCAGCAACTTCACAATGTATTTTCCTTGAGAGAGGAAAATCTTGCCAGGCCTCTGCCAGACCTCCAGTCCTAGGAAGTAATGCATCAGTCCTGGGTCCTTCATCTTGAACTTAGAAGCGAGCTCCCTCTTACACGGATGAATAAAAGGGTCAGCACCTGTCAGGAAGAGATCGTCCACATAGAGAACCAGAATGAGAGGCTTTTCTCTATCAACCTTGAAGTAAAGGTTCGGATCAGCATTACTTCGAGTGAAGCCCAGCTTCATCAAGTAGCTATCCATCCTCTCGTACCAAGCCCTGGGGGCTTGCTTCAACCCATAGAGGGCTTTCTTCAACCTGCATACATGAGAGTCTCTATCCTGGACTTCGAACCCCAGAGGTTGCTCCACATACACTTCTTCCCTTATCGAACCATGCAGAAAGGCCGTCTTCACATCCATCTGATGAAGATTCCATCCTTGCGTAGCAGCAAGGGCTATAATATATTGGATGGTGGTATATCGGGCCACAGGTGCAAATATATCATCATAGTCTACGCCTTCCTTTAGAGAGAAGCCACGGGCAACGAATCTTGCCTTGAACTTTTCAACACTACCATTAGATCCATGCTTGATCTTATAGAGCCATTTCGAGGTGACAATAACTTTGTCCTCCGGTCTTAGAACCACATCCCAGACATCATTTTTCATAATGGACTCGTACTCTTCGTGCATAACATCCTTCCAGACTTCATGCTTTACAGCTTCTTCAAAAGATCCAGGCTCAGATTGTACGATTGTACTCATGGCTGGTAGATACCCTTGGTAACTATTCGGCATGTTGCTTTCACAGAATGTCCGCCTTGGGGCCATATGTCTCTTGGCATCCTCAAGAGTATCCCTGAGCCATGAGGGTCTTCTCTTCATTGAAGGAGGTGGATCAATAGGATCCATCGGTCCTTCAACATCGGGCATCATCTCATCTAATTCCTAGACCTTACTTCATGATCTTCCTCAGAGCTTGGAAGATTTATCACTTTCCTGAGGGAAGCATCTTCATCAAAGGTAACATCGTGGCATAGCTCCACTTCTCTTTGACCAGACACATAGACTCTATAAGCCTTCGAAGTTTCACTGTAGCCCACAAACATTCCCTTCTTCCCAGAAGCATCCAACTTGCTCCTCTTCTCTTTCAACACATGAAAATAAACGAGACAACCAAAAACTCTAAAATGAGAGACGTCAGGTTTCTTACCAGAGAAAACCTCTTCTAGAGTTTTGGAGTCTAGAGTGGAATGCTGGCATTGATTTTGTAAGTGCACAACAGTGTTTGCAGCTTCTCCCCACAGAAACTTCGGAAGACCTTGGTCACATAGCATGGGACGGGCAGCTTCCACAATGGTCTTGTTCTTTCTTTCAACAACGCCATTTCGCCCAGGAGTATATACGGTTGTGGTCTTCCTCTTGATGCCAACTTCTCTACAAAAGTTATTGAACTCGTTCGTCTCATATTCAATGCCATTATCGGTCCTGAAAATCTTGATCTTCTTTCTTGTTTGATTTTCCACCAAGGCTTTGAAAGTACGAAACCACATGAAAGCCTCATCGTTCTTCTTCAAGAAGTATATCCAGGTCTTGTGAGAGAAGTCATCTATAAATGTCATATAATAAGAGCATCCTCCCAAGGATGTCACGGGCAGCATACCGGACAAATCAGAATGTATCAATTGCAAGACATCAGATGTCTTTGTGACACTTGAGGGGAAAGGTCCCCTTGTATGCTTTCCTTCGACACAACCCTAACACACACCTTCATGATCATTTTTGAATTCGGGCATCCCTGCCACCACCTTCCTTGCTTCGGGAAGGGCTTTGTAATGAAGGTGTCCAAACCTTCGGTGCCATAGTTCAGTTTGATAGATAGTATCACATGTCATAGCTCCCAGTGGACTTCCTCCAACCTGGTAGAGTGTATCAACTCTAAACCCAATCGTGATAGCTTCCTTGAAACTCTTCTTCCAGAGGTGTACCTTTCCATCAACGAATGCCACATTGAAACCTTTGTCTTCCATGGCCAAAATAGACACAAGGTTCTTCTTCAAATCAGGTACATATAGTACATCTTGCAAGAGGAGGACTTGACCTTGAGATAAGTGGAAGGTCATAGTCCCAGTCCCTTTCACGGGATAGGTGGCATTATCTCCAAGGATAATTTTTAGATTAGTATCCTTCTTAACCAAATCAGAAAGTGCTTCCTGAAACCCAATGAGGTGCCTTGAAGCACCACTATCAATCAACCAGACCTCCATAGTGTCGGGTGGAGATGCAGCAGAGAGGGCAGATACAAGAATGAATTCATTTTTCTTATCATCAACAACATTAGATTCCTCATACCTGGAATTTCTTGACCTTTTGAAAGGTTGCCCATTTCCTTTGCGACCACAGGGAGCTTTCCTCTTTCCTTTGAACTTGTTGTTCCTTTGATTGCCATTCCTCTGGTTGTTGTTGTTATCATCATCCCTTGGAGAATCCCTTCTATTGGGCATTCTCTAGCATAGTGGCCAGTCTTGTTACATGTGTAACATCTTCCTTTCTTTCCTTGGGCCCCTGCTCTTCCATGGTTCCTCAGACCACCATTGTTCTTCTTCTTAGCACGAGCGGTGAAGGCAACATTACCTTCATTTTCATATTCCATCATTCTTGTCTCATCTTGAGTGCATCTCGACAATACTTCATCAAAATTAGGTATCACAATATTATTGAGAATGGTAGTAATGAATACATGCCATTCAGAGGGGAGACCTCCAAGTGCGGTGAGAACCATTTCTCGATCAACTATTGTTTCCCCAATGGCAAGAAGATTATTCCTAATCTCAGTCAATTTCAGAAAATAAGATTGAATGGATTCATCCCTGCCTTTCTTAAGATTCTTCAATTGGTTCTTAAAGAAAAGGACTTGATTTGCATTGTTGTCCCTGAACATATTGACAAACTTATCATACATATCCTTAGATGTACGCAGCTCAGAGATGTAGGCAACCAGACTCTTATGGGTGGAATCCTAGATGATCAACTTTGCTTTGATTTCTCCTTTCTTATACTTTGACTTGGTGGCAGCAGGTGTAGATGATGGAGGCTCTTGGATTTTACCCTGCACATAGTCCATGGCATCTTGGTCTTCCAACATTAAATCCAAAGAAATTTTCCAGGCATGAAAGTCAGCCTTCCCAGTCAACTTGTCATCAGCTTTGAAGCCATTATAATTTGAGGTACCCATGGGTCCTTGATAAATGCTACTTCGACAGTGATTGCTCTCAATACAAACTTGGGCTTTGTCTTCACCTTAGCTCTGATTCCATGCAAATTTTCGTAGATGTTCTATGCTTGATGCAACTTTTACTTTATACCCAATATCAAATAGAAATCACATAAACATGAAAGTAAAATGCTGATAAAACATATCAATAGATCAATAGAAGACAAGCCAAAATACACTTAACTTGATCAACAAAATATACGTGTAGTGGTGCATTACAACGGTCAACAGGATGCTTCAACCAGCAAAGTCTCTTCACAGTTAGCCAACCAGAATGTGTCACACAACCCTCTCGGACAACTTCTACAATAGTCAACCCAAAGTCAACAAAAGTCAATGTTGTCTAGTCAACGATCAACGCAAAACAGCAGCAGCAGAAAGTCAACGCAACCAAATCAAATTCAACGTCCAGCCTCGAGTTTTGTGCCAAAAAATGCGGATTGAGGAGATCGAAGTTTAGGGAGAGTTTTCAGGTCAATTTGACCAAGTGTTGACGAAAGTCAACATTGGTCAATTCTGCATTGGAAACCTTAGAATAGTCCGAAACCCTAGCTGCTGCTTTTTACCACGTGTGAGTGAAGAGAAGCCTCCAAGATGATGATCGAACCAATCAGATGCAGAGAGAGAATGTGTGATGAGTGATGGTGAAAATGACCTCCAATGTTGACCTATATATATCCATCAGTGAGGGTGTGTGACACATTTGTTGGGGCTCCAAGCCTACATTACAATTCTGGCCGACCTTGCACATAAGTGGAATTAATTCAAAATAAATGTTCTGCTCATCGGATCAAGATGATCTTTAGATCGATCTTGCACCTCTCCGAAAGAGGAATCCAATAAAATTATTGGCATCATCATTTGAGCATCACACCATGGATTTTGGACCTAGTTGCCCAAAATTAACATGTATTTAATTGTGCAGGCATGTCGACAATGGAATCATTACATTTTGGGGAAGGAAACGATCATCTAGACAAACCACCGACCCCTACAATTCATACAGACACAAGGGAAGTTGCAGAACGATCGCCATTAAAAATGGTCCACATACTTGCAATAGTTCCATTTGAACATTAAGTACAAGAAGGGAAACATCAACAATGTTGCATACTGCCTCAGCCGACCACTAGTCACGGTGATGACCACTGTGATCGACTCTTGTGGGCACGAGACTTTGGGGTAGCCACATCTTTACAAGAGCGATCCAAAATTTGGAAACACATACCAGACGCTGCTTGTAATATCCCCAAAGGGAAATAACCAGTAATACACAGAAATATGCCAGACAGATATAGAAAATACAATGCTGGAACCAGGTCATGGAACAAGTACACATAGAATGCTAGAAAACTAAGCCATTTTATTAATCTGAAAGTACATAGAGAGGAGTACAAAATAATCAGAATGAGTGCACCTATCCTTGCCCTAGGCAAGTGGAGACCCTCTCAGAACAGATGATGGCTGCAAATAAGGACAGCGTCCTAGCTGGCTGAAGAGTGGCTATGAAGAACTGCTGCTGGACTGCAATGGAACCATGAGCTGAAGACTAGAAGATGGCTGATTTCAGTCCTCCAAACCCTCACCAATAAAAACGCTGTCTCTGCTAGTGACAGCGCAGAAACAGATGGAGTGCTAGTCACAAAACCTCCAGATGAATAGATCAGCCTCCCAAGACTAGGAATGCTGGAAAACGCTGTCAAGGCCCACTCACATGATCATGCTCATCAGATCAGCGTCCTATATGCTCTGATCTACTGGATCTGAAGCCTCCAATCCAGATCTGCGTCCTATCCCTCCAGATCTGCGTCCTCCTAGCTCAGATCTACTGCTATCTCTTCAGATCTATGCTGGATCTGCCAATATCTCCTCAGATCTGCAACCTCCAAGGCTGGATCTGATGTTATCTCTTCAGATCTAGGTTGGAACTGCCAATATCTCCTCAGATCTGCAATCTCCCAGGCTGGATCTAATGCTATCTTTCCAGATCTGCACCCTATAGAACTAGATCTGCAAATATCTCCTCAGATTTGCAATCTCCAAGGCTGGATCTACTAATGTGCCTTCAGATCTGCGTCCTTCTTCCTCCTGGAACAGCGTCCTCTCTCTAAGTCTGATCTGCGTCCTTTCTTCCCCTGGAACAGCGTCCTCCTTCTCAGATCTGAACTGCGTCCTTCTTCCCCCTGGAACAACGTTCTGCCTGCTAGATCTGCGCAGCCACAAGAGGGCTTCTTCCTCTCCAAATCTCCACCTGAAACTGCTACCAATTCCCACTGAAACTGAAGGATGTTACTCAGAAAATAACCTTACTAGGGCGGGCACTCGAAGTCCCCCGAAGCTAAGGGTGACACCAGAAATAACCTTACCAGGGCAGGCACTCGAAGTCCCCCGAGGCTAAGGGTGAGATCTCCGACCGAAGACACTCGGTTGCACTAAACAGTGCTGCAGACCGACTAAACAACCGGCGTGCTGAAGCAGACAGAAGTCTAGCTCTCAATATCAATATCAAATCATGCATACCCAAATGAGGTGAGAACCCCACCTTTTATAATGCTAAACTCCCTCCAAAACCTTAACTGCGTCCTTCACTCTCCTTAGCCTGCGCAGTTAACCTTGGGTCAGCCTGATGCCTCCCCATCATACTCATGTGGACCCCCAAGGCCCCCTCTCTAAGTTATAACGTCAATCAACTAGGAAAAACACTTTATTTATAAAGTGAGGTGACTAAAGTGAGGTGACCCCTCTTATTTCTCACTTTATTTATTATTTCTAACTAAAGCGACAAAATTAAACAAAAATGAAATATTCCAATTAGCAAAGCTAATTGGGAATATTACAGTCTCCCCCGGCAAAACGTTGCTTGTCCTCAAGCAACTGAAGTGATGGATGCTGTAAGATCCTCTCATCCTCCCAAGTGGCATCCTCATCCGGAAAATTCTTCCATCTCACAGGGAGATTCTCACATTCCTTCACCTTTCCGTGGCTTCTCCTCTCCTAGTGTCGTAATAGCCTCCGGGTACATCAACACCAAATGCCCCTCATCATCTGTGGCGGTAGCTCCTGGTGACCCTCATGCTGGCCCGGTGCCTTTTCGAGGCACTGTTACGCAGAAGATGTTATGGTCCGTGCCTTGGGGCGGCTCAACTCATATGCAACCTGCCCGATCCTACGTATCACCCTGTATGGTCCATAAAAGCGAGGCTTTAGCTTCTCTGCCCCCTTCTGTTTGAGCGAAGACTGTCGGTATGGCTGTAATCGTAGGAAGACTAGGTCCCCTACCTCAAAGTGTCTCTCCACCCGACCCTTATCAGCATACAATTTCTGCTGATTCTGTGCTGTGGCTATGTTGTCCTTGAGAGCCCGGAGGATGTCTTGGCTCTCTTGGATCCATAATTTGGCTCGCGGAGCCCGACTAACACCAAACACCATGTCCACAAAAGATAGGGAATGATATCCATACAAAGCATAGAAAGGTGTCATACCGATGGACATATGGTGAGTTGTGTTGTAGCAGTACTCGCCCAAATGTAGCCATTTCAGCCATGCTCTCTGCTGCCCACTGACGTAGTTACGCAAGTAGCCTTCTAGCCACTTGTTAACTATCTCCGTCTGGCCGTCCGTCTGTGGATGATAACTAGTGCTCGGTGTCAACTCTGTCCCCACTAGTCGAAAGAGCTCCTGCCAGAATCCTCCCATAAAACGGTTGTCCCTGTCACTGACAATGGTCTTGGGTAGACCATGCAACCTGAAAACCTCCCTGAAAAACAACTCGGCCACCTGTGCCGCTGTGTGGTGCGCAGAAATGGCGAAAAAATGAGCATACTTCGTCAGCCTGTCAACCACTACGAAGATGCAGTCCTTGCCCTGCACTGTGGGCAACCCAGTGATGAAGTCCATCGAAATACTCTCCCACTTCCCCCTGCGAATGAGAGTAGGCACAACAACCCCGCAGGATGACTCATCTCTCCCTTGTTCCGCTGGCAAACCTCGCACTCCCTGACATGTTGGAGTACGTCCTCCTTGAGGCCCTTCCACGCAAATCTCTCCCGGATGGCCCTGTACGTCTTGGTGAACCCTTGATGGCCCGCCAATGGTGAATCATGTGATGCATGGAGTATCTTCTCCTTGAGCTGAGACCCCTCAGTCAAGAAGATCCTGTCCCTGTAGTAGATGACCTCATCGGCCACCCTGTATCTGCTATCCGCTACCTGTCCATCCAGAACCTCGCATGCAAATCTATCTTTGGAGTACTCAACCAGTGGTCGAGCCTTCCAGTCAGCGTCCAGGCTCATGAGAGATAACGTGGCCGGTCCAATGAGGGCACTCCTTCTACGTTACACTTCCCCTTGACATGCTACATGTCAAAGTCGTCGGCCGCTTTTGCAGAGTATCAGGCTTTCGGACAGGCATTCATGGATTCTCTCACATTCGAGCGCTATCTCCATATTCAGTATGGCATCAAACCCCGTGATCAGCATAGGGGGCACGGACACCACCGTGATGACCACCGCGCGGCTAGTAGATTCCATTTGCCTACGTTTGATGGTTCATCAAACAATTCGGCAAAGTCTTGGGTCGAAAAGTTGGACATCTATTTCCAGCTTAATCAGATGTCGCAGTCAGAGGCCATTAAGGTGGCAACATTGCATTTGGATGGTGAGGCCCAGGACTGGTGGTTTCATGGGATGACGACACTCGGGCATTCTGCCGTGACGACATATGCCGAGTTTACCAGGAGGGTGATAGAGCGTTTTGACCGGAGGGATCCGGAACAGCACTTTGTTGAGCTGACGAGGCTCAAGCAGACTGGGAGCCCTGAGACTTACATTTCAGATTTCTTGAGGGTTTCGGTGATGGTACCAGATCTATCCGCAGCCCGGATGATCTACATGTTTGTGGAGGGGCTTGTCGAGCCTTTGCCACTTCGTGGTCTAGTCGGGTCAACAAACCGGCTACACTACGAGGGATGCCATCGGTAGGACTCGAGACTTACGGGATGTCTTCGAGGACTCGGCCACCTTATCCCCGGAGACGAGGCTTTCCGGCCTAAGGTAAGGACACGAGGGCTCCCAGCCTCCCAAATGCGAATCCGGGCGAGGGCGAGATTGATGATGAGGCCGGAGAAGGGCGGCGGAAGCGGTGTGCTTCACTTGCCGAGAGCCATGGGCCAAGGGACCTGTGAATGTGCGGCAGCGAAGGCACATTTCATAGAGGTCTTCTCCGAGAGCAGCGGAGAAGAGGATGAAGGGGATGATGAGGAGGCAAGAGGTTGTTATGCAGCACAGAGTACCTTACCACCTCCACCACCCGCGACGGGTGGGGCATCATTCGCACCTACTGGGGGAGCTCTAGCAGCACTGCGAGGAGTCCCCAAGTATTTGACTTTGCGTGTACGGGGGACGGTGCGCGGACAGCGGGTTTCAGTCTTAGTCGATAGTGGGGCCACCCACAACTTCATTGATGCCCAGATGGTTGAGCGGAGAGGCATACAGACGGAGGGCTTTGATGGGTTTTCTGTTTTGGTACCAGGAGATCAGACCATGGCATGTGCTCGATATGTACCAGAATTATCAGTGACGATGGGCAATTATACATTGACCGATCACTTATTTGTGGTGGACATTCCGGACACCAACGTGATATTGGGAGTTCAGTGGCTTATTACTCTAGGGAAGGTCACGACGGATTGGAAGGCCCTAGAGATGGAGTGGGATGATCCCAAGACGGGGAAGCATGAGAAGATACGAGGGCAGAACACATATCCACCCCAGACGTTACGTAGGCACACGGCATGGGCGACTTTCCGCAAGGGAGATATAGAGTGGGCGGTGGGGGATTGCGGGCTTCGGGCGGTGGATACGGGCGGACGGTGCACACGACCTGCGATCTATTCTCGACGGATATGCGGTAGTTTTTGGGGATATTCCACCGGGCGACCACGGATCGGGGATTTGAGCACACGATCGAGCTTGGCGGGGGATCGGGCGCGTGATCCTGGCAAGTATAGGCATCCCAAGGCCTATCGGGACGGAATGAGCGAGCCATTCGGGAGTTGGGGCCTTGGTCACATTCGGCCCGGCACTAGTCCTTTTCTTTGCTTCTTCGGTAGTCTTTGAGTGAAGAAAGAAGGATGACACCTTGAGGATGTGCATTGACTACAGGGCCCTGAACAAGAAGACTCTGAAGAATAGGCACCCTATACCCAGGATCGATGAGTTGATGGATGAGCTGAGAGGAGCTAAGTTCTTCTCGAAGATTGATTTGAGATCAGGGTACCATCATATTCGCGTGAGGGAACAAGACATTCCTAAGACTGCCTTCAGGTGCCATTATGCGCACTTTGAGGTTTTGGTTATGCCTTTTGGGCTGACCAATGCACTCTACTTTCCAGTCTTGTATGAATCACATTTTCGGGGATCATCTGAGAAAGTTTGTGCTGGTTTTCTTTGATGACATCCTTATATACAGCAGGACTTGGGAGGAGCATCTCCAGCATATAGAGACAGTCTTGCACATTTTGGAGGAGCAACAGTTCTATGCCAAGCTCTCCAAGTGTGAGTTTGGGTTGACGGACATGCTGTATCTGGGACACATTATAGGAGTGGACGGGGTGAGAGTCCGAGACTGGCCAGAGCCACGGAATGTGACGGAGCTTCGGGGATTTATTGGTATCTGCACCTACTATAGGAAGTTCGTCAAGGGCTTCTCTCAGCTTGCTGCACCCCTCACGGATCTGACGAGGAAGGGGGCATTCAGTTGGTCGGACACGGCACAGCGAGCTTTTGACAAGCTCAAGGAGGTGATGAGCAGTTGTCCCGTATTAGCGTTGCCAGATTTTACGCAGACCTTTGTCCTAGAGTGCGATGCATCAGGAGAGGGGATTGGTGCAGTTTTGATGCAGGACGGTCATCCGATTGCTTTCGAGGCGGGAAGCTCCTTCCACACGAAGGCTATATCCCATATACGACAAGGAGATGCGCCATCATGCATGCATTGGCCAAATTCTAGCTTGCCGGTGGGTGGCGGTTCGGGGATGAGGACGGTCGTAACATCTCGGTACTTTCTGGAGCAGAAGTAGTTGCAGGAGAGGCAGCAGAAATGGATCAGCAAGATCCAGGCTTACGACTTTGACATAGAGTATGTCAAGGGGAAGAATAACGTGGTAGCTGATGACCTTTCCCGTAGACCGGCCACGTTATCACTCATGAGCCTCGACGCTGACTGGAAGGCTCGACTACTGGTTGAGTACTCCAAAGATAGATTTGCATGCGAGGTTATGGATGGGCGGTGGGCGATAGCGAGTACGGACGGTACGATGGTCATCATTACGAGACGAATCTTCTTGGTAGAGGATCTCAGCTCAAGAAGAAGGTACTCCAGGCTTCACACGATTCACCATTGGCGGGCCATCAGGGGTTCACCAAGACTTACAGGGCCATCAGGGAGAGGTTCTCATGGAAGGGCCTCAAGGAGGACGTACTCCAGCATGTCAGGGAGTGCGATGTTTGCCAGAGAAACAAGGGAGAGATGAGCCATCCGGCAGGGTTGTTGCGGCCTCTTCCCATTCCAGAGGGGAAGTGGGAGAGCATATCGATGGACTTCATCACAGGGTTGCCCATGGTGCAGGGCAAGGATTGCATCTTCGTAGTAGTTGACCGGCTGACGAAGTATGCTCACTTTTTCGCCATATCCGCACATCACACGGCAGCACAGGTGGCGGAGCTGTTCTTCAGGGAGGTTTTCAGATTACATGGTCTACCCAAGACCATTGTCAGCGACAGGGACAGCCGCTTTATGGGCGGATTCTGGCAGGAGCTCTTCCGACTAGTGGGGACCGAGTTGACACCGAGCACTAGTTATCATCCTCAGACAGATGGGCAGACGGAGATAGTTAACAAGTGGCTGGAAGGCTACTTGCGTAACTACGTCAGTGGGCAGCAGAGGGCATGGCTGAAGTGGCTGCATTTGGGCGAGTACTGCTACAACAAAACGCACCATATGTCTATTGGTATGACACCTTTCTATGCTTTATATGGATATCATTCCTTATCTTTTGTGGACGTGATGTTTGGTGTTAGCAGGGCTCCGAGAGCCAAGTTATAGATCCAAGAGAGCCAAGATATCCTCCGAGCTCTCAAGGACAACATAGCCACAGCACAGAATCAGCAGAAGTTGTATGCTGATAAGGGTCGGGTGGAGAGACACTTTGAGGTAGGGGACCTGGTCTACCTATGGCTACAGCCATACCGACAGTCTTCGCTCAAGCAGAAGGGGGCGAAGAAGCTAAAGCCTCGTTTTTATGGGCCATACAGAGTGATACGCAGGATCGGGCAGGTTGCGTATGAGTTGGAGCTGCCCCAAGGTAGCCGGATTCTTAACATCTTTCATGTATCATGCCTGAAAAAGGAACTGGGCCAGCATGTGACAGTCACCGAGGAGCTACCGCCTACAGATGATGAGGGGCATCTGGTGTTACAGCCGGAGGCTATTATCGACACTAGGGAGAGGAAACTGCGGAGCAGGAAGATCAGAGAGTTCTTGGTGAGATGGAAGAACTTGCCGGATGAGGATGCCACTTAGGAGGATGAGAGGATCTTGCAGCATCCATCACTTCAGTTAACGAGACAAACAACGTTTTGCGAGAAGGCATAATATTCCCAATTAGCCTTGCTAATTGGAATATTTCATTTTTGTTTAATTTTGCCGCTTTGGCTAGAAATAATAAATAAAGTGAGAAATAAGAGGGGTCACCTCACTTTAGTCACCTCACTTTATAAAATAAAGTGTTTTCCTAGTTGATTGACGCTATAACTTAGAGAGGGGGCCTTGGGGGTCCACATGAGTATGAGGGGAGGCCTCAAGCTGACCCAAGGTTAACTGCGCAGGCCAAGGAGAGTGAAGGACGCAGTCAAGGTTTTGGAGGAGTTTAGCACTATAAAAGGTGGGGTTCTCACCCACTCATTTTGGCATGTTTGATTTGATATTGATATTGAGAGCTAGACTACATCTCTTGACACGGTTATTTCATCCAGAGTCTGCTGACCTTGTTGGTGCAACGAGTGTCTCCGTCTGGAGAATCTCACCCTTAACCTCAGAGACAATTTCCTTACTGACAGGGTCGGCCTACCAGGCATCATCCTTCAGTTTCAGTGGTAATTTGCAGTAGTTTCTGGTGGAGATTTGGCAGAGGAGATACACCCTTCTTGAGGCTGCGCAGATCCAGGGAGATAGGACGCAGTTCAAGAGAGATAGGACGCAGATCTGGATAGGGAGGACGCAGATCTGGATAAGGAGGACGTAGATCCATCAGATCAAGGCAGAGAGGACGCAGATCTGGGCAGAGAGGGCGCAGATCCAGCAGATCCAGGTAGAAGGGACTCAGATCTGGATAGGGAGGACGCAGATCCAGTAGATCCAGCTCTGGAGGACGCAGATCTGGAGAGATAGGACGCAGATCTGGACAGGGAGGACGCAGATCCAGTCAGGGAGGACGCAGATCTGATGAGCAGGGTCATTGTGTGGGGTTTTGGCAGCGTTTTTCAGTGTTTCTAGCCCTGAGGAGTTGGTTATCTCATCTGGAGGATTTGGGGTTAGATCCACCCCTCCTTGCCAGCGTTTCATTTGGCTTCTGCGCTGTCACTAGCAGAGACAGCGTTTTCATTGGTGAGGGTTTGATTGGTGGTGGAGCACCAGCTTCACATTTTCTGGGGTTTGCCAGGAGGATTGAGATCAACCATCTTTCCAGCTTCAGCCCATAGTTCCAGTGCATTGTAGCAGCAGTTCTCTATAGCAGTTTCTTCAGCCAGCTAGGACGCTGTCCCTATTTGCAGCCATTATTTGTTATGAGAGGGTCTCCACTTGCCTAGGGCAAGGATAGGTGCACTCATTCTGATTATCTTGTACCTCTATATATGTATTCTCAGATTAATAAAATGGCTTAGTGTTCTGGCATTCTATGTGTACTTGTTCCATGATCTGGTTCCGGCATTTTGTTTTATATATCTGTCTGGCATATTTCTGTGTATTACTGGTTATTTCCCTTTGGGGATATTACAGTTTTGCCAGTTGAATTCTTGCAACAAACCCAGAGGTCCGGCCAGAGGAGGATACACGCAGGGGAGTGACTTACATCGTACCGTGGGTAGGTTGTTCCTCCCAACCTTTGATGGCTCCTCGAAGATTTCAGCAAAGGCATGGGTGGAGAAGCTGGTTTTTATTTCCAGCTAAACTAGATGACCGAGACAAAGGCAATCAAGGTTACCACACTGCACATGGAGGGAGAGGCTCATGGTTGGTGGTTTCATGGGTTGACTACGCTAGGGCACAAAGGTGTGATGACATATGATGAGTTCACTAGGAGGGTGTTGGAGCGGTTTGAGAGGAAGGATCTAGAGGAGTACTTCGGAGAGATGACAAAGCTCAAGTAGACAGGGAGCACTGAGGCATACATCTTAGGGTTCTTGAGGCTGTCAGTGATGGTTTCGGACTTATCGGAATCCAGGAGGATTTATATTTTCATAGAGGGCTTGGTAGAGCCACTTTGTGGATTAGTGAGATCGAGCAGATCCACTACCTTGCATGACGTAGCAGGGAGAGCGAGAGATCTGCAGGATGCTCTACCCAGAGCTCGAGCACCACAGCCGGCCAGAACAGTGTTCCAACAGAGGGGAAGAGATGTGAGAGTCTCGCCACCAAGGGGTAACCAGGGTCGAGGACAGTTGGATGATGAGACCAAGAGGGATCTCTGGAGGAAGAAGCTCTGCTTCACATACTAGGAGCCTTGTGCATCAGTTTATAGATGCACAGCTGGGAGGGCCCACTATATCGAGGTCTTCTCGGACAGCGAGGGGGATGAAGAGACTTATTTTGAGATGGGTGGAGAGGACAACGCAGTACCTCAGGAGGAGGGACCACCACCACCACCACCACCACCACCGATAGTTGGAGGTGTTGCATTTGTTCCTTCGGGAGGAGTCCTAGCATCTCTGCGAGGAGTTCCCAAGTACCTGACAATGAGGATTCGTGGGACAGTGCAAGGACAACGAGTTTCAGTGCTGGTCGACAGTGGGGCTACCCACAATTTCATTGATGCTCAGATGGTGCGGAAGAGGCATAACTACAACAGTGTTTGAAGGGTTCTGAGTATTGGTGCCAAGAGATACGACCATTCAGTGTACACGTTATGTGCTGGCTTTGACAGTGGCCATGGGGACCTATTTGATGACCGATCACTTCTTTGTAGTCGACATTTCAGATACTAATGTAGTACTTGGGGTTCAGTGGCTCTACACATTGGGGAGAGTCACCATAGAGTGGAAGAGGCTCGAGATGTAGTTTTTGGATCCGAGCGAGAAGCCCGTACTGCTCAGGGGTATGCACTCCTACCCTCTAAAGTCGGTTTCAGCTCATTGCATGGAGGCAGACTTTAGGCAAGGGGACATAGAGTGGGTTGTCGAGTTGAGGATCTCAGAGGCTGGTGGAGCAGCAAAGCCACCTCACCCGGATATCTAGGCCATCCTTGATAGATATTCCATGGTTTTCAGGGACATACCACTAGGGCAGCTCACCTGACCGAGGATTTGAGCACACCATCGAGCTAGAGCCTGGGATCCAGGAAGTGATCACTACCCTGTATAGGCATCCCAAGGTCTATCGGGATGAGATTGAGAGGGCCATACACGAGCTCTTAGCATTGAGACATATTCGGCTGAGTTCGAGCCCTTTTGCTTCATCAGTTGTTCTGGTGAAGAAGGACGGTACATTGAGGATGTGTATCGATTACAGGGCCTTGAACAAGAAAATGATGAAGAACCACTACCCTGTTCCCCGGATTGATGAGATGATGGATGAGATGAGGGGAGCCAAGTTCTTCTCCATGATAGATTTGAGGTCGGGGTACCATCGGATACGGGTGAGGGACAAGGATGTCCCTAAGACAACTTTCAGGTGTCACTATGGGCACTTTGAGTTTTTGGTAATGCCCTTTAGGCTAGCCAACGCTCCAGCTACCTTCCAATCGTGCATGAACCACGTGTTTCGTGGGCAGCTGAGAAAGTTCATGCTGGTATTCTTCAATGACATAATGATCTACAGTCAAACTTGGGAGGAGCACCTACAACATATGGAGACGATGCTTCACATATTGGAGGAGCAACAATTTTATGCAAAGCTGTCCAAGTGTGAGTTTGGGCTGACAAAGATGATTTTGTGAAAATTTCTGAATACATTAATGCAGAAATCCTACTGTAGTATCATGGTTTACTTCTCCTACTTGTGATTAAGTTATACATGTTATTTCGAGAAAAATATTAAGAAAATACCGAAGTAAACACTACTAACAACCTACACATATGTAGATCATTTACTGAATAATACACTCATTCAAACAAAGTGACACACAGATTTTTCAGACAATAGTCCCCGAAAAAACCCAATGCAGGAAAACCGGTGTAGCAGATATGAGGGTTTATTATTATTATGTAGAATCTGAGTACAACAAATCTGGGCACCCAACTGGTTAACCCGTCAGAGAAAATAATAGATCTGCATCAATACCCGCTGTTCTGAGACCAAAAGCTAATTGATCCACACCCTCCAATGAGATTTACAAGACTCAACTATTTTCTGGATCTAGAAACCCCAGCGCTGCCCCTGAAGCCCCAACGTCAGCCCTGCTAGGCTCTGCGTGCCTCTGCGCTGCTCAAAAGGGGACTGCGTAACCCTAAAGTGGGTGACACAGTCCTTACGCTGCCTCTGGAGGCCTCTACGTAACTCTAGAAGCCCTCTGAAGCTGCAGCGCTGCCCCTCCTGGGCATGCATAGCGGTTGAAGCCTCTGCGTTGCGCAGCTGCTGTTGCTGCCCTTGCTCTTCTGTGCTGACGTTGATTGTTGCTCCTTTGCCTCTTGCTGACTCTTGGCTCCGGGATCAGATCATCCCCTCAGCCAATAGTACCCCTCGCTGCAGGAAACTCTTCCAGAAATTCTTGGCAAACCATGCCCTAGTATTCTAGATTAGTTCCTCAGCTCTGCCTCTTTGTGTGTGTCTCCAACTGATCCTCAAGCCTTTCTCTTATTCTTTTTCGTTGAACACATCAACGACCATGATTAAATCTCTTATCAACGATTGAGATTAAAGGATTGCTTGGTCTGCGTCACTTATAACATTTCATCACATGTGTTTAATTCATTTCCTTTAATTTTTCTAATTTCCTAAGTTTAGACTTAGGGTTTTCATTAAAAAAAATTAATTATTTGAATAACTTCAACACTAGATGTAATTTCTTCAAACGCTTTTTGGGTTTTGGAGTTGATGTGTTTCTTAGCCCCTCCACAAAGTTTCAGGGCTAGACCACACCCGATGCTACCCCAACTACACAAAATCTCAACAGCTTTACCTTGGGCATATCATAGGCACCGATGGCGTGAGGGTGCATGAGGAGAAGATTGTGCCATCCGGGATTGGACAAAGCCCAAGAATGTCACTGAGTTGAGAGGGTTTGTGAAGTTTGTGAAGGGGTTTTCACAATTGGTAGCGCCCCACACAGATTTGATGAAGAAGGGGGCCTTCACTTGGACTGCTGCAGTGAAAGAGGCATTTGATTGCCTCAAGCAGGTGATGAGTAGTTGTCTGGTCCTTGCACTTCCAGATTTTATCAAGCCCTTCGTTTTGGAGTGCGACGCATCAGTTGAAGGAGTAGGGGCTGTATTGATGCAAAAGCGGCGCCCCATAGCCTTTGAGAGCCGAAAACTCTTGCCTTATGAGAGACTCTACTCCATATATGACAAGGAGATGCTATCTATCATGCATGCTCTAGGTTTAGACATTACTTGGTGGGGAACTGGTTCAGGGTGAGGACAAACCACAATAGCCTCGGTTTTTTCTTAGAGTAGAGACAACTTCAGGAGAGGCAACAGAAGTGGGTCAGTAAGCTTCAGGCTTACGACTTTGACATCGAGTATGTCAAAGGGAAGCATAATGTGGTGGCCGATGCTTTGTCAAGGAGGCCAACGTCCTTCTCACTAATGAGTATTGAGGCAGATTGGAAGGCTCAACTGCTAGTTGAGTACTCGAAGGATCGGTTTGCATGTGAGATTTTGGATGGACAGCTGATAGATGACCAGTGCTAGGTCATGGATGAGGTGATTACTACCAGGGCCAGATCTACTTGACAACTAACTCCAAGTTGCGGGGGAAGATTTTGCATGCAGCCCATGATTCTCCATTATCTGGGCACCAGGGGTTCACCAAGACCTACCGGACCATTAGAGAGAGGTTCTCATGGAATGACCTCAAGGAGGATATTCTGAGACATGTCCGAGAGTGCGAGGTTTGTCAGAGGAATAAGGTGGAGCTGACCCATTTGGCAGGATTGCTACAACTGCTTCCCATTCCTGAAGGGAAGTGGGAAAGTATTGTGATGGGTTTCATCACCGGGTTGCCCATGGTGCAGGGCAAGGACTATATCTTCGTTGTGGTCGACAGATTGATGAAGTACGCACATTTCTTCGCCATCTCAACCCAGTACACGACCTCTCAGGTGGCCGAGTTGTTTTTTTAGGGACATTTTCAGATTGCATGGTCTCCACAAGACCATAGTCAGTGACCGGGATAGCAGTTTCATGGGTGGATTTTGGTAGGAGCTATTCTGATTGGTGGGCATAGAGCTCACACCGAGCACAAGCTTCCATCGGCAGACAAATGGGCAGACGAAGATAGTTAAAAAGTGGCTAGAGGGCTACTTGAGAGCATTGACAATTATCTCTAGTCAAGAAGATGGAAAACAAGAAAGAAGTCTAGAATTTGTCAAGGAAGCTAAAGATAAAAGAGACGACAACAAGGCTAAAGAAGACCTAGAAGATGAATAGAACAAAGAAGACTTTGAAGATGATCTTTTGAATAAACTTATGGCTTCCATGGAAGAGATTAATAGTTTGAAAAAGGAAAATGAGGAACTTAAGAAGAAAGTGCAAGATGGTAACCAAGACAAGACAAGGAAGGAAGTTGACTTTGTCAAGCCTCAAGTACAAGAAAGAGATGAGGAGCTCTCCAAACTTAAAGAGGAATTTCATCAAAATAAAAGAAAGCATCATGAAGAAATCATATCTATGACAAATCAATTGGATAAGGCAAAGAAAAGGGAAGAATCTTTGTCAAGCCACCTTGAACAAAGACTTAAGAGCTTGAACAATCTTGTAGCAGAGATTGGTCAATACAAGAAAGAGGTCTCCTCTCTTAGATCTCAACTAGAAGAAGCAAGGAAACAAGCGCAAGGAGCTGAGAAGGTGATGGAAACTTTGGCAGTCATAGAAGGACAAGTTAATGAAGTAGAAAATGAGAGAAACACCATGATATGCCAACTAGACGAAAAGGATGAAGAAATCTTGAAACTAAAATCAGACATCAATCTTCTCAAGGCCGAAACATGTGAAGCTACAAGAATAAAAGAAGAAATGGAGAGTACTCTAGCAAAGAAGAATAAAGAAGTCTTCACAATGAAATCAAATATCATCTCCCTTAAAATCAAAGCACATGAAGCAACAAGGATGATGGAAGAAATGAAGAAGCAACTACTTATGAAAGATGAAGATTGTGAAAAGTTGAAAGGAGAAATTGTCTTTCTTGAAAAGGAAGTTGAATTGCTAAATAAAAACTTGAAAAGCTCTCAAACCCTAGATGACATCCTAAGTCAACAAAGGTCTCCCCTTGATAAATCAGGTCTTGGCTATGTAGGTGAATCCTCAAGCAAGAATGATAATGCTTCAAACAACAAAGATGTGAGGAACCTAGAAAAAAATGTTGATGCTCCTAGTTCCAGCAAGGGCAAGGAGAAGAATCAAGATTCAAGACAACAACGGAAAAAATTCTATTCCAAGGAGACTTGCAGATGGTGTCAAGAATACAAAAGGCAATGAATATCATCAAAGAATCCAAGGCGAAAAGACTTCAAGAGTACTTCAAGGAACTCTTCATCTCCCAGGTACCAAAGTATATTTCTTGGATATTGCTATTCTTGTACAAACTTTGGGCACGTGGTAAAAGATTGTAGGGCATATCACAAAGACAAATATAATGGTCCCCGTCAATCTCCTTGAAGCAATTTTGCAAGAAGAAGTCATGATTTTTTATTCATGAACAAGATAGAGTGCTTCAATTGCCATAACATTGGACTTATGACACGTGAGTGTAACTTGACTTGGGTCCCTAAAACCATGACAACCAAGCCAAAGAAGAAAGTTACACAAGTATGGAGAAAGAAGCAAATTGGATCCGAAAGTCTCTTAGACACTCAAGCCAACAACGCATGTTTTTGATTTGATGATGACATACTTGGCAGATATGATATTCCAAGTTTTGATGATGAGACTCTGCAAAAAAAAGGAGACGATGCATACTGTTAGGGGGAGCCTGTGATTCTTGATAGATCGTATCTTGGGAGTATCTCTGTTGAATAAAATCATGAATTTGTGAAGATGTCTTTTGCTTAATCACAAGGAAGCAATCTTTCTTTCTTGAGCAAAAAGAAAAGCTAGAGGAGTTTATGCAGGTAGGGGGAGTTGGTTCATCACATGAAGAAATGCAATCTATCATGGACCACATTGCCAAAAGGAAGAGCACCATGACAGGGGGAGCAACATACTTATGAAGAATTATTATTGATGATGAGAAGCAGCTTGATAGGGGGAGTACTTGCGCACCCCGTTGCCATTGATGTCAAAGGGGGAGAGAATGTTGGAAGGGCAAGAATATTGCCATCAATGACAAAGGGGGAGACTGTTGGTCAGGGTTGTCATGATGTCAATATGGAATTGGCCGAGATGTCAATATTCTTGAGATGCCTGGTTCCAGATGATGATACCATGACTCTTGGTTGATACCATCAATGAAGATGTCACGAAGAAGCCTGGAACTGGCATGATGCCAAGATGGCAAATATTCTTAGGGTGCCAAGTGTAAATCATGTTCCTTGTTTGGTAACCTAGAAGACTACACTTTATGATGTCATTCATGACATGGTTGGAAACTATATGATGACATGAAGGACTTGAAGCTCGTTAGATGGCATATTAATGGATGTTGCACTTTGACATATGGATGACATATCACTGCACTATTACATGACATGGATGCTACGCTATCATGATGACATGAATGATATTGATGACACACTATGATGAAGAACTTGGAGTCATAACAACGAAGAAGCCCTAATGACCTTGCTGTCCTAATTACCTTCTGCACTAAAAATTTCAAGAGCAGTCACAAAGAAAAATTATTTTGGACAGCTTGGAGGCATTTTTCCACTATAAGTTCTATACCATCTTAAAGAGGACTTTTTCCTCTTTCTAATGAGCCCTTACTTGCCCCGAAACTCCCGACGGTTGATGAGATATTGAATTTTTAAGTTAAGAAAAATATAATTAATTTTGGGTCGACCTAAGCATACCTGTATATGTCGGCCTCACTACCAAGGGATGTGTCTTTTCGTTTATGATCAAAACCAGTATATATATGACGTCTAGACTTGACATTCTATCATCCAAATTCAGTGATCTATTCATAAAGAAGTACGGAACTACAGGAGGCCGAGGAGATAAAAAAGGAGATCATAATTATAATATTTTGGGAAATTTTTAAAGGACACCGAGAAGGGTTTAAAGGATAATTATTTGGGTTAAAAATTTATGACCCTCAAGGACTGTATACGCTGGTCCAGAACCTTGTGAAGATACAGTGGGTCAGTTTATTGGTATTTTACAGCTGAATAGGGCTCAATACCTCACAACAGAAGCTCAGATTACAGACTGTGGTGTGTGGACAGTCACAAGATCCGAAAATTGCAGTCTACAAATATAATCTAGGACCTGTGACAAATTGGAGGCTCAGATCTGCACCTCGGATCAGTGATAGTAGTCCTACAGCAAACCTGTGACCCAATTAGCTTTGAAAGCTATTCTTTGAAGAATTTTGTAGCAGCACTTGGAGCATTATTAAAACACTTCTTGGAACACTGAAGCAGCGTAATTGAGATCCTTGTTGAAGCATTATTTGGGGTATAATTGAGGCATTTTTGAAACAGCATGGGAGCTCTACTAAAATCTTGTTGAAGACACCTTTTTGCTGAAGCAGCTCATAGAGTTGGTAAAGTACAACTAAAGCACTCTTGGGCAGATTTTGTGAAGATAGGAACCAGACTTCGAAGACATTTTGGAAAACTTAATTGAAGCTTCTTGGAGACGTTTGGAGCAGAGTTACAGTAGAAGAGAAGTCTTGGTGAGTATTGAATAGACCTTACTATAATTGTTGTAACAGAATTGCAGCATTATTTGATAAGTTCCATGGAGTAGCTCTAATGAAGTGTCTTGAAGGTTTATTGAAAATACCTTATTGAGCTGTCCTTGAAGGAGTCTTGGATCAGATACTGCAGTCATTAAAGCAGCCCTTGAAAGGATTTTGAAGCAGCATTTTGTAGACATTTTGAAAGTCCTAGAAGCAGCTAGAAGAAGACTTGGGTTGGGATTGAGGGCAGATTGAAGGATTATCTTTGGAACTTGTAAAGACTTCCTTTGAAGACTAATCTTGGTCTATTTGGAGACTAATTGTATTAGTCCATTGGAGCAACCTTTGAAGAGCATTTTAACATCTTGGTGCAGACTTCTTGGTGGAAGTTTTGATATACATCTTGAGGAGGATTTGGAGTAATCTTGAGATATCCTTGAGCAAGCCTTGAGGCATTATTGAAGAAATCTAAAGACACTTATAGAAGCTGATCTTGCAAGGACTATTGAAGACTATGATGCGCTGAAGTCATTATGCGGTAACTTGGAGAAATTGTTTGGGTATGATGAAGAGCAGCGGTGATACTTTTTATGAAGAAAAGGTTGTAATTGATGACGTGATGTGTAGATTACAGTGAAGAGTAAGATGAAGATTGTCAGGGCTCGTTGAAGAAGACATTGGGAGCCGTAAGTATAACCACATATATCTTGACGAAATGAAGCAGGAGGTTGGAGCCTCATAGAGACAAGGTTGGTGCCTTGGAAGATAGGGTTGAAGTCCTTGAGGTTGGTGCCTCAGAATTGACAAGGATGGTGCCTTGGAAGATAGGGTTGGAGCCCTTGAGGTTGGTGCCTCAGAATTGACAAGGTTGGTGCTTTGGAAGATAGGGTTGGAGCCCTAGAGGATAGGAGTCCTCAAGAGACCAGGTTGGAACCTGTACCAGATATAGGGTTGGAGCCCTTGAGGTTGGTGCCTCAGAATTGACAAGGTTGGAGCCTTGGAAGTCCAAGTCGGTGCTTGGAAAATAAAGGTTGGAGCCTAGGAGATTGAAGATTGGTGTCTTCATCTAGGGTTGGAGCCCTACATATATTGTACTTGATTTATTGTAAAGAAGAAAATAATAAAAGCATTTATTATTATTGTTCATTTTGTGTTCTAAATATAAGTGATCTAACTGGTAAAAATAACAATTGAAAAGAAACACTGATTCACCCCGCTCTTAGTATTTCCAACAGGGAGGAGTCTTCACAGGGAAGAAAACTGAAGTGAGTTACTTGAGGATTTTTGGGAGTGTGCTTACTGCCATGTGCCAAATGAAAAACGTAGCAAATTGGATCAGACTGCAGAGAAGGGGTTTCTCATCGGGTATAGCGAGACCTCAAAGGCATATAATATCTATAGTCGTAGCAGTAGGAAGATTGTAGTGAGACGAGACCTAATGTTCATGGTGGACCGAGCTTTCAGGAGATCTCGAGAGGTGCCCGCAAGAGATCAAAATCAGTTAGGAGAAGTTCCGTTAGTCCAGCAACAGGGGAAGCTAGTGGGACCAGTAGGAGGATAGTCACAGGGATCGAGTACAGTGACTAGTACTAGTATTTCCTGAGGGGTAGGAGATCCGAGGAGTTCTCAGTAGACGGAGCAATGAACACTGGAGGAGCTGGTTGAAACTCCCACCACCAGTGGAAGAGCCAGCAGAGAAGTTTGTCAAACATTAAGGGATGCAGAGGAGTTTATCAGAACTCTTAGGATGGACAAAAGATAACACAGAAAGCCTGACATATATCAAGCTTTGGTAGCTCAGGTTGGAGAACCTTCCAGCTTTTAGGAAGCTGCATAGTATCAGGTGTGGATAGATGCAGTGGTAGAAGAGTATAGTTCTATCATGAAAAATGATGTTTGGGAGGTAGTGTCGAGGCCAGAAGATAGATCAATTGTAGGTTCTAGATGGATCTACAAGATAAAGTACGCTGAAGATGGTAGTGTAGAGAAGTACAAGGCTAGGTTCGTGGCAAAGGAGTATGCATAGAAATAAGGAATAGATTATGAGGAGACCTTCGCCCCAGTTGCCAGGTACACATCTATTAGATCAGTTGTATCCCTAGCAGCTTAGATGGGATGGCTGATAAACTAGATGGACGTCAAGACAAAGTTCTTGAATGGGGTGATAGAAGAAGAGGTGTACATAGAACAACCATAGGACTTCAAAACTCATGAGAGGCGCACCCATGTGTGCAGATTGAAGAAAGCTCTATACGGGTTCAAGCAGGCGCAAAGGGCTTGGTATGGTCGGATTGATAGTTACCTGCAACAGTTGGGATTCGTCAATAGCGATGCTGATCCCAACCTCTACTATTTGATGGTAGAAGGCGAGCCGCTGATTCTAGTTTTGTATGTGGATGATCTCTTTCTAATAGGATCATCATGGTTCATAGAAGACTGCAAAAGGAACCTGGCAACAGAATTTGACATGAAGGATATGGGGTTGATGCACTATTTTCTAGGATTGGAAGTGTGGCAGAAGAATGGGGAGATCTTCCTTGGACAAGGAAGATACGCTATAGATATTTTGAAGAGGTTTAGAATGCAGGATCACAGACCAATGACTACGCCCATGATCACAAATTGGAAGAAGATAGATGCATCAGATGACAAGGAAGTCGACCCCACCTTGTATAGAAAACACATTGGGTCTCTCATGTATCTGGTCAACACTAGGCTAGACATTTGCTTCACAGTCAATACCCTATGTCAGTACATGGTAGAGCCGAAGAGGGTACATTGCGCAGCAGCAAGGCACATTTTTAGGTATGTTCGTGACACAGTCTGGTATGGGTTGAGATATACTCGAGGGGATGACATTAGATTATGTGGATTCACAAATGCAGATTGGGCAGGAAGTTCAGTGGACAGGAAAAGTACATCTGGGTACTGCTTTAGTGTTGGATCAGGGATGGTTTCTTGGTGTAGCAGGGAGCAGAAGTTAGTAGCACTGAGCTCTGCAGAAGCAGAGTATATGGCAACCAACACAAGTACGTGCGAAGCTATATGGCTTAGGAAGCTGCTTGTAAGCTTGTTTATGTAGAGGATGGGAGCGATCAATGTCTACTGTGATAATCAGAGTTGCATAAAACTCTCTAAGAATCCAGTGTTTCATGATAGGTCGAAGCACATAGATATTAGATGCATTTCGTTAGAAACTGTGTACAACGTGGGGCAGTCCAGCGACAATATGTTCTCACAGGAAAGCAGATGGCAGACATACTCACGAAAGATCTAGGGAGAGCTAAGTTCATCCAGTTCAGGGAACATATGGGTGTGGTGGAGAAATCGTTTCAGTAGCAAGGACACGTTATCAGTTGCAGATGTTGCAGTTGCAACAACAATAGATGAGAGGGAGTTGCAGTGAAAATGAAGTGTTGGTAGCAGTTTAGTAGGGTCAGCAACAACACATATGCATGTCATGTCAGAGTTGTGCAGTAGTTGGTGGGCAGCAGTAGCCAAAAATCAACAGCGTGATAGGAGATGATGCAAATATAGGGTGTTGTGGCAGCAGGTGCAACACTAGAACACATTCCTTGCTAAGAGGGAGTGTTAGTTTTTGTAGCATCAGATGTGTTCTAACCACAAAATGTTGTGGAGAGGCTAGAATACATGAGTTCTCCAAAACCCAGAAATCATTTATGGAAATTCCACCCAAGAATGTCTCAATTAGATTATTAACCAATTTTTAAATATTTCCTAAGTCTAAACTTAGGGAATATGGTTAATTAATCAATATTAATTGAGATAAGGTGAGAATCATCTAGAAACTCACACGAATCGACAGGGAATTAATCTGGGGCATTGATTTTGTTTTAATCTTGGCCGTTGGTGCTCCAACAAAAGATTATAAGAAGAAGTGGATGGGTAGATGGAGAGCACACCACTGCAGTTACTCAATTTCCCAGTATTTTCCTCATTTTAGATTGTCAGTAGAGCATCTAAAATTCTTGTACTCAGATTTGCTGCTAAAGATTAATAAGAAAACACTCATCTGCTGCACCGGTTTTCCCAAGTTGGGTTTTTCCGGGACAATTGTCCAAAAATAATCGTGTTAATATTCTTGTGTGTGTGCTAGAATTTCTCAGTTTCCAGTATTTTATTTTCCGCAGTAATTTTATTGTGAAAATTGCAGTTGTGATTTTATTCATTGTTTGTCGTAGCAAATAAACTGCATAATTAAATTTACAGTTAGAAGAAAATTAATTTTCACATTTTCTTGTGGAGTGAGTCAAATTCCTCAATAGATTTTTGCGAGTATTCTTCTCTGTAGGATTTCCATATTTTTGCATCCAGTTTGTAATATTCCTAATTAGCCGTGGCTAATTGGAATATTCAATTTTGCTCAATTTTGCCATCTATAGTTTATTAATAAATAAAAAGTGAGTGGAGAGGGTCTAACTCACTTAGTGGAATAAAACACACTCCCTAGTAGCACAACGTTGTGACTTAAAGGGAGCCAAGGGGGGCCAAGCACCACATAGGAGGGGGCCCACGTATGCTCTAGAAGCTACTGCGCAGATGAGGATGAGCACGTGGACAGAGAGGGAGGCTACGTTGAGGAGCTAGGCCTTAGGGTTTTGGAGGAAGGCCAGCGTTATAAAAGGAGAGAGACTGTTCATTCATTTGTTGTTGATGATATTGAGCTGGTCATTTCGACTTCTTGAGCATGCTGGCTGTTTAGCCTGTCTGCAGCACTGTTTAGTGCATTGAGTGTCTCCGGTCGGAGATCTCGCCCTTAGCCCCAGGGGACTTCGAGTGCCTGCTCAGGCAAGGTTATTTCTTTAGCATTTTGTGGGAGGTTTTGGTGTTTGGGTTTGCTGCGGAGCCGAGCATTCATAGAGACTGTGCAGTCACTGAGAGGGGGGGACGCAGTCCATCTAGGAGGTGTTCCGGATCGGGATTTTTGTAGGAGATTTGAGCCGAGATTTTGAGCAGAGGATCAGCCTTTGCCTTTGGGAGGATTTTGGTGGAGTTTGAGGCGGTATTTCAGTCATTCCTATCGAGCCTCTACGCAGAGCCTTGGAGGCCAGCGTAATTCCCCAAGGGGGTGTTTTTCGGAGGTCGGCCATTTCTGATATGGTTTCTGGGTTTTGTCTGGATTGGTGAGTAGAGGAGGATTCCAGATTTTCAGGTCATTCTGGCAAGGGGAACAGCCCCTAGATATCAGTTCATTCCAGTGGTAGCAGCTACACGACAATTTTCCAGCAGCTGGGACGCAGTTCAAAGAGCAGCCATTTCCGGTGTATTTTGAGAGTATTTCTTCACTTGCCTTGAGCAAGTTTAGGTGCCATCACTTTGATCACCTATTGTACTTCATTATATTTCTCAGTTTAATAAAATGGCTTAGCATTCTCTCTCTATATTTCTGAATGAGTTGCCGTATATTCTTTCTATGCTATTGTATGTTTGCTGCACTGTTATATATATATATATATATTTTCGGGCATTCTAGTTCTATACCACTTGGTGTGTTTGTCTCATACTCTTAGACAGAGTCTGGAAAGGGCCAGGTAGCCTCCAGATTTTGTCCTCTTTTAGAGGCGGCATATCTGGTAAACGCCCTCCCAGTCCATCTCTGGTTGGAATTTGCTTGTGTTTTAGAGATACCCCCGAAACGGGATATTACAGTGGTATCAGAGCATAGTTCTGGCTCAGCCTGTGGAGCTAGTTGTATATGAAATCGGGGAAGAGACCATATATTTGTTACAGAGGCAGGAAGTACAGAGATCGTGAGCGTAGGTTGGAGAACACCTACGGAGAGGGAGACTGTGTTCGGGTGGTGGACATAGAGCAGGAGGAGCCTGTGACAGACGCAGAGCAGGAGGAGCCTGTGTTAGATTCAGAGCAGAGAGAGCCAATGGCAGATGACACTGAGGCCAAACAGTTTGGGGAGGCACTCCTCAAATCGGTGCAGGATCTAGCGAGGCAGATTGAGGTGATGGGTCAGAGATTCACCGCTGTAGAGGCTAGACAGCGTGAGACCCCACGGGTATTCCAGGTCGGTGAGGGATCAGGTACATCCCACCATTTGCCAGAGCATGGTGCTGCTCAGTGTGATACTCCTCAGCCGATGGCTTCACGTACACCTACATGCTCTACCATGCCCACTTTCTTGGGAGCAGACACAGGGGCAGGAGCCCAGCAGGAGGCAGAGCCCGGACACATGGGCAAATATTTTGCAGAGTATCAGGCCTATGGGCAGGGGTTCAGGGATGCTCTCTCATTCCGAGATTTTGTTCAGCTCCAGCGGGACAGTAGACCCCGCGACCATCATAGAGGGCACCGACATTATCCTGATGGTGATACCCACCGCACATCTAGCAGATTCCATTTGCCTACGTTTGATGGCTCATCAAACAGTTCGGCAAAGTCTTGGGTGGAGAAGCTGGACATCTATTTCCAGCTTAACCAGATGTCGGAGACGGAGGCCATCAAGGTGGCGACATTACATTTGGATGGTGAGGTCCAGGACTAGTGGTTCCATGGGATGGTTACACTCGGACATTCTACAGTGACGACATATGTCGAGTTTACGAGGAGGTTGATGGAGCGATTTGACCGGAGGGATCCGGAACAACACTTTGTTGAGCTGATGAGGCTCAAGTAGACTGGGAGCCCAGAGACATACATTGCAGATTTCTTGAGGGTTTCAGTGATGGTGCTAGATCTATCCGCGACACGGATGATCTATATGTTTGTGGAGGGGTTAGCAGAGCCACTTAGGGGTCTAGTCAGATCTACTAGACTAGCTACACTCCAGGATGCTATTAGCAGGACCAGGGATTTATAGGATGCATTGCCCAGGACTCAGACACCTTACCCCCAGAGACAGGGCTTCCAGCCCAAGGGGAAGGATGTGAGGATTCCGCCTCCCAAGGGGAATCCAGGACGGGCCCAGACAGATGATGCCCGGAGGCAGCTGAAGAAGAAGCGGCTGTGCTTTACTTGTCAAGAGCCGTGGGCACCAGGGCATAGGTGTGCTGCTGGCAAAGCACACTTCATTGAGGTCTTCTCTGAGGATAGCGGGGAAGAGGATGAGGAGGATGACGAGGAGGCAGGAGATAGTCAGACAGCCCAGGATCAGTTGCCACCTCCACCTCCAGGTACAGGAGGTGTAGCTTTTGCACCTACAGGAGGGACCCTTGCAACATTGCGAGGAGTTCCCAAGTACTTGACGCTGCCCGTACAAGGGACAGTACGTGGCCATCGAGTGTCAGTTTTGGTTGACAGTGGGCCAACCCACAACTTCATTGATGCACAGATGGTCGAGCGGAGAGGTATACAGACCGAGAGCTTTGACGGATTTTCAGTCTTGGTCCCAGGAGCCCAGACGATGCAGTGTGCCCGGTATGTTCCAGAGTTGGCAGTGACGATGGGTACCTACACCGTGACCGATCACTTTTTCGTTGTCAACATATTGGATACCAATGTGGTATTGGGTGTTCAGTGGTTGATTACTTTGGGGAAGGTCACCACAGATTGGGAGGCCTTAGAGATGGAGTGGGATGATAAGAAGACCGAAAAGCACGAGAAGATCCGCGAGATGCACACTTACCCACCTCAGATGGTTTCGACACACCGGATGGAGGCAGATTTTCGGAAGGGAGACATAGAGTGGGCGGTTGAGTTGCGGGCATCAGAGGCAGGGACCACTGGTCAGGCAATTCATCCTGATATACAGACCATCCTCGACAGGTATGATGCAGTGTTTGGGGATATACCACCAGGTCAGCCGTTGGATCGAGGATTCGAGCACACCATTGAGCTTGAGCAGGGCATTCAGGTAGTGATTACTACCCCCTATAGGCATCCCAAAGCCTATTGGGATGAGATTGAGCAGGCCATCCAGGAGTTGCTAGCTCTTGGGTACATCAGACCGAGCACGAGTCCGTTTGCTTCTTTCGTGGTGTTGGTGAAGAAGATGGACGACACTTTGAGGATGTGTATTGACTACAGGGCCCTGAAGAATCGGTATCCTATACCCAGGATCAATGAGTTGATGGATGAGTTGAGAGGAGCCAAGTTCTTCTCAAAGATTGATTTGAGATCAGGGCACCATCAAATTCGTGTGAGGGAACAGGACATTCCCAAGACCGCCTTCAGGTGTCATTATGGGCATTTCGAGTTTCTGGTTATGCCCTTTGGGCTAACCAATGCCCCAACCACTTTTCAGTCTTGCATGAACCATATCTTCCGCAATCATCTGAGGAAGTTTGTATTGATCTTTTTCGATGACATACTAATATATAGCAGGACTTGGGAGGAGCATCTCCAGCATATAGAGACAGTATTACATATCTTGGAAGAGCAACAGTTCTATGCTAAGCTCTCCAAGTGTGAGTTTGGGATGACAAAGATGTTGTATTTGGGTCACATTATTGGAGTGGACGGAGTCAGAGTCCATGAGGAGAAGATCAGGGCCATCAGAGATTGGCCGGAGCCGAGGAACGTGACGGAATTTCGAGGATTCATTGGCATATGTACTTATTACAGGAAGTTCGTCAAGAGTTTCTCATAGCTTGCTGCACCCCTTACAGATTTGACGAAGAAGGGGGCATTCAGTTGGTCGGATATAGCGCAGTGAGCCTTTGACAGGCTCAAGGAGGTGATGAGTAGCTGCCCAGTGCTTGCATTGCCGGACTTTACGTAGCCATTTGTTTTGGAATGTGATGTGTCGGGAGAGGGGATCGACGCAATATTGATGCAGGGAGGACACCCTATAACCTTTGAGAGTCGGAAGCTCCTTCCGCACGAGAGGTTGTATTCTATATACAACAAGGAGATGTTGGCCATTATGCATGCATTGGCCTAATTCCGGCAATACTTGGTAGGGAACAGGTTCAGGGTGAGGACTGATCACAACAACCTCAGGTTCTTTTTGGAGCAGAAGCAGCTACAGGAGAGGCAACAGAAGTGGATCAGTAAGATCCAAGCATATGACTTTGACATTGAGTATGTCAAGGGTAAGAATAACGTGGTAGCACATGCCCTCTCACGTAGACTAGCCACGTTATCTCTTATGAGCTTGGATACAAATTGGAGGGCTCGACTTTTAGTGGAGTACTCCAAGGACAGATTTGCATGTGAGGTTCTGGATGGACAGGTAGCGGATGATAGGTACAGGGTGGTCGATGAGATCATCTACTACAGGGACAGGATCTTCTTGACTGAGGGATCTCAGCTCAAGAAGAAGATACTCCAGGCATCACATGATTCACCATTGGCGGGCCATCAGGGGTTTACCAAAACCTACAGGGCCATTAGAGAGAGGTTCTCATGGAAGGGCCTCAAGGAGGACATACTCCAGCACATCAGGGAGTGCGATGTTTGCCAGAGGAAAAAGGGGGAGATGAGCCATCCAGCAAGATTATTGTAGCCTCTTCCCATTCTGGAGGGGAAATGGGAGAGTCTCACGATGGACTTCATCACAGGGTTGCCCATGGTGCAGGGCAAGGATTGTATCTTTGTCGTCATTGATCGACTGACAAAGTATGCGTATTTTTTCGCCATATCCGTGCACTACACGGCAACACAGGTGGCCGAGCTATTCTTCAGGGAGGTTTTCAGGCTACATGGTCTTCCTAAGACCATCATCAGTGACAGGGACAGCCGCTTCATGGGCGAATTTTGGCAGGAGCTTTTCCGGTTAGTGGGGACGGAGTTGACACCGAATACCAGTTATCACCCACAGACGGATGGACAGACGGAGATAGTTAACAAGTGGCTGGAGGGCTACTTGCGTAACTATGTCAGTGGGCAGCAGCGAGCATGGCTGAAGTGGTTGCATCTGGGGGAGTACTGCTATAACACAACACATCACATGTCCATTGGTATGTCACCATTTTATGCTTTGTATGGGTACCATTCTTTATCTTTTGCTGATGTGATGTTTGGTGCTAGCAAGGCTCCTAGAGCCAAGATTTGGATCCAAGAGAGTCAGGACATTCTCCGAGCTCTCAAGGATAATATGGCTACAACACAAAACCAACAGAAGCTGTATGCTGATAGAGGTCGGGTGGAGAGACAGTTTGAGGTAGGGGACCTGGTCTACCTACGATTACAGCCATACAGACAGTTGTCTCTGAAGAAGAAGGGAGCTGAAAAGCTCAAGCCCCGCTTCTATGGGCCATACAGGGTGATACGCATGATTGGATAGGTTGCGTATGAGTTGGAGCTGCCCCAAGGCAGCAAGATCCATAACGTTTTTCATGTATCATGCCTGAAGAAGGCACTGGGATAGCAGGTGACAGTGACAGATGAGCTACCACCCACGGATGATGAGGGGCATTTGGTGTTGCAGCCAGAGGCTATTATTGATACCAGGGAGAGGCAGCTACAGAGCAGGACAATACGGGAATTCTTGGTGAGGTGGAAGAATTTGTCGGATGAGGATGCCACTTGGGAGAGTGAGAAGATTCTGCAGCATCCATCACTTTAGTTGCTGAGGACAAGCAACATTTTGCCAGGGGAGACTGTAATATTCCTAATTAGCCGTGGCTAATTGGAATATTCGATTTTGCTCAATTTTGTCATCTATAGTTTATTAATAAATAAAAAGTGAGTGGAGAGGGTCTAACTCACTTAGTGGAATAAAACACACTCCCTAGTAGCACAACGTTGTGACTTAAAGGGAGCCAAGGGGGGGCAAGCACCACGTAGGAGGGGGCCCACGTATGCTCTAGAAGCTACTGCGCAGATGAGGATGAGCACGTGGCAAGAGAGAGAGGCTACGTTGAGGAGATAGGCCTTAGGGTTTTGGAGGAAGGCCAATGTTATAAAAGAGGGAGGAGCCTCCTCATTTCATTCATTCGTTGTTGATGATATTGAGCTGGTCATTTCGACTTCTTGAGCACGCTGGCTGTTTAGCCTGTCTGCAGCACTGTTTAGTGCATTGAGTGTCTCTGGTCGGAGATCTCGCCCTTAGCCCCAGGGGACTTTGAGTGCCTGCTCGGGCAAGGTTATTTCTTCAGCATTTTGTGGGAGGTTTTGGTGTTTGGGTTTGCTGCGGAGCCGAGCATTCATAGAGACTGCACAGTCACTGAGAGGGGGGGACGCCGTCCATCTAGGAGGTGTTCCGGATCGGGATTTTTGCAGGAGATTTGAGCCGAGATTTTGAGCAGAGGATCAGCCTTTGCCTTCAGGGGGACTTTGGTGGAGTTTGAGGCAGTATTTCAGTCATTCCTATTTAGCCTTTGCGCAGAGCCTTGGAGGCCAGCGTAATTCCCCAAGGGGGTGTTTTTCGGAGGTCGGCCATTTTTGATATGGTTTCTGGGTTTTGTCGGGATTGGTGAGTAGAGGAGGATTCCAGATTTTCAGCTTATTCCGGCAAGGGGAACAACCCCTAGTCATCAGTTCATTCCAGTGGTAGCAGCTACACGGCAGTTTTCCAGCAGCTGGGACGTAGTTCAGAGAGCAACCATTTCCGGTGTATTCTGAGAGTATTTCTTCACTTTCCTTGAGCAAGTTTAGGTGCCATCACTCTGATCACCTATTGTACTTCATTATATTTCTTAGTTTAATAAAATGGCTTAGCATTCTCTCTCTATATTTCTGGATGAATTGCCGTATATTCTTTCTATGCTATTGTATGTTTGCTGCACTGTTATATATATATATTTTTGGGCATTTTAGTTCTATACCACTTGGCGTGTTTGTCTCATACTCTTAGACAGAGTCTGGAAAGGGCCAGGTAGCCTCCAGATTTCGTCCTCTTTCAGAGGCGACATATCTGGTAAACGCCCTCTCAGTCCATCTCTGGTTGGAGTTTGCTTGTGTTTTAGAGATATCCCCGAAACAGGATATTACGCAGTTGAACTGAAAATTTCTCACTGCTGCATAATAATAAAACCCTCAGTTGTTGCATCGATTTTCTCGCATTGGGTTTTTTCGGACACTTTTGTCCAAAAATAGTTGTGTTATATTTATGTGTGTGTGCTAGCATTTCTCATCTTCGAGCGTTTTATTCTTCCACGGTTTTATTTGTGTAGATTGCAGTGTGATTTATTCAGTATTTTCGTACCAAATAACAAATAAATTGTTAAATTAACAATTAGGAGAATAATTTCCAGTTGCTGCAATACGGTTCCAGTGTTGGAATTTTCACAAGAGTAGTTGTGAAGATCTTAAGGAGTAGGTCAGAAACTAGTTCGTTTAAGGGTTTTCCAATTGAAGTTTTCAGTGGATCTTTCGTTGGATACTAATGTGACCATTCAGTGCTCCTAAATTAAATTCTGGAAATCGTTTGCATCTAAACGTATTCTAGAACTCACAGATCTGAAGCGAAGGGTTTATGGGTTGTATTTTTCTCCGATGGGATTCGCTGGGTTTTAATTCTCATTTTGAAGGTGTATCTGAAGCGACCCTCTCTAAGCATTGTTTGTGGCATTCATTGAGAATTTCAATGGCTATTTGGCCCCTATGATGAAAGAGCTAGATGCTAGCTTGAATGCTGATATATAATCACACTGTCTCTGCATTTGATTTAAAGGCTGAATTCTAGATTAAACATTATGATGTTCGCTCTATCCCTCTTAGAGTAAAAACTGATGTCTTTTGAATTTTGGCCTTGTTGACAACTCAAGTGTCAACTACCCCATGAGTAGAGTACATTTCAGAGCAGTAAAATTTTTTCAAATTTCATCATCATCATGTAGCTTCTGGTCTTCAATTGTAATCCAAGTTCTGCAACCTTGTGGGCCATTATGTAAAAATGATTAGAGTATGTTATAAAGCCGTGTAACACATCTAGGTACCTTAAGGATTTTGCTATAGAGTTTTCAATCTAGGGATTTTTCACTCTCGGGAGTTTTTTTCCTTGGCTCATTATTTGTGTTCTTCAACACTTATAATAGGTTAAGTTTTTCTCCCAAATATACCCCAAAGCTATAGGGAGGCTTAATGGTGAAGTCTAAGGTGAGTTCTAATGTATAGATTCTATGTAAATTGCCATACTACATCATCCCTAAACTCTTGCAGAATTTTGTTGTGTCTAGAGGTCATTTTTTAATTGTCAAAATTCTCCTTTTGAACGAGATTCCTATGTAATATTTGATGTAAAGATATAAAGTGTTTTTAGAAGTGTAATGGGTATGAGTGCTTAAAATTACACCTCAACTCCTAAACTTTCTATCTAGACACATTTTGAGGGTGGAAAATAAGTTTAAACCCATCTAGAATCATATTTTTCTATTTTCCAACAAAAAATGGCAAAATAATTAGCCAGAAATTGGTCAGAAAATTAAATTGAGAGAAAAATACAATTATCTTCAAGTTGAAAAATAATTAAAAATGATGTGGACTTTCCCGAGGAAAGAATCAAGGAAAAAGTTAAGGAATCTCCATGATTCAAGTGAGGAAAATCTAGCAAAAAATTCGTTGGCCCAAGAAGAATTAATTTCCAAGGTGTAATATCCCCAAAGGGAAATAACCAGTAATACACAGAAATATGCCAGACAGATATATAAAACAAAATGGCGGAACCAGAACATGGAACAAGTACACATAGAATGCCAGAACACTAAGCCATTTTATTAATCTGAGAATACATATATAGGGGTACAAGATAATCAGAATGAGTGCACCTATCCTTGCCCTAGGCAAGTGGAGACCCTCTCGGAAACAAATATGCATTTACCAATAAGACAGCGTCTAAGTATTGAAAAGCTACTATGGAAAGCTGCTAGCACAATACCTTTGGAACTATAGTAGCCAAATAGGCGATCTCAATCCTCCGGACAAACCCCGAAAATGTGGTGAGTATCACCTCAGAAAGATCCACAAATCCAACCTCACCGATTGAAAACGTTGTCTCTGCCGATAACGTATGAAGCCAAATGAAACGTATCGAAGGGTGAATCCGGCCACAAAATCCTCCCGGATGAGATAACCAAACTCCTCGAAGTACAGGCTCTTGAAAAACAACGCCAAAACCCACATAATAACCACACTCATCAGATCTGCGTCCTCTCTCTCTAGATCTGCGTCCTCCCTAGCTGGATCTGCTGGATCTGCGTCCTCCCTATCCAGATCTGAGTCCTTTCTACCTGGATCTGCTGGATCTGCGTCCTCCCTATCCAGATCTGCGTCCTCTCTGCCTGGATCTGATGGATCTGCGTCCTCCCTATCCAAATCTGCGTCCTCCCTATCCAGATCTGCGTCCTATCTCTCTGGATCTGCGTCCTCTGCCCTAGCCTGCGCAGTCTCAAGAAAGGGGGTGTCTCCTCTACCAAATCTCCACCAGAAACTACTACAAATCACCACTGAAACTGAAGGAAAGAAACCTTGCTCGAGCAGGCACTCGAAGTCCCCCGGAGCCAAGGGTGAGATCTCCGACCGGAGACACTCAGTTTGCACTAAACAGTGCTGCAGACCGACTAAACAACCGGCGTGCTGAAGTAGACAGAAGTCTAGCTCTCAATATCAATATCAAATCAACAATGCCAAATGGAGTGAAACCCCCACCTTTTATAGTGCTAGCTCCCTCAAAACCCTAACTGCGTCCTTGAGTTCCTCCTTGACCTGCGCAGTTACCTTGGGAGTCTACGTGAGGCCTCTCTCATGTGTGTGTGGACCCCCAAGGCTTTCCCCTTTAAGTTACAACGTTGCTTCTACTAGGGAAACACTTTATTTTATTTAAGTGAGTTAGACCCCTTTTCTCACTTTTATTTATTAATTAACTATAGTCGGCAAAACTATACAAAAATCAAATATTCCAATTAGCGGTGCTAATTAGGAATATTACAATCTCCCTCGGCAAAACGTTGCTTGTCCTCAAGCAACTGAAGTGATGGATGCTGTAAAGTCTGCTCGCTCTCCCAAGTGGCATCCTCATCCGGCAAAAATTGCTTGTTCTCAAGCAATGCTTGAACAAGCCTACTCTCTAGCCGATGCTCCCCACCGATACTGCAAAATGTGCCTGGGTCCCACTGAAACCTCTCTGTCTCCTGCATCACCCTGATACGAAGGGATATCTCAATGCCAGGATCCCAAACTGGCCTCTCACGGTACCAACCAACCAATAGTCCTCCCGGATCCCATCGCCACTGTGGCCAATAATCGCACAAGTCCCACGGCTCGGACTGTGCACTGCCTCTGGCTATGACCAATGCTCTAAGAGGTGAAGACCACCAACAAGCATCAATGCTCTCGGGCTCCTGCTGCGTTGTACCTGTAGCTACATATGCTGCCCCTCCAACTGCATACCAACTCATCACCTCTCTCCAATCCACGTCATGACTCAATCCCATGCTGATCCTGCTCTCCTGAAATTGGGAAGGAGTCCTGAAGTAACGACAACTGGTGCCCTCCTGTCGACTGGGATCTGTAACATCTACTATGTCCAAGGGCCCCTGCTCTGCTGTGCTCTCTACGAAGAATACCATACCATCAAGAGGGTACCAACTCATGATCTCCCGCCAGTCCATCCTAGAAGAAGAATCTGATGTAGCAACAACGGCGGTATATGGAACATGCCTGGGATGTTGCCGCCAGTCTGTAATCAACTCCCACTGCGCTACCCTGTCTGTCAATGGAAGCTGCCTGTAGAAGGAAGCCCCTCTCTCTATAATGGGCAAAAGTGGGCAAGGTATGCTGCAAACTCCATCGATGCACTCCTGGAGAGAGCTACCCACTAAAAACACTGCAGCTCTGCTGACTGCAAGTACATCTGTCTGCGCCTCATCCCAGCGTCGACCCAAAGATGGATGCTCCAACATATCCAACAGCTCCTGCTGTCTACTAGTCCCCTGCAAAACAATCCCATCAACCTCCAACACCTCCAGAGGATATGGATCTGCAACAACTGTCACCGTACTCGATGTCAATGCAGCCAACTGCTCCTCCTCAATGGCTAACCCCGCGGTTAGCTGCATATCCACCACAGACTCGATGTGAGTGCCCATCTGGCTCTCTCTCAAAGGAATATCATGCCTGATGTGAGTAGTGTCCTCCTCTGTCGACTCAGGCTCCATCACCTGCTGCTCTAGCTGAATTGTCACAAGTGACTCTCCACCCAGAGTATCTCTCGCAGAGTCCCATGACTGCTCACCCTGGACACTAAAATATAGCTCCGGTCTACTGTCACCATCCAGGCAAGGCTGCCCTCGCTCCCCAGAAGCGACCTCAACTGATCCTATGGACTCATGTGAAAAGGAGTCCTCACCCTGGTATACAGAAGGAATGCCCTCCTGTTCTACCTCCGCCATCTCATCCGCATCGAACATGCCATCCACCCTCCCGACAACGTGTCGATACAGTGTCTGGAGCCCAGACACATACTGGGATGCTACCTCGGCTGAACCCAATATCCTCTGCTCATGCACGATCTCAACATGCCCTGAGGGAAGAATGATGCATGTCTCCCTCACGACCCGCTCCCCAAGCGTAGGCTCAGTGATGACTAACGCACCACCTCTGCAAAGGATCATCTCATCCCCCAACCTGTGGTTGTCGACTAGCACACCAACCCAGTGCCACTGCTGAGAAGTCTCTCGTCTAGTGTACTGAGTGTCATCCAAATATCTTGGGTGAACCTCGCATACCCTGCTGCTCACACCCAAAGTGCCAAAGATCGAAAACATAATCAACTGTACCTGTGAGTGATGTCGAAGCGTGTCGGATGTGTGAGTCCCCACAGATACCATCAAGTATCGCTCCTCTGTCTCCTCATCGATCCTGGGTGAAATACCCCCAAAGGTAAGCCCAGTGTCCCTGTCTGTGAGCCTCCCTGGATGCAATACTCTAAGACCCTGCTGTGTAGCACCGTGTGCCCTCGCATACCATTGATCATCCATATACTCCTCAACATGCCACTGCACACTGAGGCATACCTCGGTATACTGCTGGATACCATGTGCTGCTGCTGTAGCACCCTGTACCCTCTCGTGCCCTGACTGTGTCCAGGCATCGGTCACTCTCCACATGCTCTCAATGTGATATAGGATACTCCTACTCCACAATACAGTCCCACACACTATGGTACACCACCATGCTACTCCATGTCCACCGGCAATCCACCGCTCAATGCTAGAGGCTCCCACACATCCCTGGATGTGATGACATAGAGTTGTGCCTCTACATGTCCGACTACCATCAACCGGTAACATCATCTCCACCGTCGTATCACTATACCTGCCGACGAAAGGATCATCACTCCAAATCCTCCTCAAGGGGTCAGAGAAATGAATCTCCCTGTGTGTCAGTAGTGTTACCACCACTGCTCGGCTCTGCTGCGTCCTCCGTGCCCCACACAAAGGTGAAGAATCCTTGGCCCCATACAAGATGCCATCTGGTGGCCTGCCAATGCCACCTCCTCCGACAAGCTCCTGCCAAGGTGTGCTGACCACCCCGTGATCCCGTGTACGAGTGTCACACCAAAACAATCTAGGGAGTCTGCCCATAAACTGGTTGGCCACTGGAGCTGACCCAAACTGCACATGCTCCGCTACTAGGCCAACTGTACTCTCGAAGGCATAGTCAGCCGACCTGCCTGGGAAATGATAGGTGATCCCTCCTGGATCCCAATGCCAATCTGGGGTCCCTGTATGCTCAACACCTAGGAACTCCTGCTGAACTGCACCTGGGTCCACCACTATCTCCATAGCCCGCTCCACCGAGTACCAACTCAAAATCTCTCGCCATCCAACCTCAACATGTGGATGCTGTATGCTGTGCAACTCTGATCGTCTCATACCGCTATCCAACTCAACATATGAGATCTGACTAGTTGGCTCTGCCTCTCTCTCTCTAATGGGAAGAGATGACCCAACAATACTGCTAGTCCCATCCATGCATGCCTGAAGGGGAATGATCTGACGCTCCCTCGTGCCCTCTGGTTGTACCATCAGGGAATCCAGCTGTTCCCCAATGCAGACCAACTTGGCCGCCGACTTGGCACAAGTCACTCTCATACCCTCCAGCTCCTGGTCCTGCAACAAAATGGCCTCCCGTACTGACGCGGCCTTCTCTCTCAAAACTCGAAGGTCCGTCCGAAGCCGATGATACCGCTGTCTGCGACCATCATCCAATACCTCTGTACCTGCTAGTGCCTCATCAAAGGTGGATATATCTCCTATCGTCTCACCCATCTGTCGTGTGCTGCTACCACCTGAAGACTCGGACACGACTCCGGTCATCACCTCAATGGATGGCTCTACTGAGGTAGGCTCTACCTTCTCCACTACCACATCAACCGACACGGCCAAGGAGGTCTCCAATGAGGGTGAATCCTGTGTCACACTAGGTGTAACCTCGGACTCCCTGCAATCCTGTGTGCCCTCATCCTCCAAGTGCGAGGTAACCATTTTAATGGTTTCCCTCTCCGATACTCGGTCAAGCTGGAAAGAGGTATCCAACTTGTCCACCCAAGCTTTTTCTGAGCGCCTGGATGACCCGTCAAATGTCGGTAGATGGAATCTGTCCACTATGCGCTGTAAGCCCCTATCATGTGAGTGCTTGTTCCCTCTGTGAAAGTTGTGAGGTCTACTATCACGCTGGAGCTGAACATAATCTCTACTAGCTGTGCGGTGGTAGTCTCCACCATGATGATGCTGGTGCCCCCGGTGATGATCACGGAGTCTAATGCCATACTGGATCTGGATATATTTTCTGAACGAGAGAGCCTCCATGAACGCTGGTCCGAAAGCCTGGTACTCTGCAAAAAGGTCAGCCATCCGACCCGGATCTATCTCTCGCTGCGCTCCTGCCCCTATGTCTTCATCCAGAAAAGTGGGCATGGTAGGACGTGTGGGTGTATGTGATGCCATAGGCTGAGTGGCATCATGCTCCGACAAATGGTGGGATGTGCCTGATCCCTCGCTAACTGAAACCCTAGGGGTTTTCCGTCCGACCTCTACGCCGCGAGCTCAGACATATCCCCGCATGTGATGGATGAGTGCATCCAACTTCTCAGCTGTGTCTGCCATCGGATCCCGCTGCTCTGTGTCTACAGGCTCCTCAGAAACTGCATGGCTGTTGCAAAACCATAACGCTGCTTAACTTTGACCTCCGATTTACCCATTGAAAACTACTCAGAAGATTCCAGGAATTTGGGAAGGTGATCCTTGTCCAAAACCCAGAAAAACCCAGAAAACGTTTTTCCTAATTCCAAACTTCAAAAATTGACCTTTTTTATTTTGGCCCTTTTTCCAACTGCGTTTTTGGTATTGCAATCGCTAGTTCTCAAAATTCCAGAAAACCTCTCGTACGATCTCTTTCCCGATGTCATAGACCACAGTCGAGCGAATTATGCTCGATACCACCGTAATATTCCCAAAGGGAAATAACCAAGAATAGCTACGTAAATATGCCACGTACGTATATAAAACAAAATGTCGTAACCAGATCATAACAAGTACACATAGAATGCCGTAACACTAAGCCATTTTATTAATCCGAGAATACATATAGGGGTACAAGATAATCAGAATGAGTGCACCTATCCTTGCCCTAGGCAAGTGGAGACCCTCTCAGAACAAATAATGGCTGCAATAGGGACAGCGTCCTAGCTGGCTGAAGAAACTGCTATGGAAAACTGTTGCTGCAATGCACTGGAACTATGAGCTGAAAACTGGAAAGGTAGCTGATCTCAATCCTCTAGACAAACCCCAGAAAATGTGAAGCTGATGATCCACCTTCGAAGATCCACCAATCCAACCCTCACCAGTGAAAACGCTGTCTCTGCCAGTAACAGCGCAGAAGCCAAATGAAACGCTGTCAAGAAGGGGTGAATCCAACCACAAATCCTCCAGATGAGATAAGCAAACTCCTCAGGGCTGGAAACACTGAAAAACGCTGCCAAAACCCCACATAATAACCCTGCTCATCAGATCTGCGTCCTCTCTCTCTAGATCTGCGTCCTCCCTAGCTGGATCTGCTGGATCTGCGTCCTCCCTATCCAGATCTGAGTCCTTTCTACCTGGATCTGCTGGATCTGCGTCCTCCCTATCCAAATCTGCGTCCCCTCTGCCTGGATCTGCTGGATCTGCGTCCTCCCTATCCAGATCTGCGTCCTCCCTATCCAGATCTGCGTCCTATCTCTCTGGATCTGCGTCCTCTGCCCTAGTCTGCGCAGTCTCAAGGAAGGGGGTATCTCCTCTACCAAATCTCTACCAGAAACTACTGCAAATCACCACTGAAACTGAAGGAAAGAAACCTTGCTCGAGCAGGCACTCGAAGTCCCCCGGAGCCAAGGGTGAGATCTCCGACCGGAGACACTCAGTTGCACTAAACAGTGCTGCAGACCGACTAAACAACCGGCGTGCTGAAGTAGACAGAAGTCTAGCTCTCAATATCAATATCAAATCAACAATGCCAAATGGAGTGAAACCCCCACCTTTTATAGTGCTAGCTCCCTCAAAACCCTAACTGCATCCTTGAGTTCCTCTTTGA
Source organism: Pinus albicaulis (assembly GCA_034641835.2). Classification (NCBI taxonomy): domain Eukaryota; kingdom Viridiplantae; phylum Streptophyta; class Pinopsida; order Pinales; family Pinaceae; genus Pinus; species Pinus albicaulis. Next base: position 810,096,748 of record CM076582.1, read on the forward strand.
CCTACGCAGTTACCTTAGGAGTCTATGTGAGGCCTCTCTCATGTGTGTGTGGACCCCCAAGGCCTCTCCTTTAAGTTACAACGTTGCCTCTACTAGGGAAACACTTTATTTTATTTAAGTGAGTTAGACCCCTTTTCTCACTTTTATTTATTAATTAACTATAGTCGGCAAAACTATACAAAAATCAAATATTCCAATTAGCGGTGCTAATTAGGAATATTACACAAGGAAAAATCAATTTTTTTGGTACAAGGAGTTGAATGAGAAAATCTTGAGGAAAAAATATTTTTGTTTTGGGATCAACTCCATCTTCGAGCAAATTGAGTTCCTCCATCAAGATCTGTGAATTTTATCAAGGGACATGATTAATTTGACATGGATCATGCCTTCAACCAGTCGTTTTATTCAGGGATCAAGTCAAATTTGTGCAACTTCTTGGACCTAGCCATTTTCCACTTGGAGAGGGATCTAGATCTCTCAATTTTTCTATAAATTGAGCTCAAAGCTGCTCATTTGTAGCATGAAAATTCTCGAGCTCTTGGTTAAGTGAAGCTCTACTGCATTTGTAATATTTTCTCCAGTAATAAAATAAAGTCTTTGGGGGCAAAGCTATGGTGTTATTCTTCATCCTTTTATGGTAAAATCATTCTAATATATTGTGCTTCATATTCTATTGACGTTATAATTTGTTATTTCCATTTGTCGTTTGGATTTGGTGTATAGTTACCTTGCATCATTATTTGAATTGGAGAAACATTTTAGATTGGGCAGATCTAATGGGTTTTCAGTTAAACCCATAGACTTCTTTGTCACTGTGCCATCCAATTTTTGTGGATCTAAATTTCTTTTTTGAATTTGTGTAGAAATCAATTTTATATTATCAGACCTTGGGCACTTGGTGACATTCTTGGCTGAACTAACCAACTAGTCAAGGCATAGAAGCTAAAGAACCCATAATGGGATTTTTCAAAGACATCATTCAGGATTTTGAGGAAGTTTTCTTGCCGTTTTCTCCTTAAAAAAACTTATTTATCTTCAAATTTCTATTATTCTAAAGTGCTTTACTAAATATATTTGGCTAAATTAGAGCTTATCTCTACTGATCAAAGAGCGGATTTGTAGTCATACTCCTTAGATCTAGTAGATCTGTAGATTTGTGAATAAATTTTGTATATAACCCTTGTAATACAATTTTGTTCATCTTGTATATATATTTTTGGGGTTTTCTTCATTGTTTTCTTGCAGATCTGAAGACGAGGATATAGGTTTTGGTTTGGATTTCTTTGTAAATATATTTTTTGTAGGTGGAATTGTTTCGAGGTCAAAGGAAAAATTGAAATCTTTTTAAGGCTAGACCCCTCTATTGCCGGGACGACTAGGGTTTTATGCTAGATCAAAAGTTTTGAGGGTTGTCTACACATTCTAAGCCTCTGTCTTCAGGCTGCAAGCAATTGAGGCCTCTCTTTCACATTAATATCAAATTTCTTCAAGGGTTTTGATTCATAAAATTCTATAAAATTTCACCAAGTTACTTCTTAAGATCTATTTAAAAATTTTCTCACTTGGGGTTTCAATGATTTTTTGCAAATCTAATACCATCTCTTGATGAAGCCGCAAACACTAGAGTGAAGGGTTTTGAGATTAAATCATTGTTTTGTGGTTTAAAGAATTTAAATTGATTTTATTTTGGGAAGCCACAAATATTTTCGGAGCAATTTTTCTAAGTCAAAAAGATTAATCATCTTCTTGTTGTCAATATATTAACACTTGACATCTTTTGCAGAGGAAGCCAAAATTTTTTTGAAGGGTCAATCCTTGGAACTTCAAGAAATTGATCATAAAATTTTAGAAGACTAAAATTAAAATTTTAGGACAATTTTCTCCAAGCCCATGAGCACTTTAGTGGACTGATTACCCTAGTTGAGAGCTTAAATACCTGAAATCTTGTGAGGGTTTGAGGCTTGAAATTTAAGAAGATCGATTACAATTTTTTTTTGTAAAATTTATTGGCTTGTCTCCTTGCTTAGCCGTTATCAATTGAAGGTTTTATACTCTTGGGCCATGAGCATAAGGAGGTTCAAATCTTCTCTTGTGGAAGCCTTATTCAGTTGAGGGTTTGAAGAAGAGTATTCATTGTGATTTTAATCTCTTATCACATGAAGGAGGATCTTATTTGTTGTAAGGACATATCATTTGTAAATCTCCTCAAGGTTGAAGGGCCTTCTCTCTCTGTCTGAGGGTCTTCTATGTAATTTCATTAATAAAAGGCGTATTTTCTTTGAGGGAGCTTGGGGCTTACCCATGGTATCCCACCTCCTTATATAAAGGGAGGACCTTCTTGTGGTGACTAACTTCTTAACTTGGTTTAGATCTAATCACTAATCTATCTCGTGCATTCATTATGTTGTAGATCTAATCCATCGAATTGTTTCACTTGATCATTGTTAGATCTAGGCATCATTGTTAACTATTTGATCTAGTTGCTATTTTTGATCCTATGTGTCATGTCCCCAATTTTTATTTTCCGCATTAGAGGCAATTTTGGAAAGAGGAGACATTTCCGGTTTTGGGACTTAGGAGATGTTGTCCACTAGAGTGGCACCTGATGATTATGTGAAGACTCCATGCTCAAGGATGAATCAGAGGACACTTGTACCATCATATATCATCAATTCAACAGAGTGTTTAAGCTCTACTTCTACTTCTCATCATCTTTCTCTTGTACCCAGATTCCATGCCCTGCGGGGAATTGTAATAAGTGATGCTAGTAATGATGAATTTTGAGTCAGTATTGAGTCAGTAACAGGCCTAGGTAGTCTGGGACCTTGCCAACAAGTGAGTATTACTCTGGGAGGTTTTTTTTCACTTGGTTAATTATCATCTCCCTACCAGGAGTTAATAATTAATTGAGTTTTTTCCTTCAATTTTACCCCAAAGCCGGAGTACGGCTTGATGGTGAGGCCTTGGGTAAGTCCTAGTGTCTAGAGTCAATGTATATTACCATACTAAATCACACAAAAAATTTCGTGGAATTTGGTTAGCTTTACGTAGTGATTTTTTAATTTTTTAGATTTCCCGCAAATCGAAAATTGCAATAAAAATTGTAATTGAATTGTAATAAGTGTTGCCTAGAGAATTTGTATGGGGTATGAATAATCAAAATTACACCTCTCACCCTCAAATTTCTACTGTGACACACTTTGAGGGGTTAAAAATGTGTTTTGAACCCTCAAAACCCACTTTTCCTAAGTTTAGTGAGAAATCTGGCAATTAATTAAGCCATAAATTAAATAAATGGAGAAAAATAAATATCCACACATGCTAAATGAGGTGGAAATGACGTGGAAAATAATGGAGGAGTTAAAGTAATGTCTCAAGGTGATGTGGACTCCTAAAATCAAGGAAATGACATGTGCTCAAATAAAAATTGAATTTCTCGCTTTAAATGAGAGCTGCTTACTTGAAAATTCGAATTTGTGAAGTTAGTGCATATTTGGGAGGATTTGGGAGAATATTTGGTGGAGATTTTTGTGGAAAATTGTCCCCACATGGGTTACCACCCATATACACTTGTCATTCCATCATAGAATTCGAATTTGGCACATAAGGGAAGAAGAAAATGATGTCCACTTGCCAGAATCCGATTTTTACACTTGGCAATGGATCTCCACATATCAAATTCGAATTTGCCTTGTGATCTCCTCCCTCTCACCACTTGACATTTGGTTCTTCAATGGGATTTGCTCCAAACTTTCTATATAATGGAGACATTGGCTGTCATATTGTATATTGGATACGAGCTATTGTGCTTCCGGAAGCGCTGCTACTTTGTACACTTTTCAAGAATATCAATAAAAGGACTTTGGGGGTCCATTCATGGGTGTTCTTCCTTTGGAGCATGGTGCATTGTGAGCTATTGGTATAATTTTTTCTATGCTTTGAGTTATTTCATTTTCCATGTATTCTTGTGAACTTGCTAGTGCACAACTATCTTGTATTAGCATTTGATTTGAAAGTAGGCTCTAGAGGTTGAAAGTTCTAGTTTATTTTCAAATAAATTTCTAGAAGTTTCAATTCATTGTTTGCTTATCTAAATTTACATGGACTAATGTGTGACTTGAGTATTGTAGAAGAATTCTTTTCTGGATCAAGCGTGAGGAGAAGTCTTTGGGAGACCAACCCGCTCTTGAAGCACCTTCAAAGGAACTCTCATTTGTTATTTGGATTTTTATAGTTTATCTTACGAAAAAGTGTTTTGCAGTGATTCGTTTGGACATAGTTTGTATGCATGCAATCATTTAAAAATGTTTTACTTTTCATTGTGCTTCATTGGATCATATTTTGCTATTTAAAGAGCTTAAGCATGGCTAGACAAAGAGGAGAGTTTACTCATCCTCTTTGGTTTAGCCCTTTGTAGATTAGTGTGTAATATTTTGCGATTTTTTTTGTCTAACACTAGGGCAACAAAGCGGCGAGTTTCATTCCAAATATAGAAGACACTCTTCCTCTGGCGAGATATTAGGCAGTAATTCAACAACTATCTTGAGAGAAGGGATTTCACATTCAATCGGAAGGGTAGCTTCCAGACCATAAACAAGCTAGAATGGAGTGAATCCAGTTGCATCCTTCACCGAGGTTCGGTAAGACTAGAGAGATGAAAACAACATGAGATGCCAGTTGGACTTGTGCATCCTAATCGTACGTTGAAGCATAGTGACTAGAACCTTGTTCATGGCTTCAACCTAGCCAATGGCCTGAGGGTAGTACGACGTTGAGCTGTTGTGACGCAGACCCAACTTAGAAGTCAACCCAGCCATCACGTAATGGCGAAAATGAGAACCATGATCGGTGACAATGGCTTGAGGGACACCAAACCTGGTAATGACATGATTGAACAGAAATTGTGCAGCTGTTTTCCCGTCAGCTGTGAGTGTAGGCATTGCTTCGGCCCATTTAGTGAAGTAGTCCACGGCTACGATAATATAAGCATGCCCCCCGCCCGGGTGAGGGTTACACGTCATAAAATCGATGCCCCACTTCGCAAAGGGACCAATGGTAATCATAGGATGGAGGTGTGCGGGTGGTGCGCGCATCTTGTGCTGGTAAATTTGGCAATCGTGACACTTGCGGACAACAACAATGCAGTCTTTAAAAATGGTAGGTCAGAAATATCTAGCACGAAGAATCTTCTGTGTAGTAGCATATCCAGACATGTGATCACCACATGTGCCAGAGTGGCAATCATTGAGGACTTTTTCAGCCTCTTCGAGAGTTAGATACCGGTGGAGAACAGAATCAACTCCAATGCGGTATAGAGTATCTCCGACTATGAGATAAGGTTGCGAATGATGGCGGATGCGTCGACGAACATCCTTCGTCAACTCAGATCGGAAGGTAGAAGTCTGGAGATAGATGATGATATCACCGTACCATGGATCGAGGGTGCTAATGAGAAAAAGAGTGTCATCCGGAATGTGTTCCTCAGAACTAGAGGGAGCAAAGGCAGATGGTAAAGAGCAAATCAAATCAGCAAAAACCAATGATTACTTCAATTTGGCGGTAGTGAACTCCAAATCAAACTCTTGGAGGATAACGATCCACTTTGAGTATTTGCCCCCCAGCAATTGTCGAGTCAATATATAGGTCATGGGGTTACAATCATAAATCACGGTTACTGTGCGAAGTAGAATATAATGGAAAAAACATTGGACGGCTTGAACAACAGCCAATGCCAATTTCTCGACATGTGCGTAACGTGTTTCGGTATCGAGAAGATTGTGGCTCAAATAGTAAATGACATGCTCGTCACCATTGTCGTCGTCCCGTACCAGAACCATGGTAATAGTGCTAAATGCGGCAGCCAAGTAGAGAGAGTAGTCGCAATGATAATTGGGAGGACGCAAGAGAGGAGCATTGATAAGCAATGTCTTCAGTGCATCGAAAGATTTTTGGGCGACCTCATCCTAGAGGAACGAGACGCATTGCTTGAGAAATTGCGTGAAGCCTTTGGCTACTTCAACATAATTCGATATAAAACGACGCAACAAATTAGCTTTCCCTTGCAGACTCTGCAACTGATGTAAAGAGGAAGGAGAGGGGAGATTGAAAATAGCTTCAACCTTAAGCGGGTCGAGACGAACTCTGTCTTTAGAAATGATAAACCTAAGGAGTCTATCGGAATCAATGCAGAAGACACACTTATGCAGATTGAGCCGAATGTTGTAGCGTCTACAGCGAAGAAAGATTTGACAGAGGTGATCTGGGTGGTCCTTACGCTTAGCAGAATGAGCCGGAAGGTCATCCAGGTAAGGTTGAACAATGCGCTTAATATCATGGAAAGTGTAATATCCCAAAAATGGATTCTTCAGCAGATCATGCTTGAAAAACGCATTCTTCAGGTATGAGGGCTTCAGCTATCATATCATATCTTCTGAAAATGTTTAGCAACCAAAATAAATATCAGCAGCAACCTTTACTCAGCTTTTAAGGGCAAAAAGGTGGGGAAAAGTGAGGATTTTGGCCCTAAAATGAGTGAATAAGGAAATCTGCGTAAACTGACGGGTCAAGGTTCTGGAATATGTTAGAATAGGTCAAGAGGGACTTCCATGTCGAATTTCAGCTCAAACAAAGGCGTTTTGCTATGTTAAACAGTTCCTCCTTCCCGACTAGTCAAGAAAAACCCTGATTTCCCAAGACTTTGAGTATGCAGAAATTTGTTGAAGCAAGGGCAGCGTATTTTCTGAAGGAATATGATGTATAACACTATGAATAATTAGAGAATGAGTTTGGGTACAAGGCATAGGCTTTCAGCAAGGTTAAACATCAATTTTATATAGAAAACCCCTCAAGATAGAGGTGCCGCAAGACAAGAAAATAATCCAGAAACCCTACAGCGTTTTCTGCAGTCGCTGTGAGACAGAAGATGCATATATAGCCAATAATAATGTATGGCAGCAGAAGAGAGTACAAATCTTGAGGAAACAACCTCTCAAGAGAAGAAATGCAAGCCTCCACAACACATGTACATAAACATGAAAAGTAATGCTATTTCTGCCTAAGAAAAATGTTGTATATGATAGAATACTGCTGCAAACTGATGTCAGCACATGGATATGACAATATATGGCTCAAATACAATAGGGGAGCAAGCTCTAACCCTTACAAGCAAAAATACCTCAATCCTCCAAGGGATTGGCTGAAACACACAAAATGGCAAAAATGCCGGAGTTGCTGGGCAGTAGCTGCAACTCAATCTGGAACACAATAGAGAAGGCTGAAGATGATGCACAAACTGAAGTAGACCTCCTCCAATGGATCTCCAAGTGGAAGGCTGATCCTTACACTTGAGATCTTCCCCACAAATCAACCCGCAAACCCTCCATGAAAATAACGCAGATACTGAGAGGGACTGCACAGTAGTGGGATAAAACTCTTTGGCCAAGTGCCAAGATCTGCAAATCAGCTCCAAGTCCTCCAATCCGATCCTCCAAAGGAAAGAGAGGCTCTCCCTCTGAAAAACAAGAGAAGGAAGTGGTGTTGTGAAGTCAGCACGGCAACACCCTACAACACAGTATTACGCTGCTGCAGCAATAACGCTGTCCTGGAGGATGATGCTAAGAAAATAACCTTGCCCGAGTAGGCACTCGAAGTCCCCCGGGGCTAAGGGCGAGATCTCCACACGGAGACACTCGGTGCACTAAACAGTGCAGCAGACGGGCTAAACAGCCAGCGTGCCAAAGAAAGACAAATGTCTCACTCAATAATCAATAATCCAAGAATCCAAGCATGAATCAAATGAGGAGGCTCCTCCATCTTTTATAGTGTTGGTTTCCCTCCAAAACCCAATGTAGCCTTTCTCTCTCCTCCACATCCTCATCCTTATCCACATTCTCATCCTTATCTGCGCAGAAGCTTGGAGAAACTTCTAGAGTGTACATAGGCCCCCTCCTCCACATGGTGTTGGGTCCCCCCTTGACTCCCACTTAAGTCACAACGTTGTGCTACTAGGTGGATGTCTTATTTCATTTAAGTGAGTTTAGACCCTCTTTACTCACTTTTTATTTACTTACAAACTATAGGTGGCAAAATAAACAAAATAGAATATTCCAATTTTCTGTCGCAAATTAGGAATATTACAGTCCCCCCCGGCAAAATGGTGCTTGCCCTCAAGCAACATTGCTCGTTGAAATGTAGCCCCAACATTCTTAAGACCAAAAGGGAGCTTCTTGTAGGTGAAGGTACCTCAAGGACAAATAAAGGTGGTCTTGTGTTGATTAGTCGGAAGAATATTGATTTGGTTGTAACCAGAAAACCCGTCGATAAGGGAAAAGATCTCACTCCCAGCACACTCGTCAATGATCTGGTCGATAAAAGGAGTGGGATAGTTATCCTTAGGAAAAACGCGGTTGATGTCACGGTAATCCACACAGACACGAATAGTACCCTGATTTTTATCCACAGGAATAATGTTAGAAACCCATTCTGTCATGGGAATTGGATAAATGAAGCCAGCTTTGAGAAGTTTTTCAACTTCTCCCTTGATGGCGCCTGCCTTTCTAGGGTGCATGGGACAAAGACGTTGGTGAACAGGCTTCGTGTCAGGATAAGTAGGAATCTCGTGCACAACCATACTCGGATCGATGTCGGGCATTTCTTCGTAAGACCAAGCGAAAACGTCTCGGAACTCTCGGAAGGGACTAGTATAGACCTTGATCTCATTAGGAGAACAGGTTACCCCTGTGTGGATGTTCTCGACAACCCTCGATTTGAGGAAGATGTTGATAGGCATCGTTTGCGTAATGTTTTCCAGGTTACCTTCCGCAAAAACTTCATGTGTCAAGATGGGCATTTGAAGCGGATGGGAAGGAGCTTGGGAAGCGAATTTCTCGAGACAAGTAGACATGGCCCCAAGGCCATGCATAAAGGAGGAAGCATGATGACTATCGTCCCAAGGAGGATCCTCAAGAGACATGGTTTCCACAATGGCCTCATCAGTGGGAAATATCTCATTTAAGGGATCGGGCGAATCCGAAGCGCCGAGCCAAGGGGATTGAGAATACGTGTCAAGAGACACACTCAAAGGAGTATGATTAGAGGGAGGAGGAGTCGAAGTCGAAATAATTTTGCAATAATCAATTTCTATTGGGCTTAACGACATTGCGTCACCAAACGAATCAACCTGTTTAGGCAAAGGGATGATCCATGGATCAAAAGTCGTGGAGATCATGTTGACCTGAGCAGTGTTGGGCGGAGGAAGAGAAAAAAGACCCATAAGGGAAGGATCTTTAAAATGACTCGGTCCTATGCTCTCATAAGGCGTAGGAATACGATCTACATATGGAACGTTGCTCTCGGAAGATGTGGAAGTGAAAAAGGACAACTGATCAACAGTGATGACCTTTCCTTTGTGCGGAAATCGAAGGACACGAAAGAGAGTGGACGGGACACATAACATGGCGTGAGTTCAACTACGACCGAGGAGAAGATTGTAATTGAGTTTGGCCTCAACGACTTCAACCTCAACGTTAACCGTTTTCCTTTCTAACGTAATAGGTAAACTGGCGAGAACACCAAAAGGGCGAGATTCCCTTCCTTCAAAAGCTTATAAAGTGTTTGGAGATTGATTGAGGGCTGGAGAACCAATGGCTTTCCAGCAAGCAGAAGACATGATGCAGGTAGATGCACCCTCGTCCACGACCGCTCGATGTATATTCTTTCCATTAATCCCAACTTGGATAATCAGTGCAAGCTAGTGAGGGAGACGCGGGACGAAATTTTCCAAATCGAAAGTGATAAGGCTAGAATTGGCGGGGTCAACCCCTCCCGTTGTGATGGACAGCTCTGAAGTGCTTCCAACATGGACATAGCGGACGACGTCTGAGCTAAATCCTCAACAATACTGTAATGCTGAGCGACACGGGCATTTGTGTTGTAGGAAGACTTTCAGAGTACACCTTTAGAAGGTGGTCGTACAATGGGCTCAGTGCTGGGCCTTTCAATGTGAAGAGGGCCAGAAGCAGGTAGGGGAGGAGGACCATTAGCGATCTCTTTCCGTGCTGCCTGATGCTGTTCGGTATAATCTTTCGATCTGGTAGCAATATAGATGGGTGCAGGACCATTCATCATGAAGACCTGAGAGCCAAATGGGGCGAAGGACTGAGGCTGCTCCACCATCTGAGTTTGCTGCGACGAGAATGGTTCTTTAAGAATGGCCTGAGTGCCTTGAGTTCCTTTGAGCAATCGACTCACCTCGGCCCGTCGTGGATAGTCCTTGGTGTAATGCTCTTCGTCACAAATCAGACAAGGGTACTTCGGTTTGCGTTTTGAACCATCATCAGCACTAGGTTTCGAAGAATCCTGTTTTGGGGTATCGGCTTTGGTCTTACCCTTACCCTTTTTCTTACCTTTGGAAGTTTTATCTGCTGGATTGGACAAGACGGCATTCACTTCCGTGGTCTTACCAGGATTCGGAGGTGGCTGAGAAGCAATATCAGTGGAAGAAGTAGATTTTTGCTTCGCAGGATTTGGAGAAGACTTTCGAGAAGTCTGAGACATAGAACTGATGATACCGTCGACAGATGGCGTCGCCAGTGCTTTGGTAGTTCCATGTCGCGGAGCATCAGGCAAGAGTTCATACAACGTGCCGGATTGAGAGTACATGAGATCGAGATACTAGGCACGAGCAATGGCTTGTTCCTCAGTAACACATGCTCCCATAGCAATGTCCTTAGCAATCAGACCGATAAAAGAGGTAGTGAACCAATTAGTTAGAAGTTGATCAGGAATCTCAAACTTGATCAAACGACGACGTTGCCTCCATTCATGATATGATTGGAGATATGAGTAGCCTGATCCTGTTTCAAGGATGTTAGGAGGTGCGTCCCAGTTTCATACCGAACTGGTAACTGAAAGTGCGTGAAAAATGCCATGGCGATAGAGTTGAAATCTTGAAAAATGTCGCGAGAGAGTTCAATGTACCACTTTGCAGCGACACCAGTGAGAATCCTTTGGAACAGACGCAGTCGAATTGAATCGTCAACCCAAGAGTTAGAGGAGCACCAAAGATGGTATGTCATAACATGCACTTGGGGGTCTTCTTCAGACTTGCCTTCAAATTTGGGACAATCGCCAGGGATTTTAGTCGGAACTGGAGGCCAATATGGATTATGAAGGATAAAATCATTTGTCAACTTCGACACATCAAGCAGTTTTGGCGTGGCAAGAAAGGGCAGTTGCAGATTGAAAGGCATTGCAGGTCTTTGATAGAGACCAGTATTGGGATTCCAACCAGGTTGAGAGAAATTATGACCCCATATGTTCTGTCCTGGAGGATTTTGTCCATAGGGGTTACAAGCATGATAATTCTGCCCATACATCGGTTGAGGACCAGGATATTGATTATGAGCGAACCACTAAGGTCTTGTCTGAACAACATATGGATTTTGTTATGGAATGTAAGCAGTGCCTTGGGGCGAACTATATACCATCTGAGATTGACCTTGAGGAATAAAAGGTGGGCTCTGAGGCTGCATGGGTTGCCCTTGGGGTGCAGGTTGACTTGGATGCTACGGTTGAATAGGTTTTCCTTGGGGTACAGGTTGGCCTGGATGCTAAGAGCCATTGGGCTGCCCTTGTGGAAGAGGTTGGCCTGATGGTTAAGATGAGCCAGGTTGCCCCTGAAGACCAGGTTGGCTTGGCTGAGACGAGCCAGGTTGCCCCTGAAAAACAGGTTGGCCCGACTGAGCAGTAGAGGGTTTACCTTGTTGTACAAAAGTTCGGCCTTACTGAACGTAAGGCTAGTTTTGTTACACAAAATGTTGTCCCTGAGGTGGATAGGTTTGCCCCTGGGGAACATAAGATGCTCCCTGTTGAACATGAGGTTGACCAGCGGGATCGTAGGGTTGTCCCTGTTGGACTGAAGGTTGTCCTTGAAAGGGTTGTCCTTGTAGACCATAGGGTTGTCCTTGTAGGTATGTAAACTGGTTGGGGTAAATCGGCATTTGAGGTGTCTGAACATACAATGGACTTTGTGGGTGAGGCCCATAGTGATAGATGTGATTTCCATGCTCATCATAATAATGCGGAGGATTGATGGGAGCTTGCACCTACTGAGAACCCTGAGGGATATAATTCTGTTGCTGAATGGCCAACATGTACTGATCATACGTCAAACCTTCAGGAATCGGATTAGAAGAGACATGCGCATTACTAGTAAGTTGATGGACTCCCGATACGTGAGGTTGTGATCCACTCATGGCGGGCCCAACAGGTATCGTGGAAGCGATAAGAGTCGTCCCATGAACAGCAGAAGATGGCGGTATTGATGGATTCACACTAACAGAGGGTGTGGATGAAGCCACACAGATAGTGGGCTTGGTTGGGACAGACATAATGATCGTTGACGTAATGGGAGTTGAGGGGGATGCACCCGATACAAATGACCCTTCCGAGGGAGACGATGTACTCGACCATATTGGATTCTGATACAAAGATGTAGCACTAGAAATGATCTAACTCAACGAACGATAACCGGCTGGGAGAGATAAAGGCTATGAGGAAGGCTGACCTGAGACATAAGGAAAATTCTCCGGAGGGAATTGATATTCTCTAGTAGAAACATAAGTCTCTTCACTATTGATGGGACTCGTAGTATCCATGTCAGATGAAGACATGTTGTCAGCGAAAGGGCGACGAGTAGTGACAAGTAAAGCACGTGTTAATGGAGATTTAAGCGGTTTTGAGGCAAGAGGAGGATCTTCTTCTTCTCTGAAACCGACCCAAAGGTCTAGAGATTGCCAATTGATATCAAATGGTTCCTCAAGAGGAGATCGAGTAGCAAGAGGTAGAATACTTGGAATAATAGAATGCTAGTAACCTAAAGGCCTAGTAGGCTGAGATGCCTTCGAAGAAACTTCGGGAGAAGGATCTCCACTATGAGGTAATGAAGGGGACGAAGAAACTGGTGGTTCCGCCACTGTGACTTTGTCTCAAAAAACAAGAGAGAAAAGAGATGACCAATTCGAGGCTTTGTAATATTCCTAATTAGCGACAACTAATTGGAATATTCGATTTTGTTCAGTTTTGCCGTCTATAGTTTATAAATAAATAAGAAGTGAGTGGAGAGGGTCTAACTCACTTAAGTGAAATAAAACACCCTCCTAGTAGCACAACGTTGTGACTTAAGGGGGAGCCAAGGGGGCCAAGCACCATGTAGAGAGGGGGCCTACGTTAGCTCTAGAAGCTTCTGCGCAGGAGAGGTTGGACACGTGGCAAGAGATGGAGGCTACGTTGAGGAGATGGCCTTGGGATTGGAGGAAGGCCAACGTTATAAAAGAGGGAGGAGCCTTCTCATTTGGGGCATTCTGTTGTTGATGATATTGAGCTAGACGTTTTGTCTTCTTGAGCACGCTGGCTGTTTAGCCTGTCTGCAGCACTGTTTAGTGCATTGAGTGTCTCCGGTCGGAGATCTCGCCCTTAGCCCCGGGGGACTTCGAGTGCCTGCTCGAGCAAGGTTATTTCTTCAGTATTTTGTGAGAGGTTTTGTTGTTTGGGTTTGCTGCGGAGCTGGGCTTTCATAGAGACTGCGCAGTCACTGGGAGAGAGGACGCAGTCCATTTTGGAGGTGCTTCGGATCGGGATTTCTGCAGGAGATTGAGCCGAGATTTTGAGCAGAGGATCAACCTTTGCCTGTGGGAGGATTTTGATGGAGTTTGAGGTTGTGTTTCAATCATTCACATTTAGCCTCTACGTAGAGCCTTGGAGGCCAGCGTAATTCCTCGAGGGGGTGTTTTCTGGTGATTTCCGGGGGTCGGCCATTTTTGATATGGTTTTTGGGTTTTGTCGGGATTGGTGAGTAGAGGAGGATTGCAGATTTTCAGCTCATTCCGGCAAGGGGATCAACCCCTAGTCTTCAGTTCATTCCAGCAGTAGCAGCTACACGGCAGTTTTCCAGTAGATGGGACGCAGTTCAGAGAGCAGCCATTTCCTGTATATTCTGAGAGTATTTCTTCACTCGCCTTGAGCAAGATTAGGTGCCATCACTCTGATCACCTATTATACTTCATTATATTTCTCAGATTAATAAAATGGCTTAGCATTTCCTCTTATGTTTCTGGATGAGTTGCCGTATTTTCTTTCTCTGCTATTATATGTTTGCTGCACTGTTATTTTTATATATTCTTGAGCATTCTAGTTCTATACGACTTGGTATGTTTATCTTCCACTCTTAGACAGAGTCTGGAAAGGGCCAGGTAGCCTCCGGATCTCGTCCTCTTTTCAGAGGCAGAATATCCAGTAAATTCCCACCCAGTCCATCTCTGGTTGGAGTTCGCCGTGTTTTAGAGATATCCCCGAAATGGGATATTACATTCTTCAAGACCAAACACTAGGGAATTACTTAAGAACAAGCCAAGAAAATAACTTTAATGGGTGTGTGATCGTAGGTAATCGATTTTATGACACTGAAACAAAACTTTGCCTTTTCATATTTTAAGAGACAAGAAAAGGGCAAAAGGTGACTCTAGTCACTTTCAGGTTAGGCGAGCTTGAAAGGACAAGTGCTTGATGATCTTTTCAATTTTAGGGAGTCACAGAAAGATCAAAGTGACTACTCAGGAAATCTAAGCAAGAGGGTGTACCAAGCTCCCGTGAACTGCAATATACACCTCGGTGATCAAATGAAAGAGAAATGACCAAGGTCTTAACGTACTTGCAGGCAGTCTCCTCGAATGCTGTGTTCGGTGTATCATGGTTACAGGGCGGCAGACTCAGCTTCCTATGGATAAAGGATTGCAACCTATGAGGGTCTCCCTTTATATACTCGATGGTACGGGGAGCACAACTCCGTGCTAGTGCTGTCTAATGCCATATGGCGAACAAAAACTACTATGTTTAACGACGCTGGAACACGTCACTAGCCTAGACCTCTAAATATGTGAGCGTTAAGTTTCAATGCTTCCTTAGGTTGATTGAGTTCATTTTAAAGTTGATCTTGAATTAATGTTGTAGTTTCAAGGCCTTACCAAATGTAATCTCCAATCCCTAATGCACAACTACATGCGAAAGAACATCATTCCAATTCGATGGATAACTAGCTAAGAGAGGGATAGTAGTTCACAACGAAGCAACAAGCAATTGAATGCAAGGAGAACTCTTCCTAATGCTTCTAACACAACCAAAGAAGAAAACGAAAAGATCTTTCTCTTGTTGTTCACTTTTCAATGAGAAAGCTACTAATGCAAAAGAACGCTTTTCATTTTCAGATAGAGAGAAAGAATGCAAATTTTGTTCTTTTAGAGGAATGAGAAGCAATCATGCATTGTTACACTAAAAGACAAAACGAATACTAGTTTTGAGCAACTCGAATGAAATGATAAAAAACAAAGAGACCAATTCAACACGAATATAAAACACACTCAAAATAGAGACGCATTCCTTCAAGCAAAAAGAGGACTTTTCAAATCAACTCAGTGAGCAATGTAATCTATGTTCAGGGTGACAGGGTGACAGATGGAAGGTCAAACGGACACCAAGATGATAGTTTAACAACCCAATGACATGTAGAATCGAAAGAAAAGATCAGACAATTAGTCAGCAGGCTGAAAAGATAAAAGACGAGACTGACTCAGACTCAACTGAGAAGGCTCAGTGAGGAGGTGGCCGATCAAACGACAAAAGACACCTAGAAACCCTAGGATAACGAACCACACTGTTCAGATGAGGGGCAAACAACTGAGAAGAATGAGATAGGGAAGTCAAAGAAATTCAAATGGACTAATTCAAGAGGGAAAAACCAATCCAGAGGCAAGACACACTGACAAAACTTAGGGAAGAGGCCAAAATCCTAGCCTACAGGATTCAGCGCGTCTGTTCAGTTGTAATCCGCGCTGAACAAGGGAAGTGAACCTGTAAAAAATGCAACAAGCGCCAATTGGCGCGACTGTTAAGGAAACAACAATGCCGAGCTAGAAAACCATGGAAAGGATAAAAAGCCATTGAGAAAAGGGCAGACTCAACACTCTGAGACTGAGTATGATAGCTGGAAACAGTTAAACAAGCAAAACAAAGAAGAAAAGTGGTAATACGACCAAAGTTGGATAGACAAGCAAAACATTAGACGAACAACGAGAGACGACAAACAAACTGATCCCCAGTATCGTCACCAACTTGTTGAGCAGGCAAATCCCCTCTGTGGATAGAGGTGATCCCTCTAGCCCTAGGGTGGGTCTAGCAACAAGGGAACATGTTGGACTTTTGGACTCCTAGCTTATAAATGAGAAACAAGTTGGGATAGATAACCTACCTCGGTCCAACGCTCTTGTCGTGGCTTGCAGCAGCGATCCTCCGATCTTTGTCTTCACACGTCGTGATCTTTTAGTGATAATGTCCGTGTACTTGTACAAAGATCAAGTGAATGATGACAGCATACGAAAACATATTCTCATTTACAGCTATTCGATTGGTCAAGGAGAATAATTTTTTTTGCATATGATCGAACACAAAATTGGAACCAAAAACCAGTCATGTATTAATGATAGGGAAAAGAAGTTTACAACCTTAATGCCTTGACGTTGCAGCCTCCTTCGATGGGTTCAGTCGGGCGTGTCTCAAACATTCGTTCGAGATTGAACTCGATGAGGCAATGGGCCTAAACTCTCTCTCAATAATGGATTCCTCTCTGTCTTATTTTACATACCAGCTATAATAATGACTGTTCAGCTAGCTGAAACAATGTGAGAAGGAAGTATTTATAGGAGAGGAGGGAGTGGTTTGGGATCCCTCATAAGGTGGAAGAGAGGTCTTATCCCTTTGGGGAGTTGCACATTTGTAGGAAACAAGAAGCCAAAGGGAGGACTTAGACTTTATTCAGTCGAACAAACCATGATGACTCCGCTCACAAAGTTGTTAGGCATGGAAACTTCGTTTCTATTTAAAAAAATTTCCAAAAACAGCTTGGCGCAGGTGCCCCACTGAGATAGAGCACCAATGGGCACAGGGCCCAGTGTTAATTCCTCCATGGGTGCGAGGCGGCAAGAGTTTCATGGGCGGATTTTGGCAGGAGTTATTTCGGTTGGTGGGCACCGAGCTCACTCTCAGTATGATCTACCATCCCCAAACAGATGGACAGACAGAGATAGTTAACAAGTGGCTGGAGGGCTACTTGAGTAACAACGTTACGATGCAGCTTGTGATGGCTGCACATGGGGGAGTATTGCTACAACTCCACCTTTCACATGTCGATAGGTATGTCTCCATTTTGTGCTTTGTATGGTTATGATGCTCTAACGTTTGTTGATGTCATATTTGGAGACAACAAGGCCCCACAGGCCAAGGGTTGGATCCAAGAGAGCCAAGACATACCGAGGGCTCTCAAGGATAACTTAAGGACTTCACAAAACCAATAGAAGATCTATGCAGATTGGGGCTGTGTGGAGAGGCAATTTTAGGTTGAGGACCTAGTTTACCTATGCAAAAGGGGGCAGATAAGCTGAAACCCCGTTTTTACGGACCATGTAGAGTCACTCAGAGGGTGGGGGAGGTAGCATACGAGTTGGAGCTACCCCCGGGGAGCTGGGTGCACAATATTTTTCACGTATCTTTCCTAAAGAAGGCCTTGGGACATCAGGTTACAACAACTACTGAGTTACCCCTATGGATGATGAGGGGCACTTAGTGCTACAGCTGGAGGCCATTTTGGATACTAGGGAAAGACAACTGAGGAACAGGGTGGTCAAGGAATTTTTGATTCGATGGAGGAACTTACCAGATGAGGATGCCACTTGGGAAGGGGAGAAGATCCTCTAACATCCATCACTGCAGGTGCTTGAGGACAAGCAACATCTTGGTGAGGAGGACTGTAATATTCCTAATTAGCTAACTGCTAATTAGAATATTAATTTTCGTTAATTTTATATTTTGCTTAAGTTTTGGCTAGAAAAGATGTGGGCTTGGGGACCCACAAATGTAACTTAAGAAACTATAGGCAGAAGACATTAGCTTAAGGGAAAAATTGTTGCTTTATTGGGAGCGTGGCTCCAATGAGAAGGGATTGCATAGTATGTGTGGGACAACGCAGTCATTGGCTCAAGTGGAGGCAACGCAACACAAGGTGGGACCCAAGGGAACATTGGGCAACTTTGGACAAAAATGAATGAAGCAGCCTCATTTTGTCATTCATTCATCATTCTCAGAATTTGTCTTTCGACATAACACGCTTGAGCAAGTGCCAAGTGTACAAGTGTTGTTCAGCACACGAGTGTTTTCGAGTGGGAACCTCAACCTTTCCTTCGGGGGACTTCAAGGTCCTGCCCAAGGAAGAAGATTTTACCTTCATCGATTCAGTCTGGCAGCTGTGAGCTTCACCCACAATGTGACACCATAGGGAGTAGTGCAGAGAAGCACCAACAGATCAATCACTACGCAGTATTGAGAGGGGGACACTCCAGGAGTTGAGGAGTGTGAGGAGTTTGGTGCCGGGATTTGGTGGGGAGGATAAGAGCTTCCTATTAGGGATTTTGCAGGCATTTTGGGAGCCTTCTACAGCAGAATTTCCAGGAGAACAGATTCATCCAATAATGCAGAGAGCCAAGCCCAAGAGGGCCAATTTCTGGGGTCAGGCATTTCACAAATCCTTTGTAGGTTTTTGTGGGTTTCATGATTAGAGGTCGGGGTTAAAAGTTCAAAATTTTCTGAGCAGTGTAGCAGGCCCTAACAACATTTCTTTGGGAGCAACAACAACATTCTTGCGAAGGACTGCGCAGAGCTACAAACAAGAAGTGTACATTTTTGGGGGAGATTTCGGGCTTGTTCCAAGGCTATCTTCAACTTTCCTTGAGCGAGCCTAGGTGCCTTCATTCTAGCCAGGATTTTTCAGGCAACGTTCAGGCCAGAAATCTCCATTATGTTGAGCAATACATTTTATTATTCAGCCCGTAATTGCACCATTTTGTGGGTTTTCTGGGTGATTGGTTTGGGGCAGATTCCTTTTTGGGTTTGGTTGAGCACATTGTGGAGAGGCACCAACTATAATTTCAAGAGGTTCTGAGCGCAAGAGTGGCATATATCACCATTTTCTTCCAGCAGCAAGAGCAAGAATTTATTGGGTCTACGTTGATCTTAGTTGGGATGATATTTGAGCACTTGGGAATTGCTTCCACAACCTCGGGCTTTGCTTGCTTCATGTAGCAAGCCCAAGTTCTTATTTTCATCAATATATTGTACTTATTCAACTCAAATTTTAATATAAAGATCCAATTTTGGTGCTAATATATGTGTATCTGCTATTTAATTATGTTTTCCATTTTTGGGTATTGTTCATGAGCATGTCTTTATGTTATTCACTGTTAATTTCCTATTAGGAACATTACATTTTCATCAATGGGAAGAGTCTCAGTAACAAGAGAGATCACTTTAAATAGATATGCTAGGTATATGGCATAGAGTGATCAAGCTAAAGTTCATTCAAGAGAGAGGCTCAATAATGGTAGAAGGCTTTAAAGAAGCAAAACATTGTTAATGAAAAGCTTAAGAGAAGAAGGCTCAAGACCTAGGGTTTTGAGATTTTCGATGGTGATAGGAATTCACAGGGTCAAGGCCCGAGACTAGGGTTTCCCTCATAGAGCAACACCTAGGGAAAGAGATTTTATGGATGAAATTTGAGTGGATTTCCACCAAATTGATAGGTTAGGTAGCCTAGACCTATCTCTTGATGTTTAGGCTCTCAAATCCCCGAAAAACGTCCTCCCTAAAATTTTTCTCCAAGCCCTAGATTTTCGCCCTACTCTTAAAAGGACAAAATTTGAGAAGAAAAAATTATGGAAAATGTTTAAGGTTGATCATCAAAGACTTGGGCTAGTGCCTTGTCCTTTGGGCATATGGAGTTAAGGATGTGATAGATAAACCAAATATGTTGCTAAGGAGGCCGAAATTTGATGGCCTAGGTATCAAAATTCCAACATTTACCCACTCAATAATAGATGGAGTTTGATGGAGAGTTATAAGAATTCATCTACTAGGAACATTCATTACATGTTATACAATGAGTAACATATGCAATTCTCAACTAGATAGCCTTTAAAATTTATTTTCAACAAGTTAGGGAAAAATCAAGCACAATCTAGAAGCAACTATTCCATACATTATACAAATTCAAAATGATAATCTTGTTAATTTTTCTTAGGGCTACATTGTTCTTTGCTATAGATAATTGCATTTAAAAAATTTCAATATTTACTCTTTACATTCACCCAATAACATCATTATCAACATTAGCAATTATGCTAAGTCGCCTGACACGAGGACACATGACACGAAGGACATGAGGATTCGAGTGTCGGACACTGACACGTTGACCCCTCGGAACAGGACACGTTATATATTATTTTATTAAAATATATTAAAAATTAGATATTTCTTACACAAATTCTCATTCATGACACAAATTATTGATTCAAACATAGATCTTCATCTAGATGTAAGTTTGACAAAGTAACATTATGCATATAAATACAATTGTGACATATTCACCAATGATCCAATAGGAGAAAGACAATATACTGCAGTTTTCTCATTAAGTCTTCAAAATTAAAATGTGTTACATAGGTAGTAGAAATGCCAATAGCAAATAGAAATAGCAAATAAAAAACAAATACAAGCCTCAAGGGAGTAGGTAGCTCATGAGTCATCATAATCAATATCACTGTCATCATCATGGTCACCACTGCTCTCCTCTGCTGCCTAGCCCTTACTCTCTTGTGACATATTTCCACAACGAATATTTGTTATCTTGAGGGTGTTGCCTTCCCTCAACATTTGAAGCTTCTGTTGCAGCCCCACTTCCAATAGAGGGAACACTTGAAGATCCTGATGAAATTGGAACATGAGGGGCATCTGCATCGGGGACATTCTTCCCCTTCCTTTGCCCCTTCCTTATTGCCCTTGATCGAGCCATGAATGATGTAAAAAAAATAAAGAAAAAATGCACAAATTTGTAAAAAAAATGCACATGCTAACTGTTGCAATAAAAATGCAAAAAAATAGAGACATTCTTACCCTTCCTTTGCTCCATCCTTACTGCCTTTGCTCTTTGCTCCCACACACCCACATCAAACCCACATCAAGAGAGAGTTAAATGTGAAGTTGAAATGGGCCAAAACGACCATTTATGGGCCGCGTGGCAGAGATAAAGTGGCACATCACATTGGTTAAAAGGTGGTTGTTAGGGGCTCTTGGTTGCTGGCTGGAAGAAGATAAGGGGAAAAGCTCTCCTAGGGGTACCCATTTTTGGCTAAACAAGCTTTGTTGTGTGGTTGTTGATCACAATATGATTATAAAATAGTATGCGAAGCAACCTACACTAATATGATTGAAAATGACACATGCATGTGCATTTCATGCAAAGTGGTACATTTATGGCAAGTCCATTCAAAATAAATTTCAATGAAAATTCAGTAACCAAAAAATCAGGAACTTCCAAAACAACCATTGTTAGAGAGAAACCCATCTATAAAATTTACTTTTTATCTTGTAAACAAAATGTGAACAAAATTTAAGATGGGAAAACCTGCTAATTCTACTTGACATTATTGATTTTAAGTATTTTTTCACAATAAAATTTTCTGAGATGGGTCCTGAAAAACTAAACCTTTCTTAGCATTTTCAATGTAGCACATCAACATAGGAAGAGGTGGGACATGCACCATGTCCCCCACCGTGATACTGGTTGTTCTGATTTGTATTCTACTTGAACTAATGAGATATTAGGATTTCCTATTAAAGTATTTGTAAAACATAGACATCATTATATTTGATATTGTTTCTTGGGATTTATCATATACTTCATAATTGACATGCTGTTCTTGCTCATATATTGATATTTTTGTTTGGCTTTTTACGGTTATTATTATTTTTTTTCCCTTTTTGTTCTTATTTTGGTATGAACATTGCTATGTAACTATCGTCTTGACAATGACTTTTTGGTTTAAGATCAAGAAATTACTGAAATGCATGGTTATTATTGATGAGCAACAATTAGGCTTGCAATTGTTTTATTTTATATTTTCAACTAATACCTTTAACAATATGAGTATTTTGATTTCATATAGGGCACTTTTAGGGAGTGTGAGCAACTATTGCGTTCAACATGCCAAGTGTCCCGTTCTTGTTGTGAGGAGGCCATTGTGAACCTTATTCGTGATTGGTTGGTATCACTGCTACCTCTTTGTTGTATTCAGATATAATATTAATGGTTCGGAGATTGGATAGAAGAATTTTGCAATTACTGTGTGACTAAAATGTGGAGTATTGTGGTTGCCTTATATTTCTGGAATGTAACCACCATCGTTCCTCCATTATTCTATTGAAAACATGTAAATAAAGTAACTTGAAATATCTAGCACTTGAATAGCAATTCATGGTACATGGTAAAATTATTAGCAATAAAGACAACATGGGGATGCTAATTTATTGAGGATTTTCCAATCAATAATAGACTGAATGCTAAAATGATAAGAATTTTTAGGTGCAATACTTTATTATTCCTATGTTTTCTACTTCTTGTGGAGCCTGTCTATAGTTGTCTAGAATTGGGGTGGGCAGGTATTATATGCATGGCATTGGGAATTTGCGGCTCAAAGGTAACTTTGTTACATCTTGTGTTTTTCTTTAAAGTCGCGACATGACAATTTATGATGGCCTTATTTATTTCATTGAATCATTTTATCCATGACTAAATTTGAGGAAACAATAGATTTTGTAATATTCCCAATTAGCAGCAGCTAATTGGAAATATTAATTTTGACTAATTTTGCCTTTATAAAGTTAAAATATAAATAAAGTGGGTGAAAAGGAGAATATGACCCACTTAGGATAAAACGTACTCCCTAAAGTCACTAAGGAGATATAACGTTGTGGTCAAGGTGGGCCAAGGGGGCCAAGTGACAACGTATGGGGGTGTAATATTCCCAATTAGCAATGGCTAATTGGAATATTCGATTTTGGTCAATTTTGCTTTAAGTAGTTAGATTATGAATAAAAGTGAGTAAAAGGAACACAACTCACTCTAAAATAAGGGGGACTTCCTAGTAGACGCACGTTGTAATCAAGGGGGCCAAATTGAGCACACAGCAAAGGGATATTACCATGGTATCGTGGGTGGAGGCGCACACAGCAAAGGGATATTACCGTGGTATCGTGGGTGGAGGCGGCTGTAGGTTTTGAGAGCGGCCAACACTATATAAAGATGATAGCCTCCTCATTTTGGCATCATGGGAGTTTATGCATTTTGAATCTGGTCATTGCGACTATCGAGCACGCTGGCTGTTTAGCCTGTCTGCATTGCGCATTGAGTGTTTCCGTTCAGAGATCTCGCCCTCAACCCCTGAGGAATTCAAGTGCCTCCTTAGGTGAGGTAGTTCCGTCAGTGTTTTTTTTTGTAGAAGAATCGATCCGCTGTATTTGTGGAGGAGCAACGCGTCTATTGGCTGTGTGGCATCTGTGGAGGAGCAGTGCGTCTATTGACTGCGCAGTCCTGAGTGGGAGGACGCAGTCCGTATTGGGAATTTCTGGATCAGCAGTGATCATATTATTAAGGATCCAGACAGTGGCGGCGTGATCAGTGGGAGGAAAGCACAGATCCGCAAGACGGTATTCCCAGACAGCTACACGGCCGTTTTCAGCAAGCTGGAACGCAGATCTGATACTCAGCCAGTCCATGCAGCGTTCTGAGAATAGATCTTGACTTGCCTTGTGCAAGATTAGGTGTTATCACCTATTGTACTCTATATTTATCAGAATAATAAAATGGCTCAACGTTCTCTTGGTATTTCTTGAGTATCTGTGCATGTTATATATACACGCTATTGCATGCTCGCATTTCTGTTATTCCTTCCATTTGCAATTCGATTTCTGTACCACTTGTTGTGTTTTCTCCCACACTCTTAGACAGAGTCTGGAAAGGGCCAGATAGCCTCTAGATCTCATCCTCTTTTTAGAGGTGAAATATCTGGTAAATGCCCTCCCAGTCCATCTCTGGTTAGAGTTTGCTGTGTTTTAGAGATATCCATAAAAAGGGATATTACAGTGGTATCAGAGCATAGATCTGGCTCAGCTTGTGGAGCTAGTAGTCTATGTCATCGGAAGAAAAACCCTACATCTGCCACAGAGGTAGGAAGTACAGAGATATTGAGCGTAGGTTGGAGAACACCTACGGAGAGGGAGACTGTGTTCAAGTGGTGGACACAGAATAGGAGGAGCTTGCGGTAGAAGCAGGGCAGGGAGAGGCGATGGCGGAGGATAGCGATGCAAAACAGTTTGGGGAAACACTCCTCAGATCAGTGCAGGATCTGGCGAGGCAGATAGAGGTGATGGGTCAGAGATTCACGGCAGTGGAGGCTAGGCAGCGTGAAACCCCAAGGGGTTTCCAGGTTGGTGAGGGGTCGGGCACATCTCACCATTTGCAGGAGCAGGTTGCCACTCCGCACCAGGCATCACATGCCCCCACTCGTGCCACTATGCCCACTTTTTTGAGTGCAGATATTGGGGCAAGAGCACAGGAGGAACCAGAGCCTGACTGCATAGGTGATTATTTTGCTGAGTACCAGGCAGCTGGGCAGGAGTTCAGGGATGCCATTTTATTCAGAGACTTTGTTTAGCTCAAGTGGGACACCTGACCCCGCGACTGTCACAGAGGGCACAGACATTATCATGATGGAGACACCCAACGTACAGCGAGCCGATTCCATTTGCCTACGTTTGATGGTTCATCAAACAGTTTGACAAAGTCTTCGGGTGGTAGCAGCTTTCTTGGCTCAGCCTGTGAGTCTAAGCCCAAGAAGATCAGAACGTTGAAAAATATGAGTTTATTCTCATCTATTTTCAGATCCAGAGGAGATGCATCCACCTTTGAGGAGGTCAAGACGATTGAAGAAAAAGAAGAGGAAGTACCATGCACTTCCTATTCTCATCAAGAAGAAGATATTGAGCATGGAAGATACTTGGATCATCAGATCCTCAGTGATTACCTTGTTGAGTATAGATCTCAACCTAGAGCCTTCAGGGAGACTCTAGATTTGCCTCAGTTCATCCAGCTGAAGGAAGAGAAGAGACCATGTAGCAGAAAATAAATCAAAGGCAATAGATTTCTGTTGTCTACCTTTGATGGGTTATCTAATGCAAGAACTTGGGTGAGAAAGTTGGAGGCATTTTTCCTACTACATCCTGTAGCAGGGAAAGAAGCTATTGAAATCTCAGCGCTGCACTTGGAGGGTGAAGTCTATGATTGGTGGTGCAACCACTTGAGCCATGCAAGGGTGAAGACTTTTGCAGAGTTCACTCAAAGGTTGATCCAAACCTTTGATGGAGAAAGAGCAAAGAAAGAAAAGATCACATCACCTCTTGAGGAGGCTTGTGATAACACTGTCACACTCATGGAGGAGCAGCCACATGCATCAACAGTTGGGGCAGCCAACACTTTTGAGGAAGGGACTCTTGCAGCCCTGCAAGAAGTTCCAAATGCACATCAAGGTATGAAAAGATTTCCACATTCCATTGTTGCAACAAATTCTTTTGATCAATGTGGAGATTTACTTTTGCATGACCAAGGGTCAAATCCCATTGCTACTATAGAGCAGCTTGGTTGCACTGCGCTGTGCAACATGGAAACACTCAAGAAGGAATCAAACCATCATTCTCATGGGCCATTGTTGGATTGTATATCACATTGGAGGTTGGGGTTTGAAGCCTTGAAGATTGATGGCAGACATCTTGGAGTAAGAAACCCTTTCTCCCTTCAAGATGACACTTTCTCAATGAGCTTCTCTCAACTCAAAAAGGAACTTCTACTTTCAGATCCAAGACCTCATTGGTTTTGGAAGACTATTGATAAAAGGGAGGTCTCAAGGAGAGATCTCATCAGAGGTGCACTTCAACACACCATGGAGTGCAAAGATTTTCTTCCTTTCGCACAAGAGCAGATAGAAGATGGAGGACATCTTAAGATGGATAACGTCTCTCATGCCTGTGTTGGACATTCCTTGAGCCATACACATCATGATGGGAGGTTTTTGCCTACCACCTATTTGATTCTTGATAGGGTCTCATTGATCATTGAGAAGCTTACATTTCAAAATCCCATGAAGTGCAAAGACAGGAATTTGATTTGGGAGGATGGTAGCCCTCATGGGAGGAGTACCAAGATGAGGAGAAGAAGGAGGCATCCACAAGTGATTGAGTGGATTTGGTTGACGAGCAAGGAGCTAGGAGGCTACTTGCAGATCTATGATACGGGGCAGTAGGAGGCTTGGCTGTGCTGGTTACTCTTGAAAGAGTTTGGCCATCGCTTGGCAAACACTCTTCCTAAGAGTAAGAGGATGGGTACTTACATCATTGAGCAACATAGAGTATGGATGCATGGTGTTGATATGATACTCATATCATTCATCATGTCTTCATCACATGATCGGTATGATAGAGGTATGGGGAGGCAGCAAAATGTCTTGTTGCTTTGCTTGTTTCTGGGAGAGCAAGAGCAGATTTTCTCTCACACTTTGCATGATGTTCCAGGAAGAGGAGATGGCATTATCTCTTTGGTCTTTGATGATTTGGGAGCTCTTCCATCTTGGGGAGTATTCCATATTTGTTGCAGCATTATTAGAGGAATCTTTGACAGGGAGCATGTCAAAGAACATAGTTTGGTATTGGCAGGGGCTTATTTGCATAAGCTCACAGCGTTGTCACTTTGGAGCAGAGCCTTATGGATGAAGTGTGCCCAGCGGAAATGTGGAGGATCCATAATCCACAGGTTCCAGGATCATTTCATATTTATTGCACTTGATGATAAAAGAGGAGGTAATGATGATAGAGCCATCTATCACTATGGCATGTTCTTCTTGACTTGGGGGTCCAAGCACCTTCTTGTAGCACATGGTTCGTTTTTCCTCATAGCATGCCAAAACACTATGGAGGACTCATTCATGGATCCATGTACCATCTTACTTCCAGCATATGGTGAGAAGTTTGTATATACATTCATTGATTTGCACACCCTTACCATTCTTATGCAGTGCATTGCTTCACAAGAGGGCAAGCTTGACACATTGCTCCATGAGTTGTATTGAGCCAATATACAGGATGGAGGCAGCCATCTCTTTTGTGGCCATGGGCAAATGTTTTATCATTACTTGTATGTTCAGTTTATGCACTCTAACATGTATCATATGGGGACATGCATGATTAACCATGTAAGAAGAAACATTTTGCCTTGTACTTTCCTCAAGCAGCAACTTGTAAAACTGCGATGTACTTGTTTGGGAAGCTGTTGGTACCTTCTTGCACCACCTGAAACCTTCAGCATTCTCTTCATTCTATTGCTGATCATGACTTCATTTGCTGATATAGATCAGATTTGTATGAGAAGCATGATTATGATGGAGACACATGAGTTGGATGTGTCTTTAAGTGGGAAAAATTCTCACATTTTCTGCACTACATGTTCTAATGGGAACATGGGAGTAGATATGGCCACTACAACCACGTGTTTGTTTCCTTTTGAGGTGGGCCATGAGGTTGATATTCATCCAATGTATAGCCATGGGCAAGTGCTTGATCATGTATTGTTGTTACATTCAACCATTTACTATCTTTTAGTAGATGTGATGAATCTTGTACATTGCTTGCCATGTAATTTTCTGAAGTTGCAGTGGGTGAAACTGCGCTGCATCCTATTGAGATATTGTTTGTATCATGCACTATCATGTATAACTTGCAGCAAACTTCTCATTGGGACACTCTATGATGATCTTGTCCTATTCATCATGGATGGATTGTTTTGGGCGAGCACGTTCTTCATTGTTGGAGGAGAATTCTTTGGAGGATTGCTTTTCACCTTGCCATTTGAGGGCAATACTTTTGCAGCCCAGGATCAACACATACTCTACACTTATCATAAGTGGAGAGGAGGACAGCTTGAGGTAGGCTACAATGCTTGCCATGTTCAGATTTTCAGCCCACTTTCATTTCCAGAGCTTGAGGTGGAAGAAGATTTTCAGGAGTTGCCTTGATGGGAGGTTGCTCATTTTGTTTGGATGATTGCTTGGGGATGGAGGATCCACATGAGGGAGATGTTCCTCAATATATTTCAGACTCCATGCCTTGAGTGGAGGCCTTCCAGTTCTATCCTTGCAGTTGCTTGAGAACAAGCAACATTTGGGAGGGGAGGACTGTAATATTCCCAATTAGCAGCAGCTAATTGGAAATATTAATTTTGACTAATTTTTCCTTTATAAAGTTAAAATATAAATAAAGTGGGTGAAAAGGAGAATATGACCCACTTAGGATAAAAAGCACTCCCTAAAGTGACTAAGGAGATATAACGTTGTGGTCAAGGTGGGCCAAGGGCACCAAGTGACAACGTAGGGGGGTGTAATATTCCCAATTAGCAATGGCTAATTGGAATATTCGATTTTGGTCAATTTTGCTTTAAGTAGTTAGATTATGAATAAAAGTGAGTAAAAGGAACACAACTCACTCTAAAATAAGGGGGACTTCCTAGTAGACGCACGTTGTAATCAAGGGGGCCAAATTGAGCATGCAGCAAAGGGATATTACCGTGGTATCGTGGGTGGAGGCGCATGCAGCAAAGCGATATTACCCTGGTATCATGGGTGGAGGTGGCCGTAGGTTTTGAGAGCGGCCAACACTATATAAAGATGATAGCCTCCTCATTTTGGCATCATGGGAGTTTATGCATTTTGAATTTGGTCATTGCGACTATTGAGCATGCTGGCTGTTTAGCCTGTCTGCAGTGTTGTTTAGCGCATTGAGTGTCTCCGTTCGGAGATCTTGCCCTCAGCCCCAGGGGACTTCGAGTGTCTGCTCGGGTGAGGTAGTTTCGTCAGTTTTTTTTTTTGTAGAAGAATCGATCCGTTGTATTTTTGGAGGAGCAGCACATCTATTGGCTGCGCGGCATCTGTGGAGGAGCAGTGCGTCTATTGACTGCGCAGTCCTGAGTGGGAGGACGCAGTCTATATTGGGAATTTCTGGATCAGCAGTGATCATATTATTAAGGATCCAGACAGTGGCGGCGTGATCAGTGGGAGGAAAGCACAGATCCGCAAGATGGTATTCCCAGACAGCTACATGGCCGTTTTCAGCAAGCTGGAATGTAGATTTGATACTCAGCCAGTCCATGCAGCATTCTGAGAATAGATCTTGACTTGCCTTGTGCAAGATTAGGTGTTATCACCTATTGTACTCTATATTTATCAGAATAATAAAATGGCTCATCGTTCCCTTGGTATTTCTTGAGTATTTGTGCATGTTATATATACACGCTATTGCATGCTTGCATTTCTGTTATTCCTTCCATTTGCAATTCGATTTCTGTACCACTTGTTGTGTTTTCTCCCACACTCTTAGACAGAGTCTGGAAAGGGCCAAATAGCCTCCAGATCTCATCCTCTTTTCAGAGGTGAAATATCTGGTAAATGCCCTCCCAGTCCATCTCTAGTTAGAGTTTGCTGTGTTTTAGAGATATCCCTAAAAAAGGATATTACAGATTTATACTTCATTTGAACTTGCATAACCACATTCCTCTATAGCTTGTAGCTCTTTATAGGTTCCAATTCTAACTTGGTTTATTTTTATGTAAAATTTTTATTTTCAATACTTTTAGAAATAATGCTACTGAATTCACATTGATTTTTTAACAAAGGAAAAGAAGTTTTGTTTGTGGTCCAATTCATTTCAAAAATTTCTAAGATAACAATCACAAGCATTTAGTTTAGAAAAAAACTGCTTCCTCGAGTCTTTTTGTTATCCTACTTCTTTAATAGAAAGGAACCACCCACCTCTCTTACTAGTTTAAACTTTTCTTTCTTTCTCTAAATCTCTCCATTTTCCATGTTAGGTTGAACATGCTAGTTTTTCTTCCCCCCTTAAACTCTTTTTCTTCCTTTAATGCCATCTCTCTTGGTCATTGTCTTTAACGATGTTCAAACTTTAAGATTGAAGATGGGCAAATGTTAATGATATTTATTTGACAAGAAGAGCTTTTATTTTTAAAAAATTGAAATGCTGAAATATTTGGTAGTTTTTCATTGGGAATCAAGCATGTTCTGCAAATTAAAGCTCAATGGCTACTTGTATAAATACATGCAATTATTAACATACATAGAAATCCACTCTCGATGAAACTCTTTATGATTATAGATATTGTAACATGCTATCTTGAACAATTATGGAGGCTTCTACTGAAAATTATCAACAGCAATTTAACATTTATTTAGAGTTGATGAGTATAGATTCCATGGAAAAAATTCCTTTCTACTTATGGATCCACAGCTGCTTATTTCAAAATATAATATCCCAAATTGGGATTAACGGTAATAAAAGTGCAAATAGACTAAAAACTACGGCAACAGAAAATGCATCATCAAAACATGTAAATTGGAGCCAAAAACAACTGTTGAGCCATTTTATTAAATTGAATGAAATGAGGACAATAGTGGTGCTGGAAAGCTTGCACTTGGGCCTGCTTAAAGCAGGTTGAAGAAAAACCCAAACCCAAGCTAAATTTCTTGCTGGAAGTGGCTCTGTGTGGCTTTGTATCCGCACTGCCTAGCCTAGAAATGCTGCTGCTACTCCACTGAATTTGCTGCTAGGGCCTGGAATAATGCTCAGAAAATTCCGGGCTTTTAACCACGGTCTCTGCTCAATAAACCCACAATAACTCACGAAGGATTTTGCCAAATATTGACCTCAGAATTTTTGCCTAATTTTCCCCTAGCTCCTCTAGCTGTTGGCTGGGTTGGGATCCTGGTTTTCCTTGTTAATTCTACCCATAAAATTCTGCCAAAATAATCTTGGCCTCCTCAATAAACCTAGAAAAATCTAGAAAGGGTTTGTCCTAGTTTTGACTTCGGAAATTGGCCCTCTTGGGCTTGGCACAATGAACTGTTGGGGGAAATTGAACCACTAGAAGAATTTGCTCAGAAATGTCTCTGGAATGCTGCAATAAACCTTGGTAGGAGGTGGCTAGCCTCCCCTCCAAATTTTCTGATGAGAATTCCCTTCTCTCCAACCTCCCGACTCAAAATCCTCACTACACTGCGTCCTCGACTGCGCAGTCTGCTCCTCCTCTGTGCAGTCTAGAAATGGCTATGCTTCCTCCTGATGCTGCTGATAGAAAATTCCCTCACAAAAGGGTGGAACTCCTCTCCTGAGCAGACACTTGAAGTCCCCCGAGGCAGAGGTTGAGACTCTGCTTGAACATCTCGTGTGCTAAACAACACTGCAGACTTGGCTCTCTGGCTCAAGCATGCTCTGTCAAAATGACAAGAAGAAAATAGCTGAATGAATGAATGAATCCAAATGAGCCTTCCCTTCCTCCTTTTATCCATTGAGGCCCAACGTATGCCTTGGGTCCCAGCTTGGCCTGCGCTGCCTCTCCTTGACCAATCGCTTGCGATCTTCCTCTAGCCAATCCCACGCTGCCCTTTTCGTGCCTCTTCTACGTTGCCGCCTAGGGCCAGTTCGACCCCACCACTAGAGCTGCAATTTTCCCTTAGGGACTTTAGGAAAATACTTTATTTGGCTTAATTATTAGTTGTGGGTCCCCTACCCACTTTATTTCCGCCCAACATTAGGAAATGCCAAAATAAATGAAAATTAATATTCCAATTAGTTGACTGCTAATTTGGAATATTACAGTCCTCCCCACCAAAAATTGCTTGTCCTTAAGCAGTGCCTGAACAAGCATCCTCTCTAGCTGATGCTCCCCCACGGTCACTGCAAAAATTTTCTCGGGTCCCAGATGCACCACTAAATCATCCCTGATCTCTGCATCACCCTGATATGAAGGGATCCCTCAATACCAGGATCCCAAACCATCCTTATCCACTCACCATTCTGCTAGGGATAAGTAACAGAAGCCCTTTGCACAGCATCTGTGATTAGGGAATCATGATGATATGGCACTTTGCCCCACTCCTCATGAAGTTGCCCTACCAAGTAGTCGATCCCATGCACTCCAAGAGTAGACCCTTGAAGATACCACCTAATCCCTGCCGAGATAGTGCCTTGCTCACATGAGCTTCTTTGTATATCATGTTGCTGGCCCACCTGCCAAGCTACTGAGGTTCCCCATGCCATCGGGGAATCCCTAAAGACCAGTGGAGGATCTGCATGATCTCCCCCTATGGTAGCCAACTCATCCCTAAGGGGTATTGAGCTGTAAAGAGCGATGATGATCAAGCCCCCTGTCGAACTCAGAGTGGTGCCACCATGCTGATGTTGCGCTACTCTGATTATGGCATATTCCCCACCGTGTGTAGATTGAATCGTCCTCTCCCGAGGCTTAGTGGCGGAAGGTCGGTGAGAGCCAAGTTCATCCTACCTGGGCATCACCTTGATGCCAATATACACCCCTCCACATCTAACTCCGATCCTATGCAGCAACAGAGAAAGTCGACGCCGCCATCTGATGGAGGCCTCTGAGTACCCCCATATGTCAATCCAATAATGAGCTAGGTCACTCTTTGTCCTGACTCCAACCATCACGAGACAAAATGGTCTATTAATCAGCTGAATCTCTACCTCCCATAGTCGGACCTGCTGCACCATAGCTTTGACAACTGCAGGAATCCATCCGTGCCTCATCTCTAGTCCCTGCATGTGACCGATATAGAGGGTCCATATATCATGGGAAAATCTGATGCATGCTAACCTGCCCTGCCCTGTGCCTGCCATTGTGTAGTATCGATGACTGCTGGAAGCCACATGTGATAAATATCCACCCCTTGAATGCAACCAATAGATGGATATTTGATACTCATAATCGACTCAAGGTATGTGGATCCCTCCTGTTCCTGTCAACCATCTCCACTGGGTCTGCCATCCACCCTCTCAATAATGTGCAGATACACTGCCGGAGCCCAGACACATATTGAGATGTTACCTCGGTTGTACCCAGTATCCTCTGCTCATGCATGGTCTCGACATGCCCTGAGAAAAAGGTGACACATGTCTCCCTCGTGACCCGCTCCCCAAGCATAGGCTCAGTGATGACTGATATGCCACCCCTACAGATGATTATCTCATCCCCCAACCTGTGGTTGTCAACTAACGCACCAACCCAATGCCATGTCTAAGAAGTCTCTCCCCAAGTGTGCTGAGTGTCATTTAAATATCTTGGGTGAGCTTTGCATACCCCGCTGCTCATGCCTAGGGTGCCAAAGGAAAACAACCAAATCGATTGTGCCCGTGAGTGATGTAGAAGAGGGTTAGGCATGTGAGTCCCCACGGATACCGTCAAGTATCGCTCATTTGTCTCCCTGTCGATCCTGGATGAACTACCCCCAAAGGTGTGCCCAGTGTCTCCGTCCATGAGTATCCCTAGAGGCAATACTCTAAGACCCTGTTGTGCAGCACCATACACCCTTGCATACCACTGATCATCCATGTACTCCTCGGCATGCCATTGCACACTGCGACATACCCCAACTACTGTTGTACCACCCTGTATCATCATGTGCCTTATTTGTGTCAAGGCACCAGTCACTCCTCGCGTGTACTCAATGTGATGTAAGACACTCCAACTCCACAATGCAGTCCCACACACTATGGTACACCACCATGCACCTCCATGTCTACCAGTAGTCCACTGCTCAATGCTAGATGCTCCCACACATCTTTGGATGTGATGGCCTAGAGTTGTGTCTCTACATGTCGGACCACCCCCAATCGGTATCATCACCTCCACCGTCGCATCACTACACCCGTTGATGGATGGATCATCACTCCAAACCCTCCCTGAGGGGCCCAAGAAGTGAATCTCCCTATATGTCAGTAGTGATGCCACCACTACTCTGCTCCGCTGCAACCTTTGTGCCCCATGCAAAGGTGAAGAATCCTTGGCTCCATACAAGGCACCATATGGTGCCCTACCAATGCCACCTCCTCCGACAAGCTCCTGCCAAAGTATGTTGATCACCTCGTGACCCCGCATACAAATGTCATACTAAGACAACCCAAGCAGTCTGCCCATAAACTAGTTGGCCACTTGTGCTAACCGAAACTCCCTTAGAGAATGTGCATGCTCAATTGCTAGGCCAATTGTACCCTTCAATACATAGTCAACCGGCCTGCCTGGGAAATGATAGGTACCCCCACTTGGATCCCACCCGAATCCCAATGCTAGTTTGAGGTTCCTGTATTCCCAGCATCTGGAAACTCCTGCTGAAGTACACTCGGGTCCACCACCATCTCCATAAACCACTCCACCGAGTACCAACTCAATCTCTCGCCATCCAACCTCAACATGCGGATGTTGTAACCTGTGAAGCTCCGATTGTCTCATCCTGCTATCCAGGTCAACATATGAAATTTGACTACGTGGCTCCATCTCTCTCTCTAATTGGAAGAGGTGACCCAACAATGCTGCTAGCCCAGTCTATGTATGCTTGAAGGGGGCTACTCTGACACTCCAATGTGTCCTCTAGTTGTACCATTAGGGAATCCAACCATTCCCCAATGTGGGCCAACTTGGCAGCTGACTCGGCACAAACCACTTTCTGCAACAAAATAGCCTCTCGTACTGATGTGGCCTTCCCTTTCAAGCTAGAAGGTCGACCTGAAGCTGATGACACTGCTGTGTGCGACCATCATCCAATACCTTTGTATCTCCTAGTGCCTCATCAAGGGCTACCCAAAGGATCACTGCACACCCTCCTCCATAGACACTCCAACACGCAAGAGATGCTCACTAGTCAGCTACATGTGATTGTCATCCGACAATTCTGTCATATACCTGGAGGCCTCTGTACCTATCGGCTCAACAACGATGGAGCTGTCTCCCGACACCTCATCAACCTGTGATGTGTTACTATCATTAGAGAACTCGGTCACAACCCCGAATACCTCATCAATGGATACCTCAACAAATGGGTGGTGTCTCATCAACGAGTGTATGCTCAGCCGTCTCCTTGCCAACCATGGCCCCTTCAACTACTTTTTCATCTTCTTCCTTAATCCGTCTCACCATCCGTGCATAATTCCACGAAATTCCCCCTGATTTGTGCATGTCTCTTAGTTCACAGAACTCCCAAAAATAGATGGATGCTTGAATGTCATGTCCCAATGATTGGTATGCCCGCTAATTTGCTGCCAATAACTCCACATCAGTTGCAATAATGTCTTGCCATCTTGATATATTATCCACCATTCTAGGCATAGCAGATTTGTTGTATAATTGAGAATGGTCCCGATTCCCAATTATTGCATGAATTAGTTTTTTCCCCACATTAACCATCATTTGTTGCACCCTAATCACCTCATTCAAGGTTATTGCCACGGCCTCTGAGTTTAACCTTTCTTGGGATCCCATGATTTCTTAGTTTTTATTTATTTATTTTCTCGTCTTGTCATAAAATGAAGGGTTTCCCACAGGCTGAGCCAAGATTATGCTATGATACCACTGTGATATCCCATATTGGGATTAACAGCAATAAAAGTGCAAATAGACTAAAAAATACAACAATAGGAAATGCATCATCAAAACATGTAAACTGGAGCCAAAAACAACTGTTGAGCCATTTTATTAAATTGAATGGAATGAGGATAATAGTGGTGCTAGAAAGCTTGCACTTGGGCCTGCTCAAAGCAGGCTGAAGAACAACTCAAACCCAAACTAAATCTCCTGCTGGAAGTGGCTCTATGTGCTTTTGTCTCTGCGCTGCCTAGGCCAGAAATGCTGTTGCTACTCCATTGAATCTGCTGTTAGGGCCTGGAATAATGCTCAGAAAATTCCAGGCTTTTAACCATGGTCTCTGCTCAAGAAACCCACAATAACCCACAAAGGATTTGCCAAATATTGACCTCGTAATTTCTACCTAATTTTCCCCTAGCTCCTCTAGCTGCTGACTGGGTTGGGATCCTGGTTTTCCCTCTTAATTATACCCAGAAAATTTTGCCAAATTAATCTTGGCCTCTCCTCAATAAACCCAAAAAAACCTAGAAAGGGTTTGTCCTAGTTTTGACTTCGGAAATTGGCCCTCTTGAGCTTGGCCTAATGAATTGTTGGGGGGAATCGAACCATTGGAATAATCTACTCAGAAATGTTTTCGGAATGCTGCATTAAACCCTAGTAGGAGGTGGCTAGCCTCCCCTCCGGATCTCTTGATGAGAATTCCCTTCTCTCCAACCTCCCGACTCAAACTCCTCACTACACTGCGTCCTCCACTGCGCAGTCTGCTCCTCCTCTGCGCAGTCCAGAAATGGTTACGCTTCCTCCTGATGTTGCTGGTAGAAAATTCCCTCACAAAAGGGTGGAAATCCTCTCCTAAGCTGGCACTCGAAGTTCCCTGAGGCAGAGGTTGAGATCTTTGCTTGAAGATCTCGTGTGCTAAACAACACTGCAAAGTTGGCTCTCCAGCTCAAGTTTCTCTGTCAAAATGACATGAAGAAAATACCTAAATGAATGAATGAATCCAAATGAGCCTTCCCTTCCTCCTTTTATCCTTTGAGGCCGAACATATGCCTTGGGTCCCACCTTGGCCTGCGCCGCCTCTCCTTGACCAATCATGTGTTGCCTTCCTCTAGCCAATCCCACACTGTCTTTTTCGTGATTCTTCTACGTTGCCACCTAAGGTCAATTTGACCCCACCACTAGAGCCACAATTTTCCCTTAGGGACCTTAGGAAAAGACTTTATTTGGCTTAATTATTAGTTGTGTGCCCCATACCCACTTTATTTCCGCCCAACGTTAGGAAATGCCAAAATAAATCAAAATTAATAATCTAATTAGCTAACTGCTAATTTAAAATATTACACAAAATGTAGTAGGTTCATGGTCAATAATAGTTAAAGAATATGGCATCCAATATGAGATATTGTTATTACTTTTCTCTTGAGAATATTGAATCTTTGTTGCATTTTTGTGCTTCGAATTGTTGAGGGTAATGTGCCATTGTTAGATTTATATTAAAAAATAAAATTATCGTTCTATTTGATGTAAAGGTAGGGCTTCCCAAGATGGGGTCCTACACATTGATATTAGAGCCAAGGTTGCTAAAATTTGGACATAGGGGTTATCGTATTTGCTACTTTTGTTAGAATTATTATGTTTTATGTTAAAGTAAAATATTTATCCTAATGTTGCGTTGACTAATTGTCATCTTGTGCACAAAGAGAGATAATGGTCAGAACTTGAAATAACCTACAAGATCCACCATTGTCATTTCAACGAAATGAGGGTTGAACGGGGCCTAATGCCACATGGAGGAAAATTCTATGGTTTCTATAAAAATTAGCAGAACACTAAGTGTAGCTATTCCCTTGGTATGAGGAAATGTGGTTAACAACTTGCCTATGATAGGAGAGAATCATCTAGAAGAGCCTTATTCCTTCACTGTAGTGGACTACCTCCTATTGATTTGTTGAAGCAAATGTAGAAGGTGAGTCTCATAGAGTGTATAGTGGTTTTGAATGGAGAACTTGTTGAAACATGGCTTGGTGCTTAAAAATTAAGGGAGTATTCATTAATTAGAAGGCTTTGTTGGCCATATTTTATTTGAAAGGAAATGCTTTACTATGGTGGAGAAAGCAAGAGTGACAAATTGGAATGATTACCTCCATGGTGATATAACGATTGTTTGAAAAACAATTTTGTAAACAAATCTTTGTAAACTCATTATTAACTCAACCAGATTAATGTATGCTACTTCCCTAACTCATGGAGCTATAACAATATGTTAATATGGAACCATACCTATGGAATTGCTAGAATATATAGGATATTTCAACTCAAACAAATGGTGGGTACATCAATTTATAAGTGGAATAAATAAAAAAATTGGTGTAATATTCTATACCCTAGAGTCATCCACCCTCTGCAAGGGAGTGCATTGAGGGGCTAGGCTATTTACAAAGGAAGCAATGGGTGGGAAAATTGAAGTGCCTAGTGGGTTTAGAGCACTAGAGTTATTATAGCAGAACAATTTTGAAAACGAAAGTAAGGTCTTTTCATAAGGAGGCACTTGAAGACATCACCCAACCTACTACATGTTGATACCTTTTGGTGAATCCTCAATGTCTCAAGGGGACCCTTTTAAGATAATGCGGGCCTTACAAAAAGCCCTGACAAGATGCTAGAAATCATTGGGTGAATGCACAATTAAATATTGTTTGGGGCCCGCCTAATATTTAATGTTGGATTTGCAAAGGATGACACTATGCAAAAGTCTATCTCAAGACAAACCAACCACACTTTAAGAAAAGGGAAGCTAACATTCAATGGTATGGGAAACTCATGAGATTTATGTGTGGAGGAATTTTTTTGGGTTGACTAATTTATAGTAGTGTTTTTCATTATTGTCAAAGAAGAAAACAGTTTATAATACTTCAAATTATCAATTTAGTCTTTGTTGATAAAATATCAAGACTCCAATGAGCAACGCCATCATTGTGTACAATCAAAATTTGGCCACCTAAAATAACTTGCTAGTGCTTTACAAGGAGTTAGGCTTCCACTCATGCTAGATGCCTCTAGCTCTTAAGTAGTTAACATATTTCCTTGTATATGAGGAAGATGAACTCTTAACCAATAAGTAGTTTTAGGTCATACTCCATGATACAAATATTTTCATCCTAGGTAGTTGTTCAAGGTCGAAAAAATTTCTCCACCGCCAACAAATGAGTATCACTTGATCAAGGCCCTAATTAAGCCTATACTCATTTGGTATTGTGATATTTGTT
Organism: Pinus albicaulis; assembly: GCA_034641835.2. NCBI lineage: Eukaryota > Viridiplantae > Streptophyta > Pinopsida > Pinales > Pinaceae > Pinus > Pinus albicaulis. The sequence goes on from CM076582.1 coordinate 810,135,490, forward strand.
AGAATGTGGGCTCAATCGACACGAAAAGAGATTGGTCCTTGGAATGAGACTTTCATTGAGGATTTTCTAAATATTAAATGTAGTCTTGTTTAATTATGCAAATGCATTCCTGCATCTGATCCTAATATAACAATAATAAAGAGATTGATTATGGGCATGTAATTCATTATTGGAAATAAGAAGAAATTCATTCTCTTCAGTATGAATTACAATACATATCTGAATAACATGAATGAGAAAAAAATTGACATATGATATTAGAATATGTCCTTGAATCAAATTCACAATTAGATTATCATATTTCATCAAGCAATCTTAATAATGAATGGAATTCGATAAAATAATTGGCAGATATGTACAATTAGATAAAATGATCATGAATTAGCTTTAAATCTTCATAAATAGTTCTTCAGTATCTGATCTATGCTAAAGCCATTGGTCTTCAATCCTAAATTCACTTGATAAAAATATACAAGTGTGAATTACAAGTTTTCCAACCTTAAAGTCTTCAATCATTTTTCAATCTTTGACATAAATGTACAATTTACAATTATGGATTTGATTTTTCAGACTTTGACATAAATGTACAATTTACAGTTATGGATTTTCAAATCCATGGGTATTCAAAATTATATTCAAATGGATAAAGTATCAAGCCTTCTTTAAAAAGTTTCCAATCCCTTTCCTATTGAAAGAGCTAGTATTTATACTAATATATTACTCAATCCTTTCATTCAAATTCTGGAGTTTTTTTTGTTCCAACAATCTCAATAATTTAACAAAAAATGATTCAAAGAACCCTTTGATTACTTTTTTCAATCAATAATATTGATGCAATTTTTCTCTATTTCTATTCAAATAATTTCTGTTGTGTTTGATTCAGGATGTTCAACATGTGTTGTCTTTTATTCATTCATGAGTAAGAGCCATTATTCTTTATTCTCTTCCTTTACTCATACTCTTCGATTCCCAAATTATTATCACTATCTTAATATCTACATATTAATAAAATCAAACAAAAATTAATAATAAATGAATCTATTCAAACTTTATCATTAAAATAATAAAACGTGAAAATTAAAAGCCAAATCATGCACCGATTTATTTCTTTTCCTTAGGTATTTTTATTGTTAATTCAACAATTTATTATTATTATTATTTTCAATGTCTCTGAACCTGCTACTTCTTTCTCAAATTGTCCTTTTAAAACTAAAGATATTGCTCTCAGAAGAGAATCCTTGACAACCATTGCTTTCATTCTTAGGTTAATTTTGGTCGTTGATCTAGAAGTTAAATTCATTATCCCACATGCAGTAGGGAAAAGTAATTTGATGGGTTTATAATGTGAAGTCTCCCATCATAAATTTCGTGTGGTAGAGGAATTCACCTAGATTTAGATATAGAATGTATCTAGTAAGAACACACATTTGAGAGAATCATGTAATTATAAAATAAAACAATAAACCATGTCAAATGTAATTGGTAAACATAAACATATCCAAATAAAATGCAAAATGTAATTGGTAAACATAAACATATCCGAATAAAATGCAAACACATATGAGTAAAATGCATCAATGCCATTTGGATATGTGAAAATGTATTCGCGATAAAATGAATGCGTGAAGGGGGAAAATGTATCTAGATAGAATGCATCGTGATCCTTGGAATCTTAATAAAACCTTGCCATTGTGGGCAGCCAAATTTAAATAAGGATGCCATTGTTGGGAGCTAGATTTGAATGAGGGCAGGGTTCCACTGTAGATCGAGGTGAGGACCTGTGAAGCAAGGTTTCACATCTAGATCAAGTTTCTGAATGCAATTTGGGATCTGAGAAATTATAAAGAAAAAATTCCACAAGCTTGGCCCAGATGCTTGATATAGATTAGATGTGAAGAGGTATCTAGAATCTGATGCATTTGTGTGAAAGAGACAACATTCATAAGTGTGTTTCTAGTTCCGGATGCAAGTGTCTTGAAGAAAAGTTATGTGGTACCCAATATCTAGAGAATGTCAAAAGTTATTCAACTAAGTTAACTCGAAATATGTGATATGAAAACTTCTTGATTGGAAGGACATGTCACAAATCCACGTCACCCACCACATTAGCTGCAATGTCAACATATCTGATACAAGCATTTGCCACATGGGTCTAGGGGGCATGCTCTTTTCCATGTCACCAAAACATGTTCACTCCTTTTATTTCTTTACTTTTCCCACACTCTTGGTCATCAAGATTATTTTTATTTACAATTTTTTTTTTTGTTGGTTGAACCCACAGGGAGTTGAACATTGAATCTCTTGCTTTACACATGACTTCAGAACAAGGCAATAACCAATTGAGCTACACTCCGTGGGCTATTTTTATTTACTATTAATATACCAAAAAAAATACAAAAAATAATAATTAACTTACATATCATAAAATAAATTATGAAAAACACAAACAAAACAATTTTATTTACATAAACTCGTAATTAAGCAATCAACAAATAATTTTGTTCAATGATTTATCCTTTAATTTCCCTTAGCCAAATAGCCCAATAACACTCTCCTTGTAATATAGGATTTGATCCGTAGTGGCTACATAAAAGTGTGTTAGAGTTGGTCTTTTCCAACACTTTCTTTCTATATAAATTAGCTACATGTAAGCTTGTATAGAGATGTGTATGTACCATAGTTGTCATAATTATCTTTAACTGCACACTAAGCCTCATTTTCCATTCTTTCTATATAAACTAGCTACATGTAAACTTGAATAGAGATTTGTATCTAGTTGTCATAATTATATTTAACTGGATACTAAGCTTCCTTTTCCATTGCTATATAAAGTGTTCTATGTATTTTTAGGCAACAATTTAAATGGGTTCTATGTATTTTTAGGCAAAAATTTGTAACTAAATAAAATACTCTTTCATTGTATCAAAGTAACTAATAAAACACTCTTTCATGGTATCGAAACAATAAAATACTCTTTCATTGTATCAAAGTAACTAATAAAATACTCTTTCATGGTATCGAAACGACCCTTTCCTATCCCATTGAATTTTTATTTTTATTTTTTTAATTTGCACTTAACAAAATTCACAAAATTTGTGATTGTCAATCTATCATATTTGTTTTGATATGAACTGCGCATCTATTTATTATTTGTGTGGAGCATTCTTTTCAAGCTAATCATGTCCTGCTAGAGCTCAATTTGAGTCTCATATATATATAAACTACGCGTTATGAACTGCGCATCTATTTATTATATGTGTAGAGCGTTCTTTTCAAGATAATCATTTCCTGCTGGAGCTCAATTTGAGTCTCGTATATATATATATATATATAGTATTTCCTTTTGTTGATTAGGGTCCCATTCTATTACAATCACCATTACATGTTCTAGTTGCTGAATATGCTCTCTGCTGAGAAAGTCTGGCAGACAATTTTCAGATCCTTTAATGTGTTCTACATCAAAGTCAAAATTGGCAAATAAGGCCTGCCATCTGGCGAACTTTGCTTCACCAGGCTCTTTGATGTCCTTTGTTAAAACTTTCTTTAAAGCAGAAGCATTGGATCTTAATAAAAATTTTCTATTGAACAAATGAATATCAAATTTATCAATAGAATTCCATGCAACTTTTACCTCCCTTTCAATGACAGAATAATTTCTTTCTGCCGAGCTCCATGTTTCGGAGACAAACTGAATTATTTGTTCTTCATCATCCTTCTTTTGTTTGAGCACTCCTCCCCATCCCAAATCGTTGGCATTTGATTCAACGATTTTAGAAGAACTGTCATCAGCAACATAGAGAATTGGAAGAGATTTTACCTTGGCCTTTATATTTTTTACAGCATTTGTATGAGCATTAGTCCAAGGCAAAAGATTCTTTCTCAGTTTTTGATTCAAAAGGGTTTTGTCTTTTGCACAATCCTGATAAAAATTGCTGACGTAATTTACACATCCCAGAAATCTCTAAAGCTGGGTTTTATCCATAATGACATCAGGAAATTTTTATGCAAATTCAAGGGCATGCTTTTGAAGAGATATCTGAGACTCAGCAAGGCTAGTCAGCCTGTGCTGCTGTTGCAAGCTTCAGTCAGGAAGCCCTTGCGTAAAAGTGGTATCAAAGCTAGAAGTATCATCTGGTTCGTGAAGGTTAGTACTCAAATACATTACTCTTTGTTGATAAATGGATCCAGTCAGAAGATCTGTTTCTTTCCGAGAATTAGATGAGAAAGATAAAGCTGAAGAAAATCCCCTTAGGGATATGTTTGCATCTGTTTCTAGTTGTGTGATTAATTCTTCTGAATTAGAATATGAAGAATCACAACCATCTACTAGATGGAAGCTCCCTAGTATTGATGCTTCTCATGTATATTCAGATCTTAGTGTTTTCCATTTGAAAGCCGCTACTAGAATTTCCATTAAGGAATCTATTAGTAAAATACAAGAAAACTCCGAATGTGTACAGTCCATTCCTCTTATAAACTCTAAGCAACTTCAGTTCGAAGCCAAAAGGCTAAAAACTCAGTACTTGCATTTGGGATGTATTAGGGATGTATTAGAATCAGCATTAGTGCTCTGACACATCAAGGGCTAAATACTTTTGGCCTAGCCACTGTCAGAGATCTTACACATAATAAGTATATCGATTCCTTGATTGGAGGAATAGTTGCCCCTTTGTCGAATGGCCTAGTCTATTTCGATTGTTATCCAAATTTTTCAGTATATGTCTTTGATGAAACAATCGAAAATAGTCTCCAGTTATAGATCTAGACCACTGGATTTGATATGACAACAAAAAGACTTAATATAGCTATTCAAACTAGAGGATGTTTCCGTCATACCAACACCCTCTATCCCGCAGTCCTCCACACACCTAGTAAAGAATCAAAGTCAAGTGTTGTTGTTCTAACCAATTCCAAAAATGAAAAGGTAGAACATCAAACTATCAGATGGGAAGATCTCACTTTCCTTGAACACTGGATTGTATCAAATCCCAAACCTCCAAGTATGAGAAATATTACTTCTGCAAATATTCGAGAAGATCAGTCCTCTGCTGTTCTATCTTTTCCTCGAAGATCTACCATAGACAGAAAAAGGACTGACCAAGCCTGCAGAAGCTCCCCATTGTACAAAGATCCTCTTGAAGTTGACACTACTTGTTCCAGTTTTGTCTCAAATTCTTGTAAACATATTTCTTTATTTGAGTTTGCCCAAATTGTTAATTTTTCCTCAGTTGAAGTCATTTGTCCTGAATGTAAATTACCTGTAAATTTGAGCCGTCTTGCTGAATTGGTCATTAATACCAACCATCATCCCAGGACAGGAGAAGCCCCAGCTTCTACATCTATAAATCCTTGTCCAAATCCAAAGTGTTCAGATATTCCCTTCCCACATGAAACTGATCACTTTTTGATGATGCACTTGTTACCCTCTTTGGAAAAAGAAGATCCGAGGTTAACAAAAATGTTCAGCCAAAAGAGACCACCAAATATGCCAAGATATGGTCTAGGCTACTTAGAACAACTGAATGACTTAATTCCAGAATCCAGATTTGGTGTTTTACCAGAAGATTGTAAGAAGCCGTCAGTCACAGAGATGCACAAATTCTTCACTCTTATGGATGGATGTAAGCAACATAAAGTAGATACCCAGTGGATGAAGGAGATGTTAAATTGGGATATTTACACTCATCTAGAGGAAGAATCTTTTGGCCTCACTCATTCCAGTGAAGAAAAACTTAGATTATCTCAAGAATGGAAAGAATTCATGAAAAAATCTCATTCTTGGATATCTTTTTATGCCTGGAAAAATATGGAACAATCTAGGAATGTTTTAATGAATGACACTGCATCCTCTTCAACAACTCAGCATTCTTGGTCTGCATTAGATGGTAGCAAGATTGAAACTTCATCCACATTTCCTCCTTACAAAGGAATCATCCTTGGAGAAGCTCAAAACTCAGCAAAAGCTATTCCTCTAGTTTTGAAGGATGACAATGCTTTAGGCATTGATGGCAGAATCCAAAAAGTCAGTGAGCAATTCAACTGGACTAACACAGCCATTAAGGGCTTGGAAATGAACTCTTCTAAAACTTCTGTCATGAAGGAATAGTTTGACAGCTTACAGGTTTCAGTCAATAGTGTAAATAATTGTTTAAATGATATTCAGTTTTCTTCTTCTGTTTTGAAAAGTTATGCAAGAGAGTCCTTAAGCAAATTAGATGAAGTAGAGGGGAAGGTTATACAAGAAATATACTCTACAAAAGGACTCATAACAGATTTGTCTGAGAAATTTGTTAATATGAATATATCCAAAGCCGACAAGCCTGTTCCTGCTTCATTCTTGCATAAGAGAAATGTACAAATTCAGAATCCTGTCAAGCCAATTGACAAATTTCCACATTTGTTGCCTAAAGAAGTTGCCCAGTCTTCTCAGGAAGAATCTTCAGAAAAAACTGAATCAACAGAAAGGATTTCTATTTCTTCCTTATTTAAGGAACCAGAAAAAGATTCAGAATCACGGATATTCACCATCTATGAACCACTAGAGAGCCAGTTTACTAGATACTCTGCTCCTGATCTTAGTGGAAAAGGAAAGCTTCTAGAGGCCCATACTTTCTATCCAGACTCTCTTCGAGAATGGAATATTGATAATTTAAGTACGGGACAGATAAGACAGATGATTGACATGATGTTTACAGAATACAAGCTTATGTGCCTAAGAGGCAAAAATGAAATTGAAGCTTGTAAAAATCTTATCCAATGTTTTACTGGCACTCTCCTACGATGGTGGGAAATTGAAACATCTCCAGCCTTAATTGCAAAAATGGAAAGTGAACTTCTGAAAGATGAACTTGGAAACGTAATCCACAATGTTGGTGGCACACCCCAGAATAATATGATTAGAGCTCTCACCTCCATGATTCAAGAACACTGGTGTGGTTCTGAAACATAAATAGCAGATAAACACGAAATGATTCTGATGAATCTTAAGTGCAATAAATTATTTCAGTATGAAGATTTCCATAGAGACTGGGTGCAACGCATCTATGAGGTAAAAGTTTCTAAAAATCTTCTCTGGAAACAAGTATATCTAGCAGCCCTTCTGTCTAGATTTGTAGACTTACTGCGTCTGCAAGATGCTTTCCAGTTGCCTTTTGAATCATTTACCTGGGGAGAAATATATTCTATAGTTACTAAAACACTGGTTGGTTTGTGTACAAGTTCTAAAGTTAACAAATCTTTAGAAAATCTTTCCAGATTGCCTGACAGTAAGTCAATCTGCAGCAAATATGGCCTAAACATTGATGATCCTCTTGTCAAAAGAAGGAAAGCTAAAAGAAAGGCAAAGAAAGGTAATAAACAATTCAGAAATACTCCAACCAGCAGAAAAAGAAGGGTCACCTCTGGACCCAGGAAAGAAAGAAAGGGATATTACAAATATGTCCCTAAAACACATTACTATAAGCCATCTGATATCCATCTCCATTCCCACAAACAAGAGAAGTGGAATAAGCTAACTTGCCGGTTATGTGGCAAAACAGGCCATACTTCAAACAAATGCCCAGATGGTGAAGAATCCAGAAAGAATAGAGGCAAGAAATCTCAGCCTTAGAATAAACAAAGGAAAGCTGTTAAGATAGAGACCCCAATGTTATGTATGAGATGCGGGTCTAGGAATCACAAACTCGACTGTCCAAAATGTTGTGATTCGTGAACAATTCAACAACACACTTTGAAGAATCATCCTATGATTCTTGTAGTTCCTCTTCTTCTGACTCATCAATAGAAGAATTAATTATGCAACAATGTTTTTGTTCAGATTCAGATGATTGTCATTGCAGTTATTCTACTGATTCTGATTGTTCAAGTGACATTTATTTTGAAGAACAAAATCATCAGAAAGAAAAAGTATTGATGGCTCAGACTGCTGATGAAGAAGAACTAAAAATTCTGTCACAAATTCGTGCCATGGAAGAAGAAGAAATGAAAAATAAGCTTCTTGAAACTTTTTTGAATCAAATTCATTCCTCCAGCTCCAGCAAAGGATCTGCCAAAAAGCCTATCTTTGTGGATGCCTCCTATGAGCGAAACACTAAAGCCTTCTAGCGTGATCAACTGCAATCTAAAGTTCGCGCACTCACTTTGGGGGAGGTAAGTAGAGAAATTCACAATCTCAAAGCAGAAATCTCTACTCTTAAACATCAAGTAGCTCAATTAGAAAAAGGCAAGCAACCTTTGGCACACAATATTTCTGCATGCACAACAGCATATACTCTGCATTCTGCGCCAAAATCTATTGAATCTCAAGTTGAAATAATTGAGGGTAAAAGAGATCCTATAGTAGGTTTCAGGGAAATGAGGATACTAACAATTGAATATCAACAACATCATGTCCTCGTTAATATTTGCATTAAAGGAGAAATATATTCCCTAACAGCCTTAATTGATTCGGGTGCAGATATCAATATTTTCAATACAAAGGTAATCCCAGCTAAATTTTGGGTTGTAGCTACTAGAAAAGTAGTTGGACTGGGAGATAAAACCCTTAAATATGAAGTTCCCAAAGCTACCATATGTTTTGATCAACATTGTATAAAGCTAAAGTTTGTAGTAGCAGACATTCTTGTTGATTGTATATTAGGAAATGTCCTTCTTGCAGCTGTGGAACCACATGGTTCGGTCAAGTTAAGAGGAAATAAAGCTGAATACTTTATTACTGTCCCTACCTCGGATGGGAGGCAAAAACGGATTGAAATGCCATATATTTCAAATCCTAGAGTCTCTACAATGGTGCAGGCTATGAAGGAATTAGACAAAGCCGAAACCAAATTGACTGAATTGAAAGTTTTAAAATCTACTATCCAATTACGGGAACAATTAAAAACCCCTACAGTCATTAATAAAATCTCTGAACTAAAGAGAAAGGTTGAAGAAGAATGTTGTTTTGAGGATCCCAATGCTTTCTGGCACAGAAAGCAACATAGTGTTGGTCTGCCATACAAAACAGCATATGAAGGAAGGCCTTGCAAGAGCAGAGTCATTCCTATGAACAAGGAATATAGAGATCTCTGCGAAAAAGAGATCAAGCAAATATTGGATAGAAAACTAATAAGAGAATCTGACAGTCCATGGAACTGTTATGGATTCTATGTGAATAAAAGATCTGAACAGATTAGGGGTATTCCAAGATTAGTCATAAATTACAAACCCTTAAATTCAGTTCTAGCTGACAATACCTATCCAATACCCCACAAGGGTGAATTGTTAACCAGAATCGCAGGAGAAAAAATATTTTCAAAGTTTGATCTCAAATCAGGATTCTGGCAAGTGGCCATTACAGAAAAAGATAAATTCAAAACTGCTTTCAGTATTCTAGCAGGTCACTATGAATGGATTGTTATGCCATTTGGTCTGAAACACACTCCTTTAAAGTTTTAGAAAGTAATGGAGTCAATTTTTAAGCCTTATTTTGATTGGTTGATGGTGTACATAGATGATATCCTTATATTCTCTAAGAATATTCATGACCACTTCAAGCATGTACAGACTTTCCTGCAAGTGGTCAAAAGAAATGGTCTTGTTTTGAGTAAGAAGAAGATTGAATTATTTCAAACTTCTATCAAGTTCCTCGGTCATACAATCCAGAATGGCCAGATATCTCTTCAAAGGCATGCCCTTGAATTCGGAGAAAAATTTCCTGATGTCATTATGGATAAAACCCAGCTTTAGAGATTTCTGGGATGTTTAAATTACGTCAGCAATTTTTATCAGGATTGTGCAAAAGACAGAACCCTTTTGAATCAAAGACTGAGAAAGAATCCTTCACCTTGGACTAATGCTCATACAAATGCTGTAAAAAATATAAAGGCCAAGGTAAAATCTCTTACAACTCTGTATGTTGCTGATGACAGTTCTTCTAAAATCGTTGAATCAGATGTCAGCGATTTGGGATGGGGAGGAGTGCTCAAACAAAAGAAGGATGATGAAGAAAAATAATTCAGTTTGCCTCCGGCACATGGAGCCCGGCAGAAAGAAATTATTCTGTCATTGAAAGAGAGGTAAATGCTGCATGGAATTCTATTGATAAATTTGAAATTCATTTGGTCAATAGAAATTTTTTATTAAGATCTGATGCTTCTGATTTAAAGAAAGTTTTAACAAAGGACATCAAAAAGCCTGGTGAAGAAAAGTTCGCCAGATGGCAGGCCTTATTTGCCAATTTTGACTTTGATGTAGAACACATTAAAGGATCTAAAAATTGTCTGGCAGACTTTCACAGCAGAGAGCATATTCAGCAACCAGAACATATAATGGTGATTGTAACAGAATGGGACCCTAATCAACAAAAGGAAATACTTAGGTCCATTCTTGAAGATAAGAGTTGGCGAGAATATTGTGACCAGTGGAAACCAACTTGGCAGCTCAGAAACACTAAAGTTTTGGATGCCAATTTTCAGAATCACACAGACATTCTACACCTAGTTCCTGAAAGAAAGGTGTATCCCAAAGGTAGCAGATGGATCCATGACATTGTGTATTCTAAAAGCAGGGCAGCAGCTCACCAAGCAGAAGAAACATTAAGAACCGACTTCCATGACATCACCATGATATGGTTTGAAGGGAGTGACAGACACAGAGTCTATCACAAATACTTTTGTATAAATAGAACCAGAAATCCTGCATGGACACATAGAAACAATTTTTCCCAGTGGCCTAGGGGAGATCCAAATCTTATTTTTCCTGACACAATATATAATTTTGCAGGTTATAAAAAGCTCTGGTGGGATCTGTTAAATGTAGATGGGAAAAACGAAACCCATTACACAAAGCTGAAATTTGGTCCCACTTGGATCATGCAACAAAATCAACAGTGTGATTGGCTGCAGGACTAGTGGAGTGATTTCGGCATCAACAAAACAGCCATTGACCCTATTTATTATGAATCATATTTTCAGTTACATTGTGACTGGTGTTTAGAAAATAATATTCCCGAGTGCTTTCATAATCCTTGCAGAACTTTTAGTGATCTTCAAATCACGGAAAGTCAAATCCTGCACCAATATATGACTAGACACTATGAGTGGCTAGTCATGACTAAGATTAAACGCCAGATTGTATTAAATAAACCCATGATAGTTAGAAGAATTTATACTAAAGCATGGGATGGGCCTTTGTATAAAAGATATCGATTCCCCGGTATTACTATTTTAGAAAATTCAACATAAATGGTTCTTGTGGACTCCATCTAAAAGTATCCACACTGTACATGATGCTTAGTGACGGGTAAATTGTGACCGGTTTTCTCGAGGACTTTCCGGTAAAAAGTCTTCTCTTTGTAGTCCTTTCAATTTTCACGTGGGCTTCTGTACAAAAAGGTATCCACTATGCTTTGTTTTACTTTTGTCCTCACATGTCTTTGTCCGGACTTGGAATCTCTGTGCGGATGTCGCCTCGGCGTTACCCGAAAGCAATGATTCCATTTCCAAGTCACGAGTCCTACATGAATGTTTGTCCCCTCTCTTTTGTTATATAAGGAGGGTAAGGCTCATTCATGAGGCATCGAAGTTTAGAGTTAGGGAGTCTAAGAGTCTTTGGTGAGTCAAGTGAGTCTGAGTTATTTCCTGCTCTGCATCTGCAGGCTGATAAGCCTGATCTGCTTGCACCAATAAGTAAATCAAGATTCTTGTCTATAGGTTATTCCGAGAAGCCTGCGTATCAGTGTGCGAGCACTGGTAAGAACCTAAAGTTGCTGTAATATATAGGATTGTCTATATATATGTGTGTTGTTGTGTCTTTGTTCAAAGACTAAGTCTGTGAATCAGCCAGGTTGCCTCCAGAAAGCTATCTTATTCATTAAGAAAAAAACACTGGTAAATATTCTGCCTCTGGATGGGTGTAAATATCCCAATTTAACATCTCCTTCATCCACTGGGTATCTACTTTATGTTGCTTACAACCATCCATCAGAGTGAAGAATTTGTGCATCTCACTCATTCCAGTGAAGAAAAACTTAGATTATCTCAAGAATGGAAAGAATTCATGAACAAATCTCATTCTTGGATATCTTTTTATGTCTGGAAAAATATGGAACAATCTAGGAATGTTTTAATGACTGACACTGCATCCTCTTCACCAACTCAGCATTCTTGGTCTGCATTAGATGGTAGCAAGATTGAAACCTCATCCACATTTCGTCCTTACAAAGGAATCATCCTTGGAGAAGCTCAAAACTCAGCAAAAGCTATTCCTCTAGTTTTGAAGGATGACAATGCTTTAGGCATTGATGGAAATATCCAAAAAGCCAGTGAGCAATTAAACTGGACTAACACAACCATTAAGGGCTTGGAAATGAACTCTGCTAAAACTTCTGTCACGAAGGAACAGTTTGACAACTTATAGGTTTCCATCAATAGTGTAAATAATTGTTTGAATGATATTCAGTTTTCTTCTTCTGTTTTGAAAAGTTATGCAAGAGAGTCCTTAAGCAAATTAGATGAAGTAGAGGGGAAGGTTATACAAGAAATATACTCTACAAATGGACTCATAACAGATTTTTCTGAGAAATTTGTTAATATGAATATATCCAAAGCCGACAAGCCTGTTCCTGCTTCATTCTTGCATAAGAGAAATGTACAAATTCAAAATCCTGTCAAGCCAATTGACATATTTCCCCATTTGTTGCCTAAAGAAGTTGCCTAGCCTTCTTAGGAAGAATCTTCAGAAAAAACTGAATCAACAGAAAGGATTTCTAGTGCTTTCTTATTTAAGGAACCAGAAAAAGATTCAGAATCACAAATATTCCCCATCTATGAACCACTAGAGAGCCAGTTTACTAGATACTCTACTCTTGATCTTAGTGGAAAAGGAAAGCTTCTAGAGGTCCATACTTTCTATCTAGACTCTCATCGAGAATGGAATATTGATAATTTAAGTACGGGACAGATAAGATAGATGATTGACATGATGTTTACAGAATGCAAGCTTATGTGCCTAGAGGAAAAAATGAAATTGAAGCTTGTAAAACTCTTATCCAATGTTTTACTGGCACTCTCCTACGATGGTGGGAAACTGAAACATCTCCAACCTTAATTGCAAAAATGGAAAGTGAACTTCTGAAAGATGAAGTTGGAGACATAATCCACAATGCTGATGGCACACCCTAGAATAATATGATTGGAGCTCTCACCTCCATGATTCAAGAACACTGGTGTGGTTTTGAAATAGAAATAGCAGATAAACACGAAATGATTCTGATGAATCTCAAGTGCAATAAATTATCTCAGTATGAAGATTTCCATAGAGACTGGATGCAACGCCTCTATGAGGTAAAAGATTCTAAAAATCTTCTTTGGAAACAAGTATATCTAGCAGCCATTTCGTCTAGATTTGTAGACTTATTGCGTCTACAAGATGCTTTCCAGTGGCCTTTTAAATCATTTACTTGGGGAGAAATATATTCTATAGTTACTAAAACACTAGTTGGTTTGTGTACAAGTTCTAAAGTTAACAAATATTTAGAAAAGCTTTCTAGATTGCCTGACAGTAAGTCAATCTGCAGCAAATATGGCCTAAACATTGATGATCCTCTTGTCAAAAGAAAGAAAGCTAAAAGAAAGGCAAAGAAAGGTAATAAACAATTCAGAAATACTCCAACCAGCAGAAAAAGAAGGGTCACCTCTGGACCCAGGAAAGAAAGAAAGGGATATTACAAATATGTCCCTAAAACACATTACTATAAGCCATCTGATATCCATCTCCATTCCCACAAAACAAGAGAAGTGGAATAAGCTAACCTGCTGGTTATGTGGCAAAACAGGCCATGCTTCAAACAAATGCCCAGATGGTGAAGAATTCAGAAAGAATGGAGGCAAGAAATCTTAGCCTCAGAATAAACAAAGGAAAGCTGTTAAGATAGAGACCCCAATGTTATGTATGAGATGCGGGTCTAGGAATCACAAAACTGATCATTGTCCAAATGTTGTGATTCGTGAACAAATTCAACAACAACAGCTTGAAGAATCGTCCTATGATTCTTGTAGTTCCTCTTCTTCTAACTCATCAATAGAAGAATTAAATATGCAACAATGTTTTTGTTCAGATTCAGATGATTGTCATTGCAGTTATTCTACCGATTCTGATTGTTCAAGTGACATTTCTTTTGAAGAAAAAAATCATCAGAAAGAAAAAGTATTGATGGCTCAGACTGCTGATGAAGAAAAAATAAAATTCTGTCACAAATTTGTGCCATGGAAGAAGGAGAAATGAAAGATAAGCTTCTTGAAACTTTTTTGAATCAAATTCATTCCTCCAGCTCTAGCAAAGGATCTGCCAAAAAGCCTATCTTTGTGGATGCCTCCTATGAGCGAAACACTAAAGCCTTCCAGCGTGATCAATTGCAATCTAAAGTTCGCGCACTCACTTTGGGGGAGGTAAGTAGAGAAATTCACAATCTCAATGCAGAAATCTCTACTCTTAAACATCAAGTAGCTCAATTAGAAAAAGGCAAGCAACCTTTGGCACAAAATATTTCTGTATGCACAACAACATATACTCTGCATTTCGCACCAAATCTACTGAATCTCAATTTGAAATAATTAAGGGTAAAAGAGATCCTACAGTAGGTTTCATGGAAATGAGGATACTAACAATTGAATATCAACAACATCATGTCCTCATTAATATTTGCATTAAAGTGGAAATGTTTTCCCTAATAGCCTTAATTGATTCAGGTGCAGATATCAATATTTTCAATACAAAGGTAATCCCAGCTAAATTTTGGGTTGCAGCTACTAGAAAAGTAGTTGGGCTGGGAGATAAAACCCTTAAATATGAAGTTCTCAAAGCTGCCATATGTTTTGATCAACATTGTATAAAGATAAAGTTTGCAGTAGCAGACATTCCTGTCGATTGTATATTAGGAAATGTCTTTCTTGCAGCTGTGGAACCACATGGTTCGGTTAGGTTAAAAGGAAATAAAGATGGATACTTTATTACTGTCCCTACCTCGGATTTGAGGCAAAAACGGATTGAAATGCCATATATTTCAAATCCTAGAGTCTCTACAATGGTGCAGGTTATGAAGGTATTAGACAAAGCTGAAACCAAATTGACTGAATTGAAAGATTTAAAATCTACTATCCAATTAGGGGAACAATTAAAAACCCCTATAGTCATTAATAAAATCTTTTAACTAAAGAGAAAGGTTGAAGAAGAATTCTGTTCTGAGGAGCCTTTCTGGCATAGAAAGCAACATAGTGTTGATCTGCCATACAAAACAGGATATGAAGGAAGGCCTTCCAAGAGCAGAGCCATTACTATGAACAAGGAATATAGAGATCTCTGTGAAAAAGAGATCAAGCAACTATTGGATAGAAAACTAATAAGCGAATTTGACAGTCCATGGAATTGTTATGGATTCTATGTGAATAAAAGATCTGATTAGATTAGGGGTATTCCAAGATTATTCATAAACTACAAACCCTTAAATTCAGTTCTAGCTGACAATACCTATCCAATACCCCACAAGGATGAATTGTTAACCAGAATCACAGGAGCAAAAATATTTTCAAAGTTTGATCTCAAATCAGGATTTTGGCAAGGGCCATTACAGAAAAAGATAAATTCAAAACTGCTTTCAGTATTCCAGCAGGTCACTACGAATGGAATGTTATGCCATTTGGTCTGAAACACGCTCCTTCAAAGTTTCAGAAAGTAATGGACTCAATTTTTAAGCCTTATTTTGATTGGTTGATGGTGTACATAGATGATATCCTTATATTCTCTAAGAATATTCATGACCACTTCAAGCATGTACAGAATTTCCTGCAAGTGGTCAAAAGAAATGGTCTTGTTTTGAGTAAGAAGAAGATTGAATTATTTCAAACTTCTATCAAGTTCCTCGGTCATACAATCCAAAATGGCCAAATATCTCTTCAAAAGCATGCCTTTGAATTTGCAGAAAAAATTCTTGATGTCATTATGGATAAAACCCAGCTTCAGAGATTTTTAGGATGCTTAAATTACGTCAGCAATTTTTATCAGGATCGTGCAAAAGACAGAACCCTTTTGAATCAAAGACTGAGAAATAATCCTTCACGTTGGAATAATGCTCATACAAATGCTGTAAAAAATATAAATTCCAAGGTAAAATCTCTTCCAATTCTGTATGTTGCTGATGACAGTTCTTCTAAAATCGTTGAATCAGATGCCAGCGATTTGGGATGGGGAGGAGTGCTCAAACAAAAGAAGGATGATGAAGAACAAATAATTCAGTTTGCCTCCGGAACATGGATCCCGACAGAAAGAAATTATTCTGTCATTGAAAGGGAGGTAAAAGCTGCATGGAATTCTATTGATAAATTTGAAATTCATTTGGTCAATAGAAATTTTTTATTAAGATTCGATGCTTCTTCTTTAAAGAAAGTTTTAACAAAGGACATCAAAAAGCCTGGTGAGGCAAAGTTCGCCAGATGGCAGGCCTTATTTGCCAATTTTGACTTTGATGTAGAACACATTAAAGGATCTGAAAATTGTCTTCCAAACTTTCTCAGCAGAGAGCATATTCAGCAACCAAAACAAGTAATGGTGATTGTAACAGAATGGGGCCCTAATCAACAAAAGGAAATACTTAGGTCCATTCTTGAAGATAAGAGTTGGCGGGAATATTGTGACCAGTGGAAACCAGCTTGGCAGCTCAGAAACACTAAAGTCTTGGATGCCAATCTGCAGAATCACACAGACATTCGACACCTAGTTCTTGAAAGAAAGGTGTATCCCAAAGGTAGCAGATGGATCCATGACATGGTGTATTCTAGAAGCATGGCAGTAGCTCATCAAGCAGAAGAAACATTAAGAACCAACTTCCATGACATCACCATGATATGGTCTGAAGGGAGTGACAGACACAGAGTCTATCACAAATACTTTTGTATAAATAGAACCAGAAATCCTACATGGACACATAGAAACAATTTTTCCCAGTGGCCAGGAGGAGATCCAAATCTTATTTTTCCTGACACAATATATAATTTTGCAGGTTATAAAACTCTGCTGGGATCTGTTCAATGTAGATGGGAAAAACGAAACCCATTACACAAAGCTGAAATTTGGTCCCACTTGTATCATGCAACAAAACCAACAGTGTGATTGGCTGCAGGACTGGTGGAGTGATTTTGGCATTAACAAAACAACCATTGACCCTATTTATTATGAATCATATTTTCAGTTGCATTGTGACTGGTGTTTAGAATATAATATTCCCGAGTGCTTTCATACTCCTCGCAGAACTTTTAGTGATCTTCAACTCACGGAAAGTCAAATCCTGCACCAATACATGACTAGACACTATGAGTGGCTGGTCATGACTAAGATTAAACACCAGATTGTATTAAACAAACCCATGATAGTCAGAAGAATTTATACTAAAGCATGGGATGAGCCTTTGTATAAAAGATAACGATTCCCCGGTATTACTATTTTAGAAAATTTAGCATAAATGGTTCTCGTGGACTCCATCTAAAAGTATCCACACTGTACATGATGCCTAGTCACAGGTAAATTGTGACCGGTTTTCTTGAGGACTTTCCGGTAAAAAGTCTCCTCTTTGTAGTCCTTTTAGTTTTCACGTGGGCTTTCTGTACAAAAAAGTATCCACTATGCTTTGTTTTACTTTTGTCCCAACATGTCTTTGTTCGGACTTGGAATCTCAGTGCGGATGTCGCCTCGGCGTTACCTGAAAGCAATGATTCCATTTCTAAGTCACGGGTCCTATATGAATGTTTGTCCCTTCTCTTTTGTTATATAAGGAGGGTAAGGCTCATTCATGAGGCATCGGAGTTTAGAGTTAGGGAGTCTAAGAGTCTTTGGTGAGTCAAGTGAGTCTGAGTTATTTCCTGCTCTGCATCTACGGGCTGGAAATTCTAGTAGCGGCTTTCAAATGGAAAACAATAAGATCTGAATATACATGAGAAGCATCAATTCTAGGGAGCTTCCATCTAGCAGATGGTTGTGATTCTTCATATTCTAATTCAGCAGAATTAATGACATGACTAGAAGCAGATGCAAACATATCCCTAAGGGGATTTTCTTCAGCTTTATCTTTCTCATCTAATTCTCGGAAAGAAACATATCTTCTGACCGGATCCATTTATCAACAAAGAGTAATGTATTTGAGTACTAACCTTCACGAACCAGATGATACTTCTGGCTCTGATACCACTTTTACGCAGGGGTTTCCTGACTGAAGCTTGCAACAACAACACAGGATGATTGGCCTTGCTGAGTTTCTTCTTTGTGATTATTTATTCACCCATACATGAACACATACACAAACCTACTCGGGTATTTCACACTCCGGCGGCCTTTCTCTGCGGCTTCCCTCGCCTTTTAATGGCCTTGGTGTCCCTTCTACCCTTTGGCGAACCTCTGGCAAAATTCTGGCGTAAAGAAATAACACAAATACTACCTCAACGGACTTTAAGATAAGCTGAGAGTTTTCAGTACTCAAATTATGCGGAATAAATCTCACTCTTTATTGATCAGAAGATTTCAGATTATAGAGAGTTATGATACAGACTTTGTTTGTTCTTTCTTGAGATAGACTGTGATGGCATTTACCAGTGTTTGTTTCTTAATGAATAAGATAGCTTTCTGGAGGCTACCTGGCTGATTCACAGACTCAGTCTCTGAACAAAGACACACTGACACACATATATATAGACAATCCTATATATTCCGGCCACTTTAGGTTCTTACCAGTGCTCGCACATTAATACGCAGGCTTCTCAGAATAACCTATAGACAAGAATTTTGATTTACTTTGTGGTGCAAGCAGATCAAGCTTATCAGCCCGCAGATGCATAGTAGGAAATAACTCCGACTCACTTGACTCACCAAAGACTCTTAGACTCCCTAACTCTAAACTTCGATGCCTCATGAATGAGCCTTACTCTCCTTATATAACAAAAGAGAGGGGACAAACATTCATGTAGGACCCATGACATGGAAATGGAATCATTGCTTTCGGGTAACGCCAAGGCGACATCCGCACAGAGATTCCAAGTCCAGACAAAGACATGTGGGGACAAAAGTAAAACAAAGCATAGTGGATACTTTTTTGTATAGAAAGCCCACGTGAAAACTGAAAGGACTACAAAGAGGAGACTTTTTACTGGAAAGTCCTCGAGAAAACCGGTCACAATTTACCCGTGACTAGGTATCATGTACAGTGTGGATACTTTTAGATGGAGTCCACAAGAACCATTTATGTTGAATTTTCTAAAATAGTAATACCAGGGAATCGGTATCTTTTATACAAAGGCTCATCCCATGCTTTAGTATAAATTATTCTGACTATCATGGGTTTTGTTTAATATAATCTGGTGTTTAATCGTAGTCATGACCAGCCACTCATAGTGTCTAGTCATATATTGGTGTAGGATTTGACTTTCCGTGAGTTGAAGATCACTAAAAGTTCTGCAAGGAGTATGAAAGCACTCGGGAATATTATTTTCTAAACACCAGTGACAATGCAATTGAAAATATGATTCATAATAAATAGGGTCAATGGCTGTTTTGTTGATGTCGAAATCACTCCACCAGTCCTACAGCCAATCACACTGTTGGTTTTGTTGCATGATCCAAGTGGGACCAAATTTTAGCTTTGTGTAATGGGTTTCGTTTTTCCCATCTACATTTAACAGATCCCAACAGAGCTTTTTATAACCTGCAAAATTATATATTGTGTTAGGAAAAATAAGATTTGGATATCCTCCTGGCCACTAGGAAAAATTGTTTCTATGTGTCCATGCAGGATTTCTGGTTCTATTTGTACAAAAGTATTTGTCATAGACTCTGTGTCTGTCACTCCCTTCAGGCCATATCATGGTGATGTCATGGAAGTCGGTTCTTAATGTTTCTTTTGCTTGGTGAGCTACTGCCATGCTTCTGGAATACACCATGTCATGGATCCATCTGCTACCTTTGGGATACACCTTTCAGGAACTAGGTGTAGAATGTCTGTGTGATTCTGCAGATTCGCATCCAAAACTTTAGTGTTTCTGAGCTGCCAAGTTGGTTTCCACTGGTCACAATATTCTCGCCAACTCTTATCTTCAGGAATGGACCTAAGTACTTCCTTTTGTTGATTAGGGTCCCATTCTGTTACAATCACCTTTACATGTTCTGGTTGCTGAATATGCTCTCTGCTGAGAAAGTCTGGTAGACAATTTTCAGATCCTTTAATGTGTTCTACATCAAAGTCAAAATTGGCAAATAAGGCCTGCCATCTGGCAAACTTTGCTTCACCAGGCTTTTTGATGTCCTTCGTTAAAACTTTCTTTAAAGCAGAAGCATCGGATCTTAATAAAAATTTTCTGTTGACCAATTGAATTTCAAATTTATCAATAGAATTCCATGCAGCTTTTACCTCCCTTTCAATGACAGAATAATTTCTTTCTGTCGAGATCTATGTTCCGGAGGCAAACTGAATTATTTGTTCTTCATCATCCTTCTTTTGTTTGAGCACTCCTCCCCATCCCAAATCGTTGGCATATGATTCAATGATTTTAGAAGAATTGTCATCAACAACATACAGAATTGGAAGAGATTTTACCTTGGCCTTTATATTTTTTACAACATTTGTATGAGCATTAGTCCAAGGTGAAGGATTCTTTCTCAGTATTTGATTCAAAAGGGTTCTGTCTTTTGCACAATCCTGATAAAAATTGCTGACGTAATTTAAACATCTCAGAAATCTCTGAAGCTGGGTTTTATCCATAATGACATCAGGAAATTTTTCTGCAAATTCAAGGGCATGCTTTTGAAGAGATATCTGGCCATTCTGGATTGTATGACCGAGGAACTTGATAGAAGTTTGAAATAATTCAATCTTCTTCTTACTCAAAACAAGACCATTTCTTTTGACCACTTGCAGGAAAGTTTGTACATGCTTGAAGTGGTCATGAATATTCTTAGAGAATATAAGGATATCATCTATGTACACCATCAACCAATCAAAATAAGGCTTAAAAATTGAGTCCATTACTTTCTGAAACTTTGAAGGAGCGTGTTTCAGACCAAATGGCATAACATTCCATCCGTAGTGACCTGCTGGAATACTGAAAGCAGTTTTGAATTTATCTTTTTCTGTAATGGCCACTTGCCAGAATCCTGATTTGAGATAAAACTTTGAAAATATATTTGCTCCTGCGATTCTAGTTAACAATTCAGCCTTGTGGGGTATTGGATAGGTATTGTTAGCTAGAACTGAATTTAAGGGTTTGTAGTTTATGACTAATCTTGGAATATCCCTAATCTGTTCAGATCTTTTATTCACATAGAATCCATAACAGTTCCATGGACTGTCAGATTCTCTTATTAGTTTTCTATCCAATAGTTGCTTGATCTCTTTTTCACAGAGATCTCTATATTCCTTGTTCATAGGAATGACTCTGCTCTTGCAAGGCCTTCCTTCATATCCTGTTTTGTATGGCAAATCAGCACTGTTGCTTTTTGTGCCAAAAAGCATTGGGCTCCTCAGAACATCATTCTTCTTCAACCTTTCTCTTTAGTTTAGAGATTTTATTAATGACTATAGGGGTTTTTAATTGCTCCCCTAATTGGATAGTAGATTTTAAATCTTTCAATTCAGTCATTTTGGTTTCAGCTTTGTCAAATTCCTTCATAGCCTGCACCATTGTAGAGACTCTAGGATTTGAAATATATGGCATTTCAATCCATTTTTGCCTCCCATCTGAGGTAGGGACAGTAATAAAGTATCCATCTTTATTTCCTTTTAACCTGACCGAACCATGTGGTTCCACAGCTGCAAGAAAGACATTTCCTAATATACAATCAACAGGAATGTTTGCTACTGCAAACTTTAGCTTTATACAATGTTGATCAAAACATATGGCAGCTTTGGGAACTTCATATTTAAGGGTTTTATCTCCGAGCCCAACTACTTTTCTAGTAGCTGCAACCCAAAATTTAGCTGGGATTACCTTTGTATTGAAAACATTGATATCTGTACCTGAATCAATTAAGGTTGTTAGGGAAAACATTTCTCCTTTAATGCAGATATTAATGAGGACATGATGCTGTTGATATTCAATTGTTAGTATCCTCATTTCCCTGAAACCTACTGTAGGATCTCTTTTACCCTTAATTATTTCAACTTGAGATTCAGTAGATTTGGTGCAGAATGCAGAGTATATGCTGTTGTGCATGCAGAAATATTTTGTGCCAAAGGTTGCTTGCCTTTTTCTAATTGAGCTACTTGATGTTTAAGAGTAGAGATTTCTGCTTTGAGATTTCGAATTTCTCTACTTACCTCCCCCAAAGTGAGTGCGCGAACTTTAGATTGCAGTTGATCACGCTGGAAGGCTTTAGTGTTTCGTTCATAGGAGGCATCCACAAAGATAGGCTTTTTGGCAGATCCTTTGCTGGAGCTGGAGGAATGAATATGATTCAAAAAAGTTTCAATAAGCTTATCTTTCATTTCTCCTTCTTCCATGGCACAAATTTGTGACAGAATTTTTAGTTCTTCTTCATCAACAGTCCGAGCCATCAATACTTTTTCTTTCTGATGATTTTGTTCTTCAAAAGAAATGTCACTTGAACAATCAGAATCAGTAGAATAAATGCAATGACAATCATTTGAATCTGAACAGAAACATTGTTGCATATTTAATTCTTCTATTGATGAGTCAGAAGAAGAGGAACTACAAGAATCATAGGATGATTCTTCAAGCTGTTGCTGTTGAATTTGTTCATGAATCACAACATTTGGACAATGATCAGTTTTGTGATTCCTAGACCCACATCTCATACATAACATTGGGGTCTCTATCTTAACAAGTTTTCTTTGTTTATTTTGAGGCTGAGATTTCTTGCCTCTATTCTTTCTGGATTCTTCACCATCTGGGCATTTGTTTGAAGTATGGCCTGTTTTGCCACATAACTAGCAGGTTAGCTTATTCCACTTCTCTTGTTTGTGGGAATGGAGATGGATATCAGATGGCTTATAGTAATGTGTTTTAGGGACATATTTGTAATATTCCTTTCTTTCTTTCCTTGGTCCAGAGGTGACCCTTCTTTTTCCGCTGGTTGGAGTATTTTTTAATTGTTTATTAGCTTTCTTTGCCTTTCTTTTAGCTTTCCTTCTTTTGACAAGAGGATCATCAATGTTTAGGCCATATTTGCTGCAAATTGACTTACTATCAGGCAATCTAGAAAGCTTTTCTAAATATTTGTTAACTTTAGAACTTGTACACAAACCAACCAGTGTTTTAGTAACTATAGAATATATTTCTCCCCAGGTAAATGATTTAAAAGGCAACTGGAAAGCATCTTGCAGACGCAGTAAGTCTACAAATATAGACGGAAGGGCTGCTAGATATACTTGTTTCTAGAGAAGATTTTTAGAATATTTTACCTCATAGATGCGTTGCATCCAGTCTCTATGGAAATCTTCATACTGAGATAATTTATTGCACTTAAGATTCATCAGAATCATTTCGTGTTTATCTGCTATTTCTGTTTTAGAACCACACCAGTGTTCTTGAATCATGGAGGTGAGAGTTCTAATCATATTATTCTGGGGTGTGCCATCAGCATTGTGGATTACGTCTCCAACTTCATCTTTCAGAAGTTCACTTTCCATTTTTGCAATTAAGGTTGGAGATGTTTCAGTTTCCCACCATCGTAGGAGAGTGCCATTTAAACATTGGATAAGAGTTTTACAAGCTTCAATTTCATTTTTGCCTCTTAGGCACATAAGCTTGTATTCTGTAAACATCATGTCAATCATCTGTCTTATCTGTCCCGTACTTAAATTATCAATATTCCATTCTTGATGAGAGTCTAGATAGAAAGTATGGGCCTCTAGAAGCTTTCCTTTTCCACTAAGATCAGGAGCAGAGTATCTAGTAAACTGACTCTCTAGTGGTTCATAGATGGGGAATATCTGTGATTCTGAATCTTTTTTTGGTTCCTTAAATAAGGAAGCAATAGAAATCCTTTCTGTTGATTCAGTTTTTTCTGAAGATTCTTCCTGAGAAGGCTGGGCAACTTCTTTAGCCAACAAATGTGGAAATCTGTCAATTGGCTTGACAGGTTTCTGAATTTGTACATTTCTCTTATGCAAGAATGAAGCAGGAACATGCTTGTCGGCTTTGGATATATTCATATTAACAAATTTCTCAGACAAATCTGTTTTGAGTCCTTTTGTAGAGTATATTTCTTGTATAACCTTCCCCTCTACTTTATCTAATTTGCTTAAGGACTCTCTTGCATAACTTTTCAAAACAGAAGAAGAAAACTGAATATCATTCAAACAATTATTTACACTATTGACTGAAACCTGTAAGCTGTCAAACTATTCCTTCATGACAAAAGTTTTAGCAGAGTTCATTTCCAAGCCCTTAATGGTTGTGTTAGTCCAGTTTAATTGCTCACTGGCTTTTTGGATTCTGCCATAAATGCCTAAAGCATTGTCATCCTTCAGAACTAGAGGAATAGCTTTTGCTGAGTTTTGAGCTTCTCCAAGGATGATTCCTTTGTAAGGAGGAAATGTGGATGAGGTTTCAATCTTGCTACCATCTAATGCAGACCAAGAATGTTGAGTTGGTGAAGAGGATGCAATGTCAATCATTAAAACATTCCTAGACTGTTCCATATTTTTCCAAACATAAAAAGATATCCAAGAATGAGATTTGTTCATGAATTCTTTCCATTCTTGAGATAATCTAAGTTTTTCTTCACTGGAATGAGTGAGGCCAAAATATTCTGCCTTTGGATGGTTGTAAATATCCCAATTTAACATCTCCTTCATCCACTGGGTATCTACTTTATGTTGCTTACAGCCATCCATTAGAGTGAAGAATTTGTGCATCTCTGTGACTGACGGCTTCTTACAATCTTCTGGTAAAATACCAAATCTGGATTCTGGAATTAAGTCATTCAGTTGTTCTAAGTAGCCTAGACCATATCTTGGCATATTTGGTGGTCTTATTCGGCTGAACATTTCTGTTAACCTCAGATCTTCTTTTTCCCAAGAGGGTAACAACTGCATCAACAAAACGTGATTAGTTTCATGTGGGAAGGGAATATCTGAACACTTTGGATTTGGACAAGGATTTATAGATGTAGAAGCTGGGGCTTCTCCTGTCCTGGGATGATGGTTGGTATGAATGACTAATTCAGCAAGACAACTCAAATTTACAGGTAATTTACATTCAGGACAAATGACTTCAACTGAGGAAAAGTTAACAATTTGGGCAAACTCAAATAAAGAAATATGTTTACAAGAATTTGAGACAAAACTGGAACAAGTAGTGTCAACTTCAAGAGGATCTTTGTACAATGGGGAGCTTTTGCAGGCTTGGTCAATCCTTTTTCTGTCTATGGTAGATCTTCGAGGAAAAGATAGAACAACAGAGGACTAGTCTTCTCGAATATTTGCAGAAGTATTATTTCTCATACTTGGAGGTTTGGGATTTGATACAACCTAGTGTTCAGGGAAAGTGAGATCTTCCCATCTGATAGTTTGATGTTCTACCTTTTGATTTTTGGAATCGGTTAGAACAACACTTGACTTTGATTCTTTACTGGGTGTGTGGAGGACTGCAGGATAGAGGGTGTTGGTATGACATAAACATCCTTTAGTTTGAATGGCTATATTAAGTCTTTTTGTTGTCATATCAAATCCAGTGGTCTGGATCTGTAACTGGAGAATATTTTCGATTGTTTCATCAAAGACATATACTGAAAAATTTGGATAGCAATCGAAATAGAATGGGCCATTCGACAAAGGGGCAACTATTCCTCCAATCAATGAATCAGTATACTTATTATGTGTAAGATCTCTGACAGTGGCTAGGACAAAAGTATTTAGCCCTTGATGTGTCAGAGCACTAATGTCGATTCTAATACATCCCAAATGCAAGTACTGAGTTTTTAGCCTTTTTGCTTCGGCTTGAAGTTGCTTAGAGTTTAGAAGAGGGATGGACTATACACATTCGGTGTTTTCTTGTATTTGACTAATAGATTCCTTAATGGAAATTATAGTACTGGCTTTCAAATGGAAAACACTAAGATCTGAATATACATGAGAAGCATCAATACTAGGGAGCTTCCATCTAGCAGATGGTTGTGATTCTTCATATTCTAATTCAGCAGAATTAATCACACGACTAGAAGCAGATGGAAACATATCTCTAAGGGGATTTTCTTCAGCTCTATCTTTCTCATCTAATTCTCGGAAAGAAACAGATCTTCTGACTGGATCCATTTATCAACAAAGAGTAATGTATTTGAGTACTAACCTTCACGAACCAGATGATACTTCTGGCTCTGATACCACTTTTACGCAGGGGCTTCCTAACTGAAGCTTACAACAACAACACACGCTGACTGGCATTGCTGAGTCTCTTCTTTGTGTTTATTTATTCACCCATACATGAACCCATACACGAACCTACTCTGGTATTTCACACTCTGGCAGCCTTTCTCTGCGGCTTCCCTCGCCTTTTAATGGCCTTGGTGTCCCTTCTACCCTTTGGCGAACCTCTGGCGAACTTTTGGCGTAAAGAAATAACACAAATACTACCTCAACAGACTTTGAGATACGCTCAGATTTTTCAGTACTCAAATTATGCGGAATAAATCTCACTCTTTATTGATCAGAAGATTTCAGATTACAGAGAGTTATGATACAGACTCTGTTTGTTCTTTCCTGAGATAGACTATGATGGCATTCACCAGTGTTTGCTTCTTAATGAATAAGATAGCTTTCTGGAAGCTTCCTGGCCGATTCACAGACTCAGTCTCTGAACAAAGACACACCAACACACATATATATAGAAAATCCTATATATTCTGGCCACTTTAGGTTCTTACCAGTGCTCGCACACTGATACGCAGGCTTCTTGGAATAACCTATAGACAAGAATCTTGATTTATTTCCTGCTCTGCATTTGCGGGCTGATAAGCCTGATCTGCTTGCACCACGAAGTAAATAAACTCCGCGTTGTGATATATCTAAAAAGCAATTTGACATTTTGAATCAATTCGATAGTTGGATCTGTTGGGTACATCTCTGCTGAAGGCATAGAAGGACCCCAGCTAAATTCAGCGCGTGCAGAGCTCCTTCGTTGTGTCTGGATAGAAGCTGCAAATACCAACGCTCACCATGGGCATCCCAAACATGCCGGAGTAGAGTATGGCGAAGATACAGTAGCGGAGGCCCTCCCATCAGGGCTTGTTGTCTCCCGTCTAGTGCTATGGTGATCGATATTTGACTGCAGCGAATGAAAGTCAACAATCAGCCTAAGTGTTTTAGGTCTGAGAATTGCAGGGCTTGCAGCAGAGGATTGTTAAGCACATATCATGGCTTCTTCGCCATATTTCTCGGCTTCTAATGCCACAACGTTTCCTTGGCCGCAAGTTCTCAGCCGTCGTTGGCACGAAGGCAATGTCTGGTAAAGGGATCAACGCGTTCCACTATCTTAGGATGCAAGCTTCAGTGAGCTTAGAAATTTCAGCATTCATTTTCCAAAATTGATCAGGTGATGCACTTTTCTCTGCTGCGTTGTGTTGTCCTGTAAGCCGAGATTTGGTTTGGTTTGGTCTCGTTCACCGTACTTGTTGAATGCTCGTGACTTTTTTAATGGCTACGCATGTTCTTTTTGAGGCACTGATTTTGCTAACGACAACTTAGACGGCCACGCCCATGGATCGAATACCATAGATGAAGACAACAGGTTTCACCATTGGGTCATTCCTCGGGCTTTAGAATTGGCTGTAATTATTTAGTCAGCTTGATTACAGACCGGGACAGGTTACCCTGCTGCCAATAATCCAGAACACTCCTCAAACATAACCTTGTTTATAAACCCAAATCTGGAATTTCAGGGACCAATTAAAATATGCAAAGAGAATATGGATTCGTTTTTGATAAAATCCATGAGAGACTTTTCTCTCAACCCTTGTTCTCACCTCATCCAATTCACATGGGATTCATCTATTAAATCATGCGAAAGGTAGGCCCAAACAGGCATTCAAAACCTAACACACATCCCTGAAAACTGTTGGCTGTAGGCGCTACGAGCTAATTTCGTAGTGCTGTTATAAAATCTTGTAGGCGCTACGAGCTGATTTTGTAGGGCTTTCAAAAAACTGTCTTTTCGAATTCCTGGAAGGTGAAACGACTTGACCTTGCTACCAATCAAATACGGCCTTGACTTGCTTCTTAACACTACACACGACTCATACACCCTCCTTCATGGGGATTTACATCACTACCTCGAATTTATCAGACAGAAACAAATCTGAAATGGTCTTGACAACATTTAAACATGGTCATTTGGATTTCTGTTGTAACAGCACATCAATCACCAATAGAAAACACATAATCACTATTCCAAGTTGCAGACACATATTCTTCTACAGACTTTACAGCAGGAATCCCACAAAGGCAAATGGGCAAACTCACCATACTTCACCAATCGAAACAGTCAGAGGCATTAATGCAGGGTACTCTGTTCTACGCTAACAACATTCAAATCACCACACATTTGCCTACTAGAACACAACAAATACTCCATCATGGGGTGTTGAAACTATTTCAACAAGAACACATAGTGTATGAACGAACCCCAACTATATAGGGTTCCAATATTCATATTCTTTAACACAAATTGACTTTACAAGTGCAGACTTCTAAAGACAACAATGCACATGAATAGAAGGTGATTGCAACAGTTTACAGACAGAAATCGATTTTCTGTTAAAATTGGCAACTAGGGCCAAGTTCCACTTTGGATAGCTCCTATGGAAAAGATAATTGCAGCATTGAATTCCTCTTTTCGAGAGGACCAAAATCGATCTAAAGCTCGCTAAATTTGGATAAGGTAAACTATTTATTCATTCAAATGAAATTTCATAAGGCATGACATTATTTAGGCGGGAAAATTGAAAAATTGAAAATTTGAATTTCCCTCCTCATGTGACCAAGTCAGCCTTCCCATGAAGGATAAAAATAATCTATCCAAGGCACATTGATAGATCATTATTCTTCTCTATGGTTGCCACAAAAGAAGGAGATCTCCAGCGAAGGAGATAGAGGCAAGGTTGGTCTCATTTCAGTCACCTTCAAGGGCCGAGTTCCATAGGATGGAGGACGAGATTGGTCTGGGCAAATTTGTGATTTGTTTTGGGCATTTTTATCTTCATCACAGGTCCGAGTTTGAGCAGACAGAAGACACACTTGTTGAGGGTTGTTTTGATGACATTTTGGGATTGTTTATGTTGGAATCTTTCTCCTAGAAGCCAACCGCACTTGTTTCGGTCACATACAGCCAGGCCGCAGACCTTAAGAGCCCTGTTCTGGAGGCTGAGGATCAACAGCTAGAAGCTGCAGTCAGTTATGTCACATCAAGAGGCCGTGTAGTTGGTTTTGAAGCCTAGAAGAAGGCTTAAGGACTACAGGTATTTGGAGGGATCGTTTGAAGGTAAGCCGCAAGGCCTAAACATAGTGAATGGGGTGGTAGCAGTCTATGTTTATACCCTAGACAATCCTACCAGAATTACAAAGAAGACACCAGATCTTGGAGCCTGCACAGAATGCCAAATTTGCAGCGTTATTTGAGCCATCTCCTTGTATAAGGGCAGTAGTGTTAAACCTTCACATTTGCAAGTCATTTTGACTTTGAATTATTGAATTCTCTCTCTGCTGAACATTTGATATTAATGATAAGAAGAATCGATAAAGGGTTTTCCCCATCTTGGGGTTTTTCCCTAGCTTGCATCATATTCTTGTGTTTTCTTGTCTTGGCTTGTCTTTTGCTTCTATTGTCTATGTTCTTTCTTTAGTTACTATTTATATGATAATAAGCTCTGTGATTGCTAATGGAATCAAGACTGATTATGGGCTGATATGTTCTGTGAAGTAACTAAGTAAGAAAATGTTCCAAATTTAACATTTTCCTAAATACCAACAACTTCATTAACCATTTATAGATAGAGAGGTCAACACACACAGAAGTACATAAATGAATTGTTCATTAATCAAATTTAAACATACATTAAACTAGCCAGATATATAATGCAATCCAAGCCTCTTTCGACCTTTGCGTCTTCCCCTCGTTTTGGAGCTCCTCCTCTCTTCCTCTCCACTACTACTGCACTCCCTCCTCTCAAACACTCTCTCTTTAAAAATGAAGTTAACATGGGACAGCCAAGAGTCACAAGAGATAACTCGTTTCCCCTTCTCACAAAATAAGGGAACCTAAAACTACATTTACATTAGGAAATATTTCCTCTAACTTATTCCAAAAAAAACTCACATCCTAATGTAAATATCTACAATTTCCTACAAAACATTTAAAATCTCTCCCAACATCGTCATGTGACCATCCCATCACATTGGCAAGCTTTGATCCAGTCCTCATCGGACTTTGTGCCCCAACTATGCACCTACATTAGACTCTGAAGGTATGAAAATTTATGACCTCCTGGTCATACGCATATGGTCTTCTCGTAAAAACTTCAACTCATGCTCTGCAACACGCCTCTGCGGTAACAAGTCTCGATCTTGCTACATGATATTGTGTTTGGGCTTTTCGCATTGTTGTAGCTCCTAGAGATAGCCTCTGGGTCGAGGAGAGACCAGTGCCTGGGACATCTTGATGAGTGCTTTAAAGATTTGCTGAGATTTTCTATCACACTCAGTATTTAACATATTTGAGAAGAAATTGATTTAGAACCTTCCTTAAGAGGAGAAATGAAAATCCAAATGCAAAATATTAATCACAGAAGCATTAATATCAGACTTGTTGCGGCCAACATCACATGAACCTGCAACTTATCAGTCATTTGTAGTATATTAGATAGAGGACTTTAGAAGGAGAGAAAATCAACACATAGGGCTTATACTAAGAATCTGGTGCATCGAAGCTCAACATGAAATGGATGAGACAGACAATTGAATCGAATTGTAAGATACATGGAGTGAAAATGGGAAAACTCACCATACTTCACCAATCGAAACAGTCAAAGAGGCATTAATGTAGGGTACTCTGTTCCAATGTTTTGAAAATCGCGATCGGGATTAAATCGGCGAGGGGAAAAAATCGGAAAAAATCGGCACATACAAAAATATTGATTTTTTTTCAATTTTTTAAATATCTAAAGCATCTACAGCAT
The DNA here is from genome assembly GCA_034641835.2 of Pinus albicaulis. Lineage (NCBI taxonomy): Eukaryota > Viridiplantae > Streptophyta > Pinopsida > Pinales > Pinaceae > Pinus > Pinus albicaulis. The sequence continues at coordinate 810,166,690 of CM076582.1, forward strand.
AAAATAAATGCATTGACACATAAATATGAAAAAAAAACTAATATATAAGATGTGTAATATCATGTCTAGTGCTACATCACACATAAAACTGAATCTTGTCCTGAATACTAAGTCTTGAGTCTCAAGAGTCAACTCAGCCTCAAAATATCAACAAAAAATACAATAATGTATCTCATATCATGAGTCATAATGTCATATACAAAGGAATTTCAATGCACCATATAACCTATGGTCCTATACTACTGATTTCCTCTGCCCCTCTTGCGAGAAAATACAACAGCTTTGCCTTTCCCTCTAGATGAAGAAGCTAGCAGGAATGGCAATGGACTCTGTCGTGCTCTAGAAGTAGCAGCAGAATGGGAACCTGAAGCACTAGGAGCTAAAGGAGGCAGACCACGTCCTCTACCGGTAGCAGTGGTAGGTGGTGTAACCTCCTCCTGCTGCTCCTCCTCCTCCTCCTCCTCCTGCTGCTCCTCCTCCTCATCCTCCTCCCCCTCCACTACTTCATGCTCTATCCAATCAGGGGCTGACTCCATGACAGGCCTCTTAGCCTCAACCTTCCATTCAGCAGTGGTGTCAATCGCATCTAAAGAGATGGCCTCCATATCAGGTGTCTTCTCAAGTTGTCTCACCCACAATCTAAGATTGTAGTAGACGTAAACCATGTCATTGAGCCGCTGGGCCTCCAACCCGTACAAGGGTCATAAATTAATAAATTAAATATTTAAAAAAAAATATTTAATGAATTCAAAAAATCAGTTGGAATATTTTAAGTTTTTTACCTGTTGCGCCTTTTGGTGTGTATTTTTTCAAATAAACTCTAGTTGTGCTCGCATCCTAAAGAGCTACATGTTTGGCTGAGTATTCTAATGGCAAGTTTTTGGAGTTTTGGTAATCTGCCACCGTAGCTCCTCCACCATGCATCTACAAGTTACAAGTTACAACAAATAAGATAAATTTATAAAGTTACAAACATAAGAAAAATTTTAAAATAATGAAAATCTTACCTGGCATTTTAATAGTCCTATCCTGGACAGCCATGTTGAAGCTCAAGGTGCCACCTGCCATTCTGTATACCTCCATCTCTTTCGATATCTCTGCACGTTCTGATGGATTTGGCACCATCTTCTGAACACAAGTGAAAAAGCCATCCATGACCTCAGCATCAAATTGGAAGCCACATGAATAAGAAAATGCGGGGTTCAAGAAGACCCCTGCAGCATGAATGGGACGATGGAGTGTGTTGTTCCAAAGATCATCAATCACTTCCCATAAAAGAAGTTGTCTTTGAAACCCCTCATCACCCTTATCATCATAATAGCTGCGAACAGCTTCTTTGGCCCTATCCATGGCCTCATACAAGTAGCCCATTGCGGGCTTGTCTCCATCCACCAATCTAAGAACCTTTACCAAAGGTTCAGTAATGCTGCACACCTTTTCCACTCCAGCCCAGAAACTTTCCTGATATGACACCAACCTGCAGATGGCCTCTCCCTCTGATTTGCGGCTGATAGTCAAAGCACGCCACTCATCTGAAACAAACATTCTCTTCAAATCCCACTTAAAATTCAAGAGGGATTGAAGAGATATGAAACTAGTGGCGAAATGTGTAATAGCAGGCCGCACCAACTCCTTCTTGTTGGTGAATGTCCTCATCAAACTAAGCACAGATGCATGATTATATATAAATTTTGTGATGCTCTTTGATGATTCTACAATATCTTTGACAAAATCAATCTTTCCGATGTCCTCCAACATCAAATCAAGACAATGTGCAGCGCAAGGTGTCCAAAATATGCTCGGATACCTCTCCATAAGCATCTTGTCAGCAGAAACATAGTTTGCAGCATTGTCCGTTATGATTTGGACAACATTTTGGGGCCCAACCTCCAAAATGAACACATCTAATAAATCACATAATAATCTTGCATCTTTGACATGTGCAGATGCATCAACAGATTTCATAAACATTGTCCCCTTGGGACAACTGACCAAAAAGTTAATAAGGGTCCTACCCCTTTGATCAGTCCAACCATCTGACATCACAGTGCATCCTGTGATTTCCCATGATGCCCTTAACTCCTCTAATCTCTTGGTGCAGTCAGCTTTCTCATTTTGCAGAATGCGCCCTCTAAAGTCATCATAAGAGGGGGCTTTGTATCCTGGGCCAACAACAGCGATAGCATCAATCGTAGCCTGATAAAATGGATTGTGCCTGGCAACAGTGAAAGGAATATCACTCCAAAGAAACAATTTGCCCAACAACCTATCAGCTTCTTCCTTCTCATTTTTTTTAATAAGGGAGGAGATAGATGGCTGTGCCCCGGGAGTGGTTCTAGGAGAAAAAAATGAGGCAGCTACGGGGCTGCCTGTAGAAGATGCTGATGCTAAACCGCCACTACCACTCTCACGGTCAGCTCTAAACCCTGATATTTGACTCTTTAGGGTTGCCTTGTTGAGTTTAGTGGTTTCTATTCCTTCCAATGAGTTCATGGCTCTTTTGATTATTTCTGGAGTGGTATTTGTGCAAGGGCCTACTTCATGCCCAGGAATTTGTGCCAAGTGGTATTTCAACCTGTATACCCCCCCGTCATGTGTTGACCACATAATTTGCAAATCAAGTTTGCTCGGTCAAACCCCTGATCAGGTTCACCAAATTGCCATAAATGATCTAATTTTCTCGGCATGTTGGAAAATTTGAACTTTGAAGTTTGAAAGTTGAAATTTGAACCTAGGGCACAAGAAAAATTGCCAGTTAAAAAATAAAATAAAAAAATTACAATTTTACATACAATATTTTGATTTTTTTCACAAAAAAAAACTCTCAACTCAATGCAAAAATAATAGGAAAAAATACATGTTGAAACACAAGCAAAAATAATGGGAAGAAACTAAGAGCACAAGAAAAAATATAAAAAACAAAATTTAACAAAGATTTTTTTTCATTTTTGACCAAAATAAACCCTCTCCTCTCAATAAAACAAAAACAAAAACAAAAAAACACAACCAAATGCAATCACAAATGATGAAAAATACATGGGTGATAGAAACCCATGGAAGAACAAGAAAAAAACAAAAAAAAATGGGTCAAATTTGATGCCCATACCTGGAAAAACGTTTTGCTGGAGACACTTGGTTCAAATTCGATTTTTGTTTGCTTGGTTTGCAAGAAATTCTTCACTTTTGTCCAATCTTGGGCTTGTAGATGATTAATCTCCCTCCTTGGCTCTCCTCCTTCACTCCTTAGCTCTCAAAGCAAACCTGTCAATGTAAAAATGACCAAAAAAAACTTCAAAATCGCACTTTAAAATCGCTCTTTTCGGGCCCCACGATTTTTACTGCTCGAATCGCGATTTTTTCATAAAAATCACGATTTTTTGGCGATTACCGATTTTTTGAAAAAATCGGGAAAAAAACGCCGATTTAATCGTTGCAATGAAAAAATCGCGATTTTCAAAACACTGCTCTGTTCTACTCTAACAACATTCAAATCACCACACATTCACCTACCAGAACACAACAAATACTCCATCATGGGGTGTTGAAACTATTTCAACAAGAACACATAGTGTATGAATGAACCCCAACTATATATGGTTCCAATATTCATATTCTTTAACACAAATTGACTCTACAAGTGCAGACTTCTAAAGACAACAATGCAGATGAATAGAAGGCGACTGCAACAGTTTACAGACAGAAATCGATTTTCTGTTAAAATTGGCAAATAGGGCCAAGTTCCACTTTGGATAGCTCCTATGGAAAAGATAACTGCAGCATTGAATTCCTCTTTTCGAGAGGACCAAAGTCGATCTAAAGATTGCTAAATTTGGATAAGGTAAACTATTTATTCATTCAAATGAAATTTCATAAGGCATGACATTATTTAGGTGGGAAAATTGAAAAATTGAAAAATTGAATTTCTGTAATATTCCCAATTAGCGATAGCTAATTGGAAATATTAATTTTGACCAATTTTGCCTTATTATAGTTGGAGCATGAATAAAGTGAGTAAAATATTAATTAACTCACTTAGGATAAAGCACTCTCCTAAAGTCCACATCGAAATTAAGGGAGTGGGGTCTAGTGGCCAAGTGGACAGTGCAGGAGAGGGATGCAGACCACGTGGGTAGCGTGGGGCCTACCTCACGCAGATGAGAGGGACAGCGTGGGCCAAGGAGCACGTGGGAGATGGTGGGGCCTAGGGAGACAGAGGCCCAATGTTATAAAAGGGAGGAGAGCCCCCTCATTTGGTCATTCTAGTTTATGCATATTGAGCTAGTCATTTTGACTTGGAGCACGCTGGTTGTTTAGCTTGTTTGCAGTACTGTTCAGTACATCGGGTGTCTCTGTTCGGAGATCCCACCCTCAGCCCCGGGAGACTTCGAGTGCTAGCTCGGGTGAGGTATTTCCATTAGCATTTTGCAGGAGGATTGGTGATTACATTCGTGGAGGAGCAGAGCATTTAGAGACTGTGCAGTCTTGAGAGGGAGGACGCAGTCCATCTTGGGGGAGCTCCGGAGTGGCACCATTTTGGAGGATTCAGGCTGAAGGATTGAGAAAGGGGCCAGCCCTTGCCTATTGGAGACATTTGATAGAGTGGGAGGCCATATTTTGGAGTATTGCACTCAGCACCAGCATGGCGCTTGGGAGGATAGTGTGGATCCTCAAGGGAGGCGTTTTCGGGGGTCGACCATTTCAAAAATGCTCTCTGGGCTTTTCTGGGTATTTGTGAATAGAGGCCGATTCCATGGTATCAGATTTTTCCGAGTAGGGGAGTGGCCCCAAATACTCATTGTGTTCCAGTAGTAGCAGCAGCATGGCAGTATCCCAGCAGCTTGGACGCAGAGCAGAGAGCAGCCATTTCCATTGATATTCTGAGAGTATTCCTACACTTGCCTGGTGCAAGTCGAGGTGCCATCATTCTGATCACCTCTTGTACTCATTTCTATTTATCAATATAATAAAATGGCTTAGCCTTCTCTCTATTTCATGTGTATCTGCTTCATGATCTGTTTCTAGCATTTTATATCTTGTTGTATGCTTTGTATTACTGTCTATTTCCCCTTCGGGATATTACAGTGGTATCAGAGCTCATAGACCTGGCTCAGCCTGTGGAGCAAGTTGTCTATGACACCGGGAGAGAAGCTGTATATTTGCTATAGGGGTAGGAAGTACCGTGACTGAGAACGTAGGTTGCAAATCACCTACGGAGAGGGTGACAACGTTCTAGTAGTGGACGCAGAGTAGGAGGAACTGATGGCAGATGATAGTGATGCGAAGAAGTTTGGGGAAATGCTCCTCAAGTCAGTACAGGATCTGTCGAGGCAGATTGAGGTGATGGGACAAAGATTCACTGCTGTAGAGGCCAGACAGCGTGAAACCCCAAGGGGTTTCCAGATTGGTGAGGGATCAGGCACATCCCACCATTTGCAGGAGCACGATGCCACTCAGCACATGGCATCACATGCACCCACACGTTCCACCATGCCCACTTTTCTGGCTGCAGACACAGGGGCAGGAGCACAGCAGGAGCCGGAGCCCGGCCACATGGGTGATTACTTTGCCGAGTATCAGGCATACGGGCAGGAGTTCAGGGATGCCCTTTCATTTCGAGATTTTGTCCAGCTCCAGCGGGACAACAGACCCCGCGACCATCACAGGGGACACCGACATTATCACGAGGGAGACACTCAGCGTACGATGAGCAGGTTCCATTTGCCTATGTTTGATGGCTCATCAAACAGTTCGACAAAGGCTTGGGTGGAGAAGCTGGACATATACTTCTAGCTCAACCAGATGGCAGAGACAGAGGCCATCAAGGTGGCAGCGCTGCATTTGGATGGCGAGGCCCAGGATTGGTGGTTCCACTGGATGATTACACTCGGGCATTAGACAGTGACTACATATGTCGAGTTCACCCAGAGCTTGATAGAGAGGTTTGATTGGAGGGATCCGGAGGAGCACTTTGTTGAGCTGACGAGGCTCAAACAGACCGAGAGTCCGGATACATATATCTCAGATTTCCTAAGACTTTCGGTGATGGTGCCAGATCTATTTGTGGCACGGATGATTTACAAGTTCATTGAGGGGCTAGCAGAGCCGCTTCGGGGATTGGTCAAATCCACTAGACCAACCACACTCCATGACGCAGTTGGCAGGACTCGAGACTTGCAGGATGCCTTACCCAGGACCAGGACGCCTTACCCCCAGAGACAGGCTTTCCAGCCTAAGGGGAAGGATGTGAGGATTCTGCCTCCAAGGGGGAATCAGGGCAGAGGATAGTTGGATGATGATGCCAGGAGGGAGTTGAAGAAGAAGAGGTTGTGTTTCACCTGTTAGGAGCCGTGGGCACTAGGACCCAGATGTGCTGCTGGCAAAGCACACTTTATTGAGGTTTTCTCCGAGAGTAGCGGGGAAGAGTATGAGTATGATGACGTGGAGGTAGGGGGCAGCCATGCAGCGCAAGATCATTTGCCACCTCCACCACCAGGAGCAGAAGGTGCAGCCTTTGCACCTACCGGAGGGACCCTTGTAGCATTGCGAGGAGTTCCCAAGTATCTGACGCTGCGTGTCCGAGGGACAGTACGGGGGCAGTGAGTATCAGTACTGGTGGATAGTGGGGCAACCCACAACTTCATCGATGCACAGATGGTAGAGCTTCGATGGGTTTTCAGTTTTGGTCCCAAGAGATCAGACTATGCAGTGTGCCAGATATGTCCTAGAGCTGGCGGTGACGATGGGCACCTACACAGTGACTGACCATTTTTTCGTGGTTAACATACCGGATACCAATGTGGTATTGGGTGTACAGTGGCTGATCACTCTAGGGAAGGTCACCATGGATTGGGAGGCCTTGGAGATGGAGTGGGATGATAAGAAGACCGGGAAGCATGAGAAGATACAAGGCATGCACACTTACCCACCCCAGTTCATTTCAGCTCACCGGATGGAGGCAAACTTCCGGAAGGGAGACATAGAGTGGGTTGTAGAGCTGCGTGCATCAGAGGCAGGGACTACCGGGCAGACAGTTCAGCCAGAGATACAGACCATCCTTGACAGGTATGCCATGGTGTTTGGGGAGATACCACCAGGACAGCCATCGGATCGGGGATTTGAGCATACTATTGAGCTAGAGAAGGGCATTCAGGCCGTCATTACCACACCTTATAGGCACCCCAAGGCCTATCGGGACGAGATTGAGCGGGCTATCCGCGAGCTGTTAGCTCTTGGACACATTCGGCCTAGCACCAGTCCTTTCGCTTCTTCGGTAGTGTTGGTGAAGAAGAAGGACGGCACATTGAGGATGTGCATTGATTACAGGGCCTTGAACAAGAAGACCATGAAGAAGAGGTACCCTATTCCTCGGATTGATGAGTTGAGAGGGGCACAGTTCTTCTCAAAGATTGATTTGAGATCAGGGTACCATCAGATTCGCGTGAGGGAACAAGACATTCTCAAGACCGCTTTTAGGTGCCACTATGGCCATTTTGAGTTCTTGGTGATGCCCTTCAGGCTAACCAATGCACCGGCCACCTTCCAGTCGTGTATGAACCACATCTTCCGCAGTCACCTGAGGAAGTTTGTGTTGGTCTTCTTTGATGACATATTGATATATAGCAGGACATGGGAGGAGCATCTCCAACACATAGAGGCAGTGTTGCGTATTTTGGAGGAGCAGCAGTTTTATGCTAAGCTCTCCAAGTGCGAGTTTGGATTGACGGAGATGCTATACTTGGGACACATCATAGGGGTGGACTGAGTGAGGGTCCACGAGGAGAAGATCAGGGCCATCAAGGATTGGCCAGAGCCGAGAAATGTGACGAAACTTCAGGGGTTTGTGGGTATCTGCACCTACTACAGGAAGTTCGTCAAGAGTTTCTCTCAGCTTGCTGCACCCATTACAGATCTGACGAAGAAGGGGGCATTCAGTTGGACAGATACAACGCAGTGAGCCTTTGACAGGCTCAAGGAGGTGATGAGCAGCTGTCCAGTGCTAGCATTGCCAGACTTCACGCAGCCATTCGTGCTGGAGTGTGATGCATCAGGGGAAGGGGTCAACGCAGTATTGATGTAGGGAGGCCACCCTATAGCTTTTGAGAGCCAGAAGTTCCTTCCACATGAGCAGTTGTATGCCATATACGACAAGGAGATGCTGGCCATCATGCATGCATTGGCCAAATTCCGGCAGTACTTGGTAGGTAACAGGTTCAGGGTGAGGACTAACCACAACAGCCTCAGGTTCTTCTTAGAGTAGAAGCAGCTACAGGAGAGGCAGTAGAAGTGGGTCAGCAAGATCCAGGCCTACGACTTTGACATCAAGTATGTCAAAGGGAAGAACAACATGGTGGCTGATGCACTCTCACGCAGACCAGCCACGTTGTCTCTGATGAGTTTGGACGCAAATTGGAGGGCTCGACCCTTGGTGGAGTACTCCAAGGACAGGTTTGCTTGTGAGATTCTGGATGGACAGGTGACAGATGATAGATACAGGGTGATGGATGAGATCATCTACTATAGAGAGAGGATCTTCTTGACTGAGGGCTCTCAGCTCAAGAAGAAGATATTGCAGGCTTCTCACGATTGATCGTTGTCTGGCCACCAGGGGTTTACCAAAACCTACAGGGCCATTAGGGAGAGGTTCACATGGAAGGGCCTCAAGGAGGACGTACTCTAGCATGTCAGGGAGTGCGAGGTTTGTCAGTGCAACAAGGGAGAGATGAACCATCCGACAGGTTTGTTGTAGCCTCTTCCCATTCCAGAGGGGAAATGGGAGAGTATTTCGATGGACTTCATCATAGGGTTGCCCATGGTGCAGGGCAAGGACTGTATATTTGTCATCGTTGATCGACTGACGAAATATGCACATTTTTTCGCCATATCTGCACATTATACAGCAGAACAGGTGGCGGAGCTGTTCTTTAGGGACATCTTTAGGTTGCATGGTCTTCCCAAGACCATTGTCAGTGACAGGGACAACTGCTTCATGGGCGGATTTTGGCAGGAGCTTTTCCGGTTGGTGGGGATAGAGTTGACACCGAGCACCAGCTACCACCCACAAACAGATGGGCAGACAGAGATAGTTAACAAGTGGCTGGAGGGCTACTTGCGTAACTATGTCAGTGGGCAGCAGAAAGCATGGCTGAAGTGGCTGCACCTAGGAGAGTACTGCTACAACAACACACATCACATGTCTATCGGTATGTCTCCGTTTTATGCATTATATGGTTACCATGCTTTATCTTTTGTTGATGTGATGTTTGGTGCTAGCAAGGCTCTGAGAGCCAAGGATTGGATCCAAGAGAGTCAGGACATCCTCCGAGCTCTCAAGGATAACATGGCTACAACACAGAATCGGCAGAAGCTGTATGCCGACAGGGGTCGATTGGAGAGATAGTTTGAGGTAGGGGACTTGGACTAGGTCCGAGTTTGAGCAGACAAAAGACACACTTGTTGAGGGTTGTTTTGATGCCATTTTGGGACTATTTATGGTGGAGTCTTTCTCCTAGAAGCCACCACACTTGTTTCGGTCACATACAGCCAGGCTGCAGACCTTAAGAACCCTGTTCTGGAGGCCGAGGATCAACAGTTAGAAGCCGCAGTTAGTTATGTCAGATCAAGAGGCTGTGTAGTTGGTTTTGAAGCCTAGAAGAAGGCTTAAGGACTACAGGTATTCGGAGGATTGTTTGAAGGTAAGCCGCAAGGCCTAAACGTAGTGAATGGGGTGGTAGAAATCTATGTTTATGCACTAGACAATCCTACTAGAATTACAGAGTAGACACTAGTCCTTGGAGCCTGCACAAAATGCCAAATTTGCAGCCTTATTTGAGCCATCTCCTTGTATAAGGGCAGTAGTATTAAACCTTCACATTTGCAAGTCATTTTGACTTTGAATTATTGTACTCTCTCTCTGCTGAACATTTGATATTAATGATCAGAAGAATCGATAAAGGGTTTTCCCCATCTTGGGGTTTTCCCCTAGCTTGTGCCATATTCTTGTGTTTTCTTGTCTTGGCTTGTCTTTTGCTTCTATCGTATATGTTCTTTCTTTAGTTACTGTTTATATGATAATGAGCTATGTGATTGCTAATGGAATCAAGATTGATTATGGGCTAATATGTTCAGTGAAGTAACTAAGTAAGAACATGTTCCAAATTTAACATTTTCCCAAATAGCAACAACTTCATTAACCATTTACAGATAGAGAGGTCAACACACACAGAGGTACATAAATGAATTGTTCATTAATCAAATTTGAACATACATTAAACTGGCCAGATATATAATGCAGTCCAAGCCTCTTTCGACCTTTGTCTCTTCTCCTCATCTTGGAGCTCCTCCTCTCTTCCTCTCCACTGCTCCACTACTATTGCACTCCCTCTTCTCAAACCTTCTTTCTCTTTAAAAATGAAGTTAACATGGGACAACCAAAAGTCACAAGAGATGACTCGTTTTCCCTTAAATAAGGGAAACTAAAACTACATTTACATTAGGAAATATGTCCTCCAACTTATTACAAAAAAACTCACATCCTAATGTAAATATCTACAATTTCCTACAAAACATTTAAAATCTCTCCCAGCATCATCATGTGACCATCCCATCAAATTGGCAAGCTTTGATCCATCCTTCATCGGACTTTGTGCCCCAACTATGCACCTGCATTAGACTCTTAAGGTATGAAAATTTATGACCTCCTAGTCATATGCATATGGTCTTCTCGTAAAAACATCAACTCATGAGCTGCAACATGCCTCTACGGTAACAAGTCTCCATCTTGCTACATGATACCGAGTTTGGGATTTTGGCATTGTTGTAGCTCCTAGAGATAGCCCCTGGGTCGAGGAGAGACTAGTGCCTAAGACATATTGATGAGTGCTTTAAAAATTTGCTGAAATTTTCTATCACACTCAGTATTTAACATATTTGAGAAGAAATTGATTCAAAACCTTCCTTCAGAGGAAAAATGATAATCCAAATGCAAAATATTACTCACAGAAGCATTAATATCAGACTCGTTGCGACCAACATCACATGAACCTGCAACTTATCAGTCATTTGTAGTATATTAGATAGAGGACTTTAGAAGGAGAGAAAATCAATACATAGGGCTTATACTAAGAATCTGGTGCATCAAAGTTCAACATGAAATGGATGAGACAGACAATTGAATGGAATGCTAAGGTACATGGAGTGCATTTTAAGGATTAGATTTCTTATCAATATAGGCATCTTTAATCAACAATAGACTTAGATGAATCCAAAAATTCATGAATGCAAATCCAACAACTACTATTACATGTAATCTGAGAAAAATAGTGAGAACATATGGAATAAACATGAAGAGAATACATACTACACATTCATAGGAGCCAGAATCGCCAAAAAATTGTATTAATCTTCCACAGAGCATACATCTCATTGAAAGTTTACAAAGCTTCTCTCATGGAAAACCAAAATTCCGAACCCCTGGTTTTGTATCATAAAACTGTTTTATGGGGCCTGAGAGGGAGAACCCGTTACAAAATATTATTTCTTGATATTTTAATAATGAATCATCGCAAAAATATCAACGTGCGTTGTGGCACAATTGTATTAACCGAACTCTAACTGACTGACATTGTTTCTTCTGAAATAAAAATATTTACATAAAACATAAAATCAAAGTGTCATGATCGACATGATCAGCTCTATCCTTAGTCATGATAAACTGGTTGTGGAGGCAACGTTGATGGTTCGATAATCTAGAGCACGGGAGGATTGACAAATTGCTCGTATCTTTGCAAGAGCATTGGAGCTGAAATAGGAGGCTGGAAGAATCACTGATAGGCGATTTGAGATTGGTGAGACCTGTGTAGTCCGACCTAGGGCAGAACAGGGTCTTTACCAACCCCAACAACTGAAACTCCCTTTTCAAGTAATTAACTATAGTATTACCATTCAGAGTGGCAGTCTTCTCATTAGAGGAATCCACCTTGCTTTTGGCCTCCACTAGTCTTTGACTGTATTTCTCCCACTGGATCAACACTCCCACAAAGTCCCAACAGCTTGGCAATCCTACTTTGACAATCCCCTCAAACTCACTATTGAAAGCAGACACATCTTTCAGTACTAAACCTAGGAACTCCTCAACTTTGACTCAAGCTTCCTCCTTCTGGACCACTTTAGAGATTTCCATGATAACAGATACTCTATTGACCACATCTATGGGTCTCAATTCATTGAGTGGCCTTTCATTCACAAACTGAATGAACTTTTTGGCAATCTGGGAGTTCTTTTCACCATCTTCTTTGGCAGATAGGATGAAGAACTCATAATCCTTGATTACAATCCTCTATTCATCCATCAAAGTTATGTACTCCCAATTGTTTCTCATCTCTACTATGATCTCATCCCAGACAAGTTGCTTAGCTTGCAGTAGAGACATTTTTCCTTTCAGCTTCCCTTTTAGCTCAGAGATCTCCTAGTTTGTTAACTGCAAGTTCTCACTGATGATGCCTGCATTGGTCTTGGCAGTCTCAAGTTTTTTTTCTTGTTGCGCAAGGATTCTCTGGGAAGTATCCAAATCATTCTACACCCTTTTAACCTCCCCTTCTGAAAGTTGGAGTTCGATAAGGGTCTTGGTGAGTTGTTCAATGGGGTTTTGGGGATCTTCAGGTACAATTATTGCACAGATATGTGTGTCTATTCTCATTTGAAGCTCTGCTGCCTGCTGCTTGAGGGCTACTATCTCATTATTTCTTTCTATCAGTTCTTTGGCCAAGATTAATTTCTCTTCTTCCACCTGTGCAAGTTCTTTAGATTGCACATGCTCACTACCTGGCATCTTCAGTTTGTGCCTTAACTCCTGGATTTTTGCTTGGGATCTTTGGAGAAGGGTTTTGAAGGCAACTTTATCTTCTGGGTTTACCCCCAACTTCACATTCAGCTCTTTGAAGCTCTCGTTTTGCATGCATAGAGCCCTAGAGTTGGCTCTCTTCTGCTTTAACCTTGTTGCAACTTTCTCTAGCAACTTTTCAGCCTTGCTGATAGCCATTACATTTCTATTGAGCTCACTGTACAACATCTCTACCACATGGCTGTGGAAATTTATCTTATGTGGTAGGGGTACACTTGTCAAATCTAGAGAAACATTCAAGACTTTGAACTGAGAGCTCGAAGGAAATGATTGTGCTAGTGGATGCTGCAGTGAGAAATTCATTTGATTTCTCTCTAAGTCCATAACAACCAGAAGTTTGTTCTGATATGGGATTGAATGAGATGCCATTTTCTGCTACATCTCTTCCCTTACCTTCTTGTTTTTTTCTTCAATGGACTTTCCAGTAGGATAGCTTAACTCAGTAGCAGATGCACTTCCCTTTGAACCTAAAATAGCTACCTCTGAAGAGGATGAGGAAAAAGTTTGTAATGGGTGCTCCAAAGTCACTTGGAAGCCTGGTTGATCTGGCCTTGTTTCCACTAACCTGGTCTCAAGTTCTTCTTCTTCTATCTTTTGGGTCTTTGCCTTTTTACTGGTGTGTACATCCTCCATCTTTGTATCTCTAGTTTGATCAACGGTCCTCTTTTGTGCTTTGTCCTTCGTTGTTGGAGTCTCGATCTCCATATCTAGTTCTCTTGGAGCTGACTGAAAACGACGTTGGAGGGAGATTCCGAACCGGCTAAGTGCTCGAGCATTGTTTCAGAATATACGACTGGCAGGAGAGCTTGCACCAGGAAACTATACGAACTTTCAAATATTTGAGGTGGGAAGGGTTTTTATAGACGGAGAGAGGGCAACGGTCAATTGACATGGGATGACGTCACGAAGGGGACATGTGGCAGAATGGGATTGGGTGGTGACAGGGTGTTAAATTTCGATGATGCTTTCTTTGCTTAGGAATATTTCTTCAATGTTTCATATTAGTCCATTTACAATTCTAATTTAGATCCATTTGCAATCACATAATCCATTATCACATTGATAGAAACTCAGGGACAAGCCAAGACAAGAGAACACACAAATTGGCTCAAGCTAGGGAAAAACCTCAAGATGGGGAAAACCCTTAATCGATCTTCTTTATTATAAATATCAAATGTTCAGAGAAGGAGATAGATAGGGAGTACAATCATTTGCCAATACCATTCTCCAGACACTGAGAAGATAGCCCAAAAAAACATTGTCCAAACATGGAGGAGATAGCCCAGTCAAATTCAGTCTTCAGTGTTCAGCCCTAACTAGAGATCAATAATGGTCAATGCAGCTACAAGATCAATTTGATTTAGGATTAATAAATGCGGCCTCTTGCATTGAAGATAAGGTACCCAAAACAGGTTGAATCTCAACAAACATATAGTTTTGGTTAGGGCACATATCATCCCTAACTTACAACAACAACCCCGTGAAATCACCTTCAAAGTACTCGCTCTTCCTTGTTGTAGGTGCGGTCCAGGCTAGGCTAGAGTATAGGCATCATATCCTTCATTTGACATATGTTGATCCCCTGTATTATTCATAGAGAGATTGCGACCTGGAAGAGAAGGAGACATTGTCCAAAATTTCCCTTAAACACAGAATGCATAAGACCAGACTTCCTCCAAGCAACCTTGGCCTCTTGACTGAAGAACTTAGCTCATGAAATAGACCAAACGAATCCTAAACAAGCCTTTGACACCTTCGCTGGAAATCTTCCTTTTCTACAGCCATTTCAGAGAAAAAGATGGCCAAAATGAGGGTAGAGGCACCTCTATTTATAAAATTCAGTGTGGTCGAAGATACGTGACTTTTGGGATTAATAAGCCGACATAAAGGAGAGGTCGATCCTGAAATTTTCCATAAATTCAAAAACCCATTTCTCCTTGTCCAAATTTGATGATCTATGGGTCGATTTTGGTCCTCTCAAAAAGAGGAATTCGATGCCGAAGTTATCTTCTTCAAAGGAGCAATCCAAAGTGGAATTTGGCCCTAGTTTCCATCTTTAACACTCCCTCTCAACTAGGGAGAATTCCACTTGACAAACCATCAGTCATGGTCACTGATGATCATGCCATCATGTCGCCATGAACCATCTTTGAATATCATCTCATCTCAGTTTTGCTGAACACTGATATGAATAATAAATAAGAATCAATCGAGAGTGAGTCACAAGGCCTTGCCACTCTCCATTGACAAAAGTCAATCCACATAATCAAAGAGTGAACTTCAATTGGACTTGATCCCAAGTGATATAGTTGAAGAACACCATGCATCCTAGGCATAGGGAGTATGGCAGTACACGATGCGTCCATCGGAAGTGCTATGGTCCCTATCCACTTTTCCCAACTCATTGGCCAGATGAGAGGTACTTCCCATGTGTCCCATACTTCATGGGTAGGATGATGCAGAAACACTAGTAGGGAAAGAATATATCACATCCTGCCCACAACCACATGTAGGGAAAGGAGAAACCACATCCTACAAACACATGTCACAACCGTACATAGGGAAAGGAGAAACCGCATCCTACAAACACATGTCACAACCATACGTAGGGAAATGATGAACCACATCCTACAAACACATATCACAACCACATGTAGGGAAAAGATGAACCACATCTTACATGCATGAAAACATGAAACACGTCCTACACGCATACAAACCAACAATAGTAGGAAGGATCCTACACTTCGGGAAAGGATGAAACACATCCCAACAACATGTCAACCATAAATTGTAGGGAATGAGTATCTTACATGTGGGGAAAGGATGAACCACGTCCCACTGACATGTCATCAGATTCCTATATGCATCTCTCACTGTGGTACCCGCAGGAGAAGGTGAACCACTCATCTTGCTCATATGCCATAGGAGAAGGGGAACCACTCATCCTATGCATATCTCATCATTCGTAGGGGAAGGTGAACCACTCACCCTACACACAAGTCTCATTAATCGTAGGGGAAGGTGAACCACTCACCATACACACACATCAACCGTCATGGGGTATCACAGGGGAAGGTGAACCATTCACCTTGTACTCCATGCACCTATAAGGGAAGGTGAACCACTCACCCTATGGTCGCTCATAGCTCTAAGAAGTACCCCAAGTCCTAAGGAGCTCCTAGAGCTCAATGTCTACCTCAAGCATGATCCTCATAGGAGGGTCCTTCCATGATTCCCAGCCTTTCTCTGAAGACAATCTTTTTACCAAGAGGCTTGCAGAGGGAGAGTTCTCAGATTACAGGTTTTGATTCATTCAAGAAGTAAGGTGGATTCCAAGAGATGTAGCATCTTTGATGTGCATTTTCTATTCACCATACTATCAGATTAACAATTTACAACAATGTACTTCAGACTATAGAATTACAAAAATAGTAAACAACCATCCATTATGGGGCTTATCACATATTTATTCAGAGCAAGGCACATGGTTGATACTAGAGATCCCCCATGATATGCTTAAGCAGATCAACAACTTCATTATCTCACCAGTCCAGGGAGTAGTGTTAAAAAAAAAGATGACTCCCTCAGAATATAAGGAAGGTGGTTATTTCAAAAACATTATCACGCAGATCCATCTGAAACCTGTCCTTTTTCTTAAAAAATCAATCAAGGTTGTCTTTATCAACAAACATCAGATCATTGGGTCTCCCTCTGAAGCCTTGCTTCAAGAGCTTCTTATGTGAAAGACCTTTCACAGTGCACTATGAAATTGTCCCTAAAACAACTGCATTGTCTTCCTTTTCTAGATGACTAAGACCAAAGCATTAAGTTATCCCATCCATGATGAGGCGCGATCCTCCATATTTCATATTCAGCAGACAAATTTTTAGGCTCAACACATTAAAGAACTCAATGACTTAATCAGGATCCCCACAATTTCCTTTTTCACATTGTACTTGTCGAGGTATAAGATTTGGTATGTACTTTCTTCAAGGTACCTCAATTTTCATGCTGATAAGGGCTGATGTAAGGAGCTGCTTCAAGAGTGCCATGCAAATTTTTTTTCTTTAAATCAAACAATAATGAGGATGCTTCTGGTTTGCAACAAATTAGTAATTGTGAAGGGCCACAGGGAACAAATATGTTGTAGTAGATTGGAGATTAGGCCATCTTCCCTTCAAAATCATGACTTGGTTAATGGATTACAGTTATATATTAATTTTGCATACATGTTGCACATCACTATTCTTCCTTGCTAGCAGTATTACGTATTTCATTCCTGCCACATGTACAAGATCTTGGAAGGGAATAGTGTCTAGATCCCAAAACCCTCTGCCTTCTAGTTAATGAATAAGGTTATATATACCAGACCTCAACAACAGGCTCAGGACTACAAAAACATGATAAATACATTCTGTCAATATCACCCCTGCACTGCAAATATGTCATCATACACTAGGTACGATTTTATCCTTATCATGAACAATCGATTTTACTAGTTGTATGCACATATAACTTAGATTTTGCTTAGCCTCAATAGACCTATGTGCATTATTAGGTGTATAGATTCATACAGTGTAGAGCATACTGTACTTTATACACATGATTTCAATTTAGATCACTCCTAGCCCCTTTTAAACACACAACAAAAAAAGGTGTACAACACGTTATCTCACAAACAAATCTAGCCAAGCCGATCATTTCTACTCCCAGTCTTCAATCACACAAATTACGTACCTGTGAGTAATCATATGAACCTTGTACACCATGCATACATTCCAGTATTAACCACGCCCTTCATTCTAACACACAAACATGGATCACTTCTACATTACTCATAAACTGTACACATCATGCACAGGTATAGAGATTAGGTCCCTTACAACCCGCTGCAAGAAGGTAAGATATTCTTTTCATCTGATGCAGAAATAATATGACAAGGAAACTAAGAGAACCCTTCCTGCTGTTGATGATAAGGCCTTTTACTGTTAAGGAAGATAACGAGGCTTCTTGACAGTAACAACTTTACTGCTGGCAATAAAACACTTTCTTCTAAATAGGTCAGATTCCCTCAATAGTTGCGAAGATGTGACATAACACATGTACCTGAAGCAAATTTTTCTTTGATTCCTTCTGCCTTTAGATGCCAATGTCTTATGATGCCCAATGCTTTAGTCAATCTTACCCTACTTCCGGATTTGAGTCATAGAGATATTTCAATGATAGGGAGCTTAATGATATTTCAGATATTCAGATATTAGATCTCTAAAACATGCCACAGTATTTAAGCAAGGGAGATTTCAGCATATCATACCTTAATTAATAATGAAGCCCTTTATGCGACATACAACTTTAAACAAACCTCTGACCCTAGTCTTATCGTTCAGGATTGTGCCATTGATATTTCAGAACAGTGAGAATTATAGCACATCATAAACCAATGACTATAAGAAACATTGTGATCCTTCTAAATTCTTAACAAGTCAAAAGTCAGATTACTGCAACAAAGTTTCAAGCCCACTGTGATAAGGAGACTTAAAATTCACGTTGTCTTTGACTTATTTAAATTTCAGACTGTTGAGAAATCTGCCCTAATTAAGGGCTAATCAATCCCTGTTAAATTTAGATAACCATGGTGTTCTATGCTTGATGCACTTTTACTTCAATCTTTCTTAGGCCCGATACAAAATAACAATCACATAAACATGAAAGTAAAATGCTGATAGAACACAATAATAGATCAATAGAAGACAAGCCAAATATAGATCAGATTTACAATTCCTTTTGTCCAGCAAAGATATGAGATATTGTTGTGTTATGGCAGTCAACAGGATGCTTCAGCCAACAAAGTCTTTCTCGGTCAGTCAATCCTTCATGTGTCACACCCACAGCCCTCAAAGACAGCTCATCACAAGTCCACCCAAAGTCAATGCAGGTAACAGCAGAAAAGTCAACGCAGCAAATTAGGGCTTCGGTCAAACAGCCCGGAATTCCTCGATTTTAGTGCCCAGTAGTACGGCCTCCTAAAATTGGATTTTTGGCAGAAGTTGGAGGTCAAACAACCAAGGGTTGACCACGGTCAACTCTACAGCAGAAAGCCCTAAACAGATCCACAGAAATCAGCAGCTTCGCTCCACACCTGTGAGGGGAAAAAGGCCTCCAAAGGCTATCGAACCAATCAGATCACAATGAGAGAATGTGTGATGGCTTGATGATGAAATGACCTCCAAGTCTCTTCAATTTATATCCATCAATGAGGGTGTGTAACACATCTATTAGACATGTAGCCTACATTACAAATCTGGCCTACTTTGCACATGTGGAAAATAAATTCAAAATAAATGTTCTGCTCATCCGATCAAGATGATCCTTAGATCAATCTTGCACCTCTCTGAAAGAGGAATCCAACAAAAATATGACCATGGTCATATGAGCAGTGCAACATGGAGTTTGGACCTAGTTGCCCAAAATTAACGCTCCCTCTCAACCAGAGAGAACTCCATCTGTCCACAAGTGCCATCCATCAGTACCATCATGTACTTTCACCAAACATGGTGCGTCATCCTGTCGTAACTTGCTTTGCTGGCTCTTTCTCAGATAGAACAAAAGGTGAGTCACAAATACATCACACCCCGCTGACCCGAAGTCAGCTTAGAGGTAAAAACCTCTCTTGGACTAAAAAAAAGTCTCATACTAACCTGAAGCCAGTTTAGAGGTAAAAACTCATCATACTTGATCCCAGGTCAAGGTGTTGGACACGTGCCATCCTAGACATGGAGAGTACGAAAATCTCTGATGTGTCCATCGGTCTTGCTATTGGTCTCTATCCACATTTCCCACCTCATTGGCCAAATGAGAGGTACTTTCCATGAGTCCGAAACTCCATGGGTAGGATGCGTGCGGGGCACAGATCAAAGAGAGGCGAACCAACTCAATATCATAGTGGTGGGGCAGAAGCACAACAAGGTTCGACAAGCCTAGCCCTGTATGTGCTTATAGCTCCAAGAAGCTATCCCCAAGCCCCCTGGAGCTCCCAGAGCTCATAGTCCAACTCAATCAAGACCCTCAGAATAGGGTCTTTCCACGATTCCAAGCTTCTCACGGAAGGTTAGGAACTTGACCTTCCCCAGGGGCTTTGTGAGAATATCTGCGCCCTGCTCATTAGTTCCTATATGATCGAGCCTTACAACGTCTCACTGTACCATATCCTAGATAAAGTGGTACCTAATATCAATATGCTTGGATCGATTGTGGAACACAGGATTCTCAGAAAGACGAATCTCACTCTGGTTATCACAAAGGATAACAGTGATATCTAGCACATGCCCAAACAACTCACTGAAGAGCTTTTGCAACCAAATAGCTTCACAACAGGCCATACTTGTTGTAATGTATTCGGCCTCAATGATGCTTAAAGCCACCGACTTCTGCTTCCTGCTCATCTAAGATATTGAAGTAGAACCCAAGGTGAAGCAACATCCAGATGTGCTCTTGCAATCCACCACACTGCTAGCCCAATCGGCATCAGTATATCCATGGAGTCTCAAACTCCTGACAGTGTATCTCAGCCCATGGTTGATTGTGCCTCGAAGATATCTCAATAGATTCTTGGCACCAATCCAGTGAATGTGATGAGGATCAACCATATGTTGGCTCAAAATGTTCACTGCAAAACATACGTCTGAATGGGAGTTCGCTAAGAACATCAGGGCCCCCACGAGTTGTCGATACTTGGTAGGATTTGCTAGCATGGGCCCAACATCGTTTCCACTCAACTTCTTAAAGTTGAGTTCCATCGGTGTCGACACAGACTTACAGTCCACCATACCAAATCTTTCCAGCAACTTCACAACATATTTTCCTTGAGAAAGGAAAATCTTGCCTGGCCTTTGCCAGACCTCCAAGCCTAGGAAGTAGTGCATCAGTCCTAGGTTTTTCATCTCAAACTCGGAAGCTAGCTCCCTCTTGCACTGATGAATGAGAGGGTCAACACCTATCAGGAAGAGATTTTCCATGTAGGAACCAAAATGAGAGGCCTTTCTCTATCAACCTTAAAATAAAGGTTCAGATCATCATTACTTCGAGTGAAGCCTAGCTTCATCAAGTAGCTATCTATCCTCTCGTACCAAGCCCTGGGGGCTTGCTTCAACCCATAGAGGGCTTTCTTCAACCTGCATACATAGGTGTCTCTATCTTGGACTTTGAACCCCAGTGGTTTCTCCACATACACCTCTTTTATAGATAGATCCAGAAAAGCGGTCTTCACGTCCATCTAATGTAGACTCAATCCTTGCGTAGCAGCAAGGGCAATAATAGATCAGATGGTGGTATAGTGGGCCACAGGTGCAAATATATCATCATAATATATGCCTTTCTTTTGAGAGAAGCCTCCGACAACAAATCTTGCCTTGTACTTTTCAGCACTTCCATCAGATCCATGCTTGATCTTATAGAGCCATTTCGAGGTGACAACAGATTTGTCCTTCGGTCTCGGGACCACTTCCCAGACATCATTTTTCATAATGTACTCATACTCTTCATGCATAACATCCTTCCAAACTTGATGCTTTACGACTCCTTCAAATGATCCAGGCTCAGATTGTACTATCGTACTCATGGCTACTAGATACCCTTGGTATCTCTTCGGCTTCTTGCTTTCTTGGAATGCCCCCCTTAGGGCAACATGTCTCTCGACATCTTCGAGAGTATCCCTAAGCCATGAGGGTCTTCTCTTATTTGAAGGAGGTGGATCAATGGGATCCATAGGTCCTTCAACATCGTGCATCAGGTCATCCTTCGACTCAGATTCCTGCTTCCCTGCTTCTTCATCTTCTTTGTCTTCCTTGGAGCTAGGAAGATTTCTCACTTTCTTGAGGGCAACATCTTCATCGAAGGTGACATCGTGGCATATCTCCACTTCTCTTGGACCAGGGACATAGATTCTATATGCCTTCGAAGTTTCACTGTAGCCCACTAACATTCCCTTCCTTCCAAAAGCATCCAGCTTGCTTCTCTTTTCTTTCGGCACATGAAAGTAAACAGGACAACCAAAAACTCTAGAATGAGAAACATCAGGTTTATTACCATATAAGACTTCTTCGGGAGTTTTGGAGTCCAAAGCAGAATGCAGACATCTATTTTGAACATACACAACAATGTTCGCATCTTCTCCCCATAGAAACTTCGGAAGACCTTGGTCACATAGCATGGCGCGGGCAACTTCCACAATGGTCCTGTTCTTTCTTTCAGCAACACCATTTTGCTCAGGAGTGTACGTAGTTATGGTCTCCCTCTTAATGTTAGCTTCTCTACAAAAGTCATTAAACTCATTTGATTCATACTCGGTCCCATTGTCAGTCCTCAAAAATTTGATTTTCTTCTCGGTTTGATTTTCCACCGAGGCCTTGAAGGTACGAAACCATTTCAATGCTTCGTCCTTCTTCTTCAAAAAATATATCCAGGTCTTGCAGGAGAAGTCATCTGTAAAAGTCATGGAATAGGAACGTCTTCCCAAGGATGTCACAGGCAGCATACCAGATAAGTCAAAATGTATCAACTGCAAGATATCAGTTGTTTTTGTGACACTTGAGCGGAATGGTCCCCTTGTATGATTCCCTTCGGCACAACCCTGACATATACCTTCATGATCATCTCTAAATTCGGGCATCCCTGTCACCACCTTCCTTGCTTCGGGAAGGGCTTTGTAATGAAGGTGTGCAAACCTTCGATGCCATAACTTTGTTTGAAGAGTTGTATCACATGTCATAGCCCCTAATGGACTTCCTCCAACCTGGTAGAGTGTATCAAGTCTAAAACCAATAGAAATAGCTTCCTTGAAGTTCTTCTTCCAGATAAGTACATTTCCATCAACGAATGCCACCTTGAACCCTTTGTCTTCCATTTTTGAAATGGACACAAGGTTCTTCTTCAAATCATGTACGTACAACACATCTTGTAATCAAAGGACTTGACCTTGAGATAGATGGAGGGTCACAGTCCTTGTGCCTTTCACAGGATAGGTGGCATTATCTCCAAGGATAATTTCCATATTTATCCTTCTCAACCAATTTGAAAAAGTTTCCTTATAATCAGTGAGGTGCCTTGAAGCACCACTATCAATCAACCAAACATCCAGGGTGTCGGGTGGAGATGCATCAGAGCTGGATGTCTGGTGGATATGCAACAGAGAGGGCAGATACAAGAATAAATTCATTTCTCTTATTATCAACAACATTAGACTCATCATACATGGAATTTCTTGACCTCTTGAAAGGTTGTCCATTTCCACTACGATTAGAGGGAGCCTTCCTTTTTCCTTAAAACCTGTTGTTCCTGCCATTCCTTCTCGAGTTGTTGTTGTCATCATCCCTGGGAGAGTCCCTTCTATTAGGGCACTCTCTTGCATAGTGACCATACTTGTTACAAGTGTAACATCTTCCCTTCCTTCCTTTGGGCCCCGCTCTACCATGGTTTTGATTTCTCAGGCCACCATTGTTCTTCTTTGCATGAGTGGCGAAGGCAGTAGGGTCACTTCCATTACCATTAGAGGCATACTCCATCATTCTTGTTTCCTCTTGAGTGCATCTCGTCAATATTTCATCAAAATCAGGAATCACATTATTATTGAGAATAATGGTATTGAATACATGCCAATCACGGGGGAGACCTCCGAGTGCAATAAGAACCATCTCTCGATCAAATATTGCTTCCCCAATAGCTAGGAGGTTATTCCTGATATTAGTGAGCCTCATAAAATAGGATTGAATAGATTCATCCTTACACTTCTTGATATTCTTCAATTGATTCTTGAAGAAGAGGATTTGATTAACATTGCTAGCCCTGAACATGCTCACCAACTTATCATACATCTCCTTAGATGTCTTCAGCTCAGAAATGTAAACAACCAAGTGCTTATGAATAGAATCCCAGATAATCATCTTTGCTTTGATTTCCCCTTTTCTATACTTCGTCTTCATGGCAACAATTGCATTTGATGGAGGCTCTTGGATCTTCCCCTGCACATAGTCCATGACATCTTCATCTTCTAGCACCAAATCCAAGGACATATTTCATGCATGATAATCAAACTTATCAGTCAATTTATCACCAACCTTGAAACCCTTGTAGGTTGAGGAGGCCATTTGTCCTTGATAGGATTTCCTCCTTTAGAGATTGCTTCTAACACCAGCTTGGAATCTTGGACTTTGTCTTCACTTCAGCTCTGATCCCATGTTAAATTTAGATAACCATGGTGTTCTATGATTGATGCACTTTTACTTCAATCTTTCTTAGGCCCGATACAAAATAACAATCACATAAACATGAAAGTAAAATGTTGATAGAACACAATAATAGATCAATAGAAGACAAGCCCAATATAGATCATATTTACAATTCATTTTGTTGAGCAAAGATATGAGATATTGTTGTGTTACGATAGTTAACATGATGCTTTAGCCAACAAATTCTTTCTCGGTCAGCCAATCCTTCATGTGTCACACCCACAGCCCTCAAAGACATCTCATCACAAGTCAACCCAAAGTCAACACATGCAACATCAGCAGAAAAGTCAACGCAGCAAATTAGGGCTTCGGTCAAATAGCCTGGAATTCCTCGATTTTAGTGCCCAGTAGTACGACATCCTAAAATCGGATTTTTTGCAAAAGTTGGAGGTCAAAAAACCAAGGGTTGACCACAGTCAACGCTGGTCAACGCTGTCGCAGAAAGCCCTAAATAGATCCACATAAATCAGCAGCTTTGCTCCACACATGTGAGGGGAAAAATGCCTCCAAAGGCTATCGAACCAATCATATCACAATGAGAGAATGTGTGATGACTTGATGATGAAATGACCTCTAAGTCTCTCCAATTTATATCCATCAATGAGGGTGTGTGATACATCTATTAGACATGTAGCCTACATTACAAATATGGCCGACCTTGCATAATGTGGAAAATAAATTCAGAATAAATGTTATGCTCATCCGATCAAGATGATTTTTAGATCAATCTTGCACCTCTCCGAAAGAGGAATCCAACAAAAATATGACCATTGTCATATGAGCAGTGCACCATGGAGTTTGGACCTAGTTTCCCAAAATTAACAATACCGCAATAATGCTTCACCTACAGTCTCACCACCTTAGTGAAATCAATAGGGTCGCAGACATATGTATGCTGTCAAGGAAACCTTAAGTAGTCTATTAAAGTAAGTTCCCAGATCAATATCAGGCCAAGTGGGTAACTTTAGAATTTTTTAGTCTATTAAAGTATGTTCTCAGAGCAATATCAAGCCAAGTGAGTGACTTTAGAATTTTGTAGTCTATTAAAGTAATTTCTCAGATCAATATCAAACCAAGCGAGTATCTTCATAAATTTTCCCTCATCTGTAATGACCTTGTCCTGGTGCAATGATATTTCATAGATTTGTTATAGAAGATTGGATAGAAATCAAATTTAACCAACCTTCTTATCATCATTCCATTAAATGTAATGGATCCGAGCCTCAGATTGGGATTATGACATAGGCTGAAAAGTTAGGGTTGCCAACAACCATATCCAAATAAAGCAAATCCCTTGGTCCTTGAAGAAATCTAGTATTTCTTGCTTCCTTTGCTAGTCTTGCAGAGATCCAACCAACAATGAAATCCTTATCATTTCATAACATAAGAGATAACCATAACTAGAAATCCCTTTCAATTCTACCTTTCCTTATATCTTCAGGGATTCCTCAAGACCGAGGGAATTTCAGAGTTAAGAATCTGTTGAATGCTTGTGATACTGCTCCTCATGGTCACTTATAGACCTTGATAAAGATATCAACTTTAAAGGGGGATCCTCCTAACAAATATCCTTAGTTTGGCATCATAAAAATTGAGCATGTTATGCTTGCTGGGAGAGGAGAACATGGAGATTTGTCCACGAATTCAATGATTTCTTTCTCCTCCTTGGCCTTGCCCTCACCTAAGCTCTGATACCATGTTAAATTTCAATGATGCGTTCTTTGCTTAGGACAATTTCATCAATGTTTCATATTAGCCCATTTACAATTCTAATTTAGATCCATTTGCAATCACATAATCCATTATCACATTGATATAAACTGAAGAAATTACATAAACGATAAATGCAGAGACAAACCAAGACAAGAGAGCACAAAAATTGGCTCAAGCTAGGGAAAAACCCCAAGATGGGGAAAACCCTTAATCGATCTTCTTTATTATAAATATCAAATATTCAGAGAAGGAGAGAGATAGATAGTACAATCATTTTCCAATACCATATCCAGACACTTAGAAGATAGCCCAAACAAACATTGTCCAAACATGGAGGAGATATCCCAATCAAATTCAATCTTCACTCTTCAGCCCTAACTAGAGATCAATAATGGTCAAGGAAACTAGAAGATTGAATTGATCCAGGATTAATAAATGCAGCCTCTTGCATTGAAGATAAGGCACCCAAAACTGGTTGAATCTCGGTAAACATATAGTTCTGGTTAGGGCACATATCGACCCTAACTTACAACAACAACCTTCTGAAATAACCCTCAAAGTATTCACTCTTCCTTGCTGTAGGTGCGGTCCAGGCTAGGCTAGAATATATGCATCATATCCTTCATTTGATATATGTTGGTCCCTTATATTATTCATAGAGAGACTACGACCTACAAGAGAAGGAGACGTTGTACAGAATTGCCCTTAAACACGGATTGCATAAGACCAGACTTCCTCCAATCAACCTCGGCCTTTTGACTAAAGAACTCAACTCATGAAAAATACCAAACAAATCCCAAACAAGCCCTTGATACCTCTGCTGGAAATCTTCCTTTTTTGCGGCCATTTCAAAGAAAATGGAGAGAAATAGATGTGCCAAAATGAGGGCAAAGGCATCTCTATTTATACAATTCAGTGTGGTAGAAGAGACATGACTTTTTGGATTAATGCGCTGACATAAAGGAGAGGTGGACCCCAAAATTTTGCATAAATTCAAAAACCAAATTTTCCTTGTCCAAATTTAACGATCTATGGGTCGATTTTGGTCCTCTCGAAAAGAGGAATTCAATGCCGAAGTTATCTTCTTCAAAGAGCAATCAGAAGTTTCAGACTCATTTCTGTGTTTATACAAAGGGACACTTGATTGAGGCCTGAGAGGTGAGTGATTATGATTTACCTTTTAAAGAAGCCATGCTTGCATTGTGTATTGTTCCCTTCATACACGTATAGTCCCCACCATCCTCATAGTGCTTGGAGAAGCTAGAATCCCATCAATTCATCTAGACAGGTAGGCATGGTCTGGTGGAAAGTATAACAGGTTAAACCTTCATTTAATGTATTTGGTTCATCTTGTAATGCTAATGAAAGAATAAAAATGTTTTCTGTTATATTTGTGACTCCATTAGCTTCTTTAGTTTTCTTATTTGTAATCATTTTAGTCAACTCTGTGATAAATTCTCTGAAGTTATTATTTTTATAGAGTGCTATACATTACAAAGCCTTCTTGACTTTAATGATGAAAATGCAGTTATTATCTAATAACATTGACATATGGTATACTCAAGAAATGTACACTTCAAAGACTTGTAATTATTCCTATATGTATTAAGAACATTGTGAGGAGTATCTACTTTAGAAAAATGAACTAAAGACCTAAAATGACTAAATAAAACCATTAGCCTCCTTCTTTGTGATACAGCAAAATGAGATGACTTTTTGCTACTATTAATTTTCCGGAAAAATCGCATGATGTTATCGTAGGATTTTAGTTATCGTAGGATTTCACATACTTGGGGTACATTTGATACAGAATTTAACATTTGGAAGTGACTTAACATACTGAAAGGAAAGACTCTGGATTCTTGGGTGGGGGAAAAATTAAATTCTCACCAAAGCATGAAGATATACAGGTATCAAATGCCTACATTGCTCAACATAAAGGAAAGAGACTAAAAGGACCAAGGAAGAAAGTTGACATGTCCAAGGTAGAATGCTATCAATTTCATAAAAGGGTCACTATAGGAGTGATTGTCCTGAAAATCTGAGAAGCAAGAAGAGAGAAAGAGATCAAGCCAACATTGTTGAAGAAGGAGACCCAAAGAAAATCAATACCGAAGAATTTGACATTAGGGACTTACACTACTAAGTCATTTGCTTGTAGCCTTAGATATCTTAGTTTTATATTTTTGATATTTTAGAATTTATAGGTCTTTAACATATTTTTGGAAAAGACACTTTCTTGTTTTATAAGTTTTAGGTATCCCTCAAAGCTTTTGGAGGGAGCCCTTAACAACTCCTCAATATAATTATCTCATTTCCTCTCAGTTTTGGTTTCATGTCTTTATTTAAGTTTTGATTATATCAATACTAATCATCGTTCTCCCTCTATGGTCTTGATTAGGAAAAAATATGTTATACTCTCAATAAGTATGAAGGAGGACCTCTCAAGACAAGGTTTGTAAATAAAAAAAGGTATGCTTTAAAACATTGTTTTCTTTATATTAAAGGTTTATTCATTTGACAGTCTATTACTAACATTGTTATGTCTAGCTATAGTGAATCATAATGATTATTGTTCTAGGTGATTCATCACTTGATAAATCTACCCACCCCACTCATATTATTAACTGATTTTGTAGAACACTAGACAGGTTCTGGAAAAACCCAAACTAAAGGGTATGCTAATGTGAATGTCTGAAACCCTAAACTGCTTAGGGATATTGTATTTGAAGTTTTTATTGATGATGCCATGTTTAGGATTTGTGGATGATCAGGAAAACCTAACTTGTTAGGGTTGAATGATAAGATCTAAAATCCTGAACCTTTGAAATATTGGTAATCTTGGGTTTGCTATGTTCCTATATTGAAACTCTAACTCATTAATAGGGTTTGGTGGAATGTGTAGGCAAAACCCCTATAATGTCTTAGAAATGATTTCCTTGGTAGGTGTGTGTTTGTCTGATCAAACCCCAGTCTAATCAAATTTGTTATTGATATGTTGTGAAGTTGGGTTTGTCTATGATATGAAATGGCTTTGATTGATGATGAAACCCTAGGTATATGAAGATATTTCCTTTTTTATTGAAACCCTAGCTTGGTCTAGATCTATACATGCCTAATGTATTAATGTTGTCGAACATATGATATGCCTTTGCATGATAATGAATTCCTATATACACGTTTTGACCTAGCTATCGATGATCATAAGTATTAGGATTTAATATAAATCCTTGTATGAGATTTTAGGAAATCTATGTTTTTGTAGCTAAACCCTAGTAGTAGTTAAATTCTCTAGTATGTGTGATATAAATATAAGATCTATTTATATAATGATTTTTGAGGTTGTGAGAATGGAATTCTAGGGTTTTGAAGTTGAACCTTAGTAGAAGTGAAAATCTATGATAAATGATGACAATATGATGATTTGAGATTTGTGTAAGATTGATGAAATCTGAGTTTTGATTGGATTTGATGGTTGATTGAAAATCTAGGGTTTGCAACTAACTTTAGTGGAAGCTGATCATGTTAATGATTAAATTGAGATTTATTTTGATTGATTCTTTTATGAAATCTAGGATTCGTATGAATTCCTAGTGGAAAGTCTAACATATGAATTCTGAAAGTTGCTTGATGCCTTATAGATCTATATTTATTTGTATTGTTTCTAGGGTTTGTTATATGTTGTAGTAGGGTGTGTTACACCTTTGAAAGAAACATTGAAACCCTAGATAAAATGAAAGTTGTTATGAAGTAGTCTAGGGTTTATGGCAAAGTCCCTAGCAAAATGTTGAAGAGTATATGTCTCTTGTTTGTAATTAAGTTTGGGTATATGATATGTGTAAAATTGAAATGCTTCCGTGATTTTGATATGACTAACTTCATGCTTCTATAGATTTGGTTGTACTTGCTATCTAAGTTGTGCATGTACATAATCTTCAATATGGTGAAGATGCTCGTTGATGTGATAAGCATGATGATGATGATGATAACTCTGATGAAATGGTTGGAAGCCACAAAAGATTCTCCGATGAAGAAGGTATTCTCCCTGAGGAAGCCTGAATAGAAGAAATCTCCCTAATGTTAAGAGGGAGTCTGGATAAAGAGATGCTCCCTGGTTAAGAGGAAGGGAATAGATTGGTTTTGATTGAAGAATGAATTTCGGAGGATATGTTGCTACATGAGAAGTAGGACAAGGAAAGTGTGTGATGAAGGAATTTTCTGTCAAAGATTCGATTGATAATCCTACTATGAAAATTTGAGAAGCAACATCAAGTTGTCTAAAAAACCCCGGAAGTTTGTATTTGTTTATGTACATGTGAAAGTATAATATTGATTGGGGTTGTGTTTGTACAAGTGAATCTCTCGAAGGTTTTGATAGCATGCTAGTTACTAATTAGTTTGATTGGGAGAGATTGGAAATCCATGATCTGTTGGATCAAGGAGCGTTGAGGCTTTGTGAGTGAAGCATTGCAACATAGTTACCAATCAAACTAGAAAATTACCTGGTACTCGTTTTTTTGAGGTAGCAAAAAAACACTCGATTTTGAAAAGTGGTGATGCAGAATCACCTTTTTTTTAGCATAGTTTTGGCACTTTAAATTTTCTTATGACTTTTTTTTTTAAATGTCATGATTTTCATGTCAACTCGAAAAGTGGTGATGTAGAATACCCTGTTTTTTTTAAGCATATTTTTGGAAATTTAAATTTTCTTTGATTTTTTTTTTTTTTTTTTTTTTTTTTTAATATCATGTCGATTTAGAAAAATGGTTATTTTTTTAGCACTTTAATTTTTTTTTTATTTATCAAGTATGAACATTTGTTTTAAAATATTTAATGATTTTCATGCTAATTTTGAAAAGTGTTGATGCAACATCAATCCTTTTTGTTTAGAGGTGATTAGGTGATTTTCATCTTGGTAATAAGACATAAAAATGAAATTAAAAAAAAAAAACATGACAAAAAAATAAAATATAAAAAAATATAAAGAAAAACGAATAAAAGTGTAAAGAAAAACAAAAATAACTTGTAAAAATAAAAACTTTGAAGAAAATAAAAACAAAAACACAAAAAAATTCAAAAAATAAATTAAGAAAAAGGAAAAAATTAAAAAAAACTCATAATTTAAAGACAAAAAAGGAAGGAAAGAAATTTTTTTTTTTTTAAAGTTAAAAAAGAAAGAGCATAATTAAAGAAAATGAAAAAATTAAAAATTAAAATTAAAAAAATAAATAAATAATCAAAATACTAAAATGAAAAATAACTAAAATTTGGAAATTTAAATAAAAAATAAAAAATAAAATTTAAAAACAACATTCAAATAAAAATTATATATATATATATATATAATTTTCAAATTATTATTATTATTATTATTTTTAAATTAAATAAATTAAAAAATAAAAATAAAAATAAACAAATAAACAAATCTTTAAAATTCAAATTTAAAAATAAATATTAAATTTAAAAATATAAATTAAATTTTGAAAACAAATAAAATAAAATTAAAATTAAAAAAAATGATAGATCTAAGACTTTTGTGGTCCATAATCCCATTTTAGGATTTTTGATGATAGCCATCTGGATTCTGAGAAATCCCATCTTCTGGATGTGTTTGAGTCAGCCACTTGTGACCCATACCAAGTCATCCTCCTGGTACTCTAGGTTCTCTGTAGTAGAACCTCTTCTTTAAGCACTCTTTCTCCTCCGCTTTCAAAGTTGTTGACTGTGGCATCTTCAATTGCTCACTTTTCTTAGTTTTCAACAAATTTATTTTGGCTATTGGGTTTTGTCACAATTTCTTCTTTTAAGAGATTTTCCTACTCCTTTAAGATAACTTACTTTCTATGGTACCTACTAACAATTCAATCATGTCAAGAATTCATCTTGCCCCCTTCTTGTTGTAAGGTTCTTCTTCCCTAACCCTTTGTGACAAGTCTGTTTCTTGCCTCAATACCAAGTTCTCTGCTTGATTTCCTTCTCCTGTCCTTTATGCCTTTGTTCATCTTCCTTGAAAATTCTCATCCAATAGTGCACTTCCTCACTTGAATAGTTCAAACCCTGATATAAGACTTCCTTTAGGGTTTTACCCCAGTTGTCTCCCAATGTAAGTTCTGTCATTGTTATCTTGTAATTTTGCACTACTTCTTCCAAGGTCCCTCATGCTTCTTCCACTGAAGCCTCTTCAAGCGGGCTTCTTTCTCCTTACGTATATTTGACTTCTTGATAGCCTGCACACTCTTCAAATTTATTCTCTTTCATGAGAAAATTATAAATCTTCCTATCCTTGCAATCATCTCACTTACTTCCTAATTTTATGCTTCTTTAGAAAGTCGAGTTTGAAATATTTTGTGATCTTCAATGCTTTCCCTGTGATCAACAATCTTCAAAATTTCAAAACAAATTATTTTATACCCTTTTCATGCTCTCTATCAATCTAGCCTTGTTGTAGCTTTAGTCTTCAAGCATCCTTCGTTCTCTGTTTTTTTCTTCCAAAACGCTTGTATCCTCTACTAAGAGATTTCAATTGAAGAGCTTTCCTATGTATGATACCACTTGATGGCAGATCGGGACAAGTTACTCTAGCTTCCAATAACCCAGGACACTCTACAAGCACAACCTTGTTTTTAAACCCAAATCGAGAATTTCAGGAACCAAACAAAATACACCGTCAAAAGAGAATATGGATTTGTTTTTTATAAACTCCATGAGAGACCTTTCTCTCACCTTATAACCCTTGTTCTCACCTCATCAAATTCAACTGGGATTCATCTATCAGATGATGCGACAAGCAGGCCAAAACATGCATTCAAAACCTAATACGCAACCTTGAAATTTTTTGGATGTAGGCACGAGCTAATTTCGTAGAGATGTTATAAAATCATGTAGGCATTATGAGATGATTTTATAGCACTTCCAAAAAAACTATATTTTCAAATTCCTGGAAGGTGAAATGACTCGGCATTGCTACCAATTGACTCTACACAGCCTTGACTTGCTTCTTAACACTACACACGACTTCATACACCCTCCTTCATGGGGATTTACATCACTAACTCAAATTTATTAGACAGAAACAAATGTGAAATGGTCTTAAAAACATTCAAACAAGGTCCTCTAAT
Organism: Pinus albicaulis; assembly: GCA_034641835.2. Taxonomy (NCBI): domain Eukaryota; kingdom Viridiplantae; phylum Streptophyta; class Pinopsida; order Pinales; family Pinaceae; genus Pinus; species Pinus albicaulis. The sequence continues at coordinate 810,199,704 of CM076582.1, forward strand.
TTTCTATTGCAATAACACATCAATCACCAACAAAATCCACGTAGTCTCTATTCCAAGGAATAGACACACATTCTTCTACAGACTTTACAATAAGAATCCCACAATAGAAAATGGGCAATCTCACCTTACAACTTCACCAATCGAAACAATCAAAGTGGCATTAACGTAGGGTACTCTGTTTTACTCTAACAACATTCAAATCACCACACATTCGCCTTCAAGAACACAAAAAATACTCCTTCATGGGGTGTTGAAACCATTTCAACAAGAACACATAGTGTATGAACAAACCCCAATGATCTATGGTTCCAATATTCATATCCTTTAACACAAATCAACTTTACAAGTGCAAATTTCTAAAGACAAAAATTCACAGGAATAAAAGGCGATTGCAATAGTTTACAGACAGAAATCGATTTTCCTAAAGACCAACAACTTCATTAACCATTTACAGACAGAGAGCACACAAAGACACATAAATGAATTGATCATTAATCAAATTCAAACATACATTAAACTAGTCAGATGTACAATGAAACCCAAGCCTATTTCAACCTCTGCGTCTTCTTGTTCTGGAGCTCCTCGTATCTTCCTCTCCGCTACTCCACTACTGTTGCACTCCCTCTTCTCAAACACTCTTTCTCTTTTAAAATGAAGCTAACATGGGACAACCAAGAGTCATAAGAGATGATTTGTTTCCCCTTCTCACAAAATAAGGGAAACTTAAACTACATTTACATTAGGAAATATTTCCTATAACTTATTCTAAAAACAAACTCAAATCCTAATGTAAATATCTACAATTTCTTACAAAACATTTAAAATCTCTCCTAGCATCATCATGTGACCATCCCATCACATTGGCAAACTTCGTTCCAGTCTTCATCGAACTTTGTGCCCCATCTATGCACCTGCATCACAGTTGTTGTTGGAATATCATTGGGTGGATTGGAAAGTCCATGGATGGTAATTAGATCTTTAGTGGTATTGTTTACAATTTGGAAGGAATGATCCTCAATGGATGCTTACTTCAAATAATCTGAGCACTAGGGTGTTCCTCCCATACCAAACAATAAATCTATTATTTGAAGCATTAATCAAAGTTTGAAGTTTAGATTTCATTTTTGTGTGAAGAATGACATGAGTCTTGGGACCTGAAATATTTCATAATTGTTTAGCAATAGCATCATATTTCACTATTTTTGTGGTTGCTTTGAAAACAGATAATGATTGCTCGGGGAAAGAAAATTGCATCAATAAACCTAAAACTACTATCCTTGTGTATTTCTATTATTGTGGGGATTACCATGGAGGCGTGTTTGCCTCTCTTAGGTCGAACCTTCGTTTCTCTCAAGCTCAACAAAAACACATTTTTTTGTGATTAGGCTTTTTGTTGCAGGTCTTATTCTTGCAAATATCTTGGTGCAAGTTCTTCTTGGCACCTTTATATTTCCAGTAGTTAATTGTCATCATGGCACAATTTACTATTGCCACGGTTTCTAGCCATGTTTATGGACCTATGCACATTTATCATGGATGCTCTAGTTATTGGTTACTCTCAAAATAAATTGATAGATGAGGGTAATAAATCGATATAGGATAAATATTTTTTCGGTTGAGTGCCCCTTGATGGTTGCATCCCTATTTTTTCCTTCTATTTCATTAGAAGTTCTAGAGTTACGTTTGTGGATTGGTATGCATTTTAGTAGTTCTCCATGTTCTCAATTGAACCTAAGTTATCCACAATTGTGTGGTTGAAAATTGGGATGACACCTAGTTGATTTATCAAAATACATTTTGTTGTTGTTTGGATTAACTCTTTTTAAGGTGTGTTATCTCTATCATGATGATTGCATAAATCAAGATTTGATCTACACATTCATTATCCTCTTTTGCAATAGTGTCCTTTTTGTGGCTAGTGAAAAACACATTTTCCAACTTGATGTTATCAAGATGGGTAAAATATTGTATGAACTTCGTGAGAAGAAGGAAGATGATCAACTTCATAACAAGATCCTTTAGCTGTAGCTAGTTGTATCTCTTTTTCAAGCAGAGAATGCAACACTAAAGAATCAACTCCAAACTACAATGGACTAGAAAATCAGGAAGGTTGGCAATCTAGAGTCAAAAATGGGAAAGTGTTTCCATAATATTGTAGATGTGTTTCCAGAGAAGATTGACCTCTTTGATGGTTTGAAGGAGGTAGTTGAGTCCTTGTTTGATTTAGAAAATGATATTTTGAAGTAAAAACTTTGCAAGTTGGAGGAGAAAAATAATAAGCGAGTTATGTAGGTTTTCTATTTAAAAGCCTCAATGTTGGATCAATATTAAACTCTGAAATAATATTATGATGCCTTGTTGCGATAGTTAATTGAGAAGGATGAGGTCATTCAGGACTTGCTAGAGTGAAAACAACACCTTGAATTGTAAGTCAGTCCCTTTTCGAATTCTCATAAGGAGAATGTTATTATTGAGTTGTCAAGTGATGTTGATACTGGTGCTTTTGTTTCACCTAGATTTGAAAAATAAACAATTGATATTGGGTCATTTTTTCTTAAAAAAATGGGATATATCATTCGAAGACTTGGGAATAAGGGACAACGAATCATTATTCCTATTAACCTTGCAATGCAGAAAGAGAAATTCTTGGTTATGATCGTAATGATGCCTCATTACATACATCCAACTTTGTTGAGACTAGAGAGGTGTTGTTTGTTGTCAGAGGAATTTAGATTGAGGTCTTGGAAGAACATGCTCCCACTGATTGTGATAAACAAATGATGACATGGTTGTTAATGTCATTTTAGATGAAAGTGTTGCTACACCCACCTTTGAGTCTGCAAAACATAAAAATTGAGCCATATCCACATTCTCATAATGATTAGAGGAAATCACCTAAGAATAAGCATTCTTTGTCACATAGTAGCCCTGCATTTATATCATTGTAGAAGACACTGTGAAAGGATGAACTACGGACCAATGCCAACCATCAAGATCATTTGTGATTGGATTGATGGATGGTCATGGCATCGTTTGAAAAATTATTTGTAGAATTCATATCTTTATGTCTTATTGATTGTGCAATTATACTAAGTCCTCTTTTTAGTTTTTGATTGTCACTGATCCCTCAGTTGTGCTTCAGTGGGGGAATGTGTTGATAATAGAGACTGTTGATTCCTGCTCCTTTTGCAATTGTGTTTCACCAGGTGGGGTGATAGATGATGACAAATATTGTTGTCATTTCTTTATTGATTGTTTCCATTTCTTTTGTTTGATCAATGTGATGGTGACGATGTTTAAACATCTTCATAAGTGTTTTTGTATCGTGTTTGAGCTCAATTTTCCATACTTACAGGCCTCATTTCTCATTTGTTGGTTGATGGTGTTGCTTTTGTTTGAAGCCTTTGTTCTAGTTCTTTACCAATGCCTATTTTCTCTGAAGCATTTTTGGGGAAGTTAACAATGTTTTCCACCCTTGTGCATTTGCAACATTTCTACTTCGAACATAAATTATCCTCATTGAGGTTTCATGGATATCATATTGATAGCTTCGTTACTTTTGTTTTTTGTACTTCTTAATTGGAGTGGGTCTTTATTCTTTCTATTTAGTAGGTCGTTCTAGGATCTACAATTTCAGCTCCATGCTTATTTGAGCACTGACATCTTTCTCTCTTTTGGAGAGGAGTTTTTTCCTACAAGTTTTATCATTTTCTCTACTTATGAGAGTTTGTACTTGAGTACCTTATCAGGCCTCATTGCATGGATCCAATTTTTTCTTTATGTTTACTCCCTATGTTTCACTTAAAGTGGGGAAGGGGGGGGGGGGGGGGGGGATTGGTGGGTGTCATTAGAGTTGGTATTTTCCAATGCTTTCTTTCCATATGAGCTAGATGTAGTGAGTTATAAGCTCACATAAGGATTTGTATCTACCCAAATCTCATAATTATCCTTAACCGACATTGGGCCTCCTCCATTACTATATAATAAAGGTCTTTTATGTACTTTTACACAATTTCTGAGTAATAGAATACTCTTTAAACATGCATAATCAATTTCAAAAGTTAATTGATGTTTCAAAGTTATGAAACTACAAGGGTTTATACCAAATTGCTCATATAAAATGATAACAAAAAGTTTATAAGCTTTCCTTGATGCAATGTATTTTGTGTGTAAATAACATACGGTGCAAACCTTAGTATTCATATTATTCTTTTGAATTTGACCATTTAATCATTCCATATATGGAAACCTAGATATTACTTACATATTATTCAGAACACATCATCAACAGGTGATTGAAACATCCGATAAGATTAGATTCCATGTAGGTCAAATATTATGTAAATAAACAATATAATCTGTCATGGAGCCCAATTGGAAGATTACCTAGAATGCCTTGATGAACATCTAGATGCAACATAGAGGCTTAGATATCCAAATATCTAGGTATTCATATGGTTCAATTAAAGACTCATAGTACTTGACTGGGATCTACATAAATTTTTATGTGAAAGGAAATTCAGATATATGAGCATACGGAAGGTGCAAAGAATACTTATAAAATTAAGTTCCAGATCCAAATACAAATGGAAAATTATGATATCCAACATTCGAGATTTGGACATTACAACAATTTGCATTAAGTCTACCTTTTAAATTTGGATAAAAATCATGTAAAGAAAGGTCATTCAACATACAGGCATTTGGAGTGTTCCAATTAAGTGTATTGTAAGTTCCATCCAAATCTAAATATGTTCTATTAGGAATTTGCCCAATTCAAACAAGATTAAAAGACATGTATTTAAATGTATAACACTTGCGTCTGAATATCTGGATAGCTTTAATATTTGGTATTAGCACTTAATTCAGATATAAATTTTCACATCTAGGCTCTATGAAAAATGATAACACTTTATGGAAGATTTTCCTTAAAGTTTCTAGGCTCTATGAAAAATGATAACACTTTATGGAAGATTTTCTTTAAAGTTTTTGGGGTAGTCTGCAAAACCAAATAAGAAATCAAATTGGATTCAATGATATGAAAAATATTTCAGAGGAAAAATTATTGAAAACAAACTAACTGAAAACTCCCCCAAACTTGAAAATACTCATCAAATGGGACCAGAATGAGAAATAATGATAGAAATAAAAGTATATATAAAAAAATATAAACTCAAAATTAAATGATAATAAATTGATAAACTAGTAAAAATTGATAATTTACCCATTATTTTATGATACATCATATAATAATGGGGGTTCTTGTATAGCCTACAACAATTAGTGACATATTGGAAGAACCAACTATCTCTACCTATATTGATATATGGAAACACTATTTATCTAAAAAATCAAATATTAGTCTTACAATTCAAAATTTTGAAAAATTACAAGAAATTATACTCAATATATGCGAAAAATAAGCATAAAAATCTAAATACTCATAATTCATATTATTCTCATAGATTTTTTTGTGTGTTAAATTTAAAATTTACTATTACTAATCATGCAATAAGTGAAAAACAAAAACTTCTCCTACTAATTAGTGTTTATGCACTTGCGCTCTTCATTTCATTTTATGCAACATTACTTCACTTTTAAGGAGTGTCCATAGCCTAGAGGAAGTTTCCTTAGTATCATGCAAGCATGACCACATTGCTAGCAAACATTTATAGCCCCAAAAAATTTACTTGTACTTTCCATACTACTTAGAGTGTTTTCAACTTTTGATTTATTTAAATAATTTTTTTGACCTTTCTGATTTGTATATAAAAATGGGTGACAAGAAGTGCAACAATATGATAATTACTTTGATTGGTAAAAGTTGAGGTATAAAACTCAATCTATAGACTTTCTTATTCACTTCAAATCATTCTTTATATTATTTTTCTTGTTTTAATTAGTAATTCTCTTATAAAAATCAATATATAAGTAATTGTCCTAGAAAATCAAATTTTTTGAAAATTTAATGATTAGATATAAAGATTCACTATAGTGAAACATAGTGATATTTGAAGTTTCAAACTATTATAATGATATTTTAGATAAAACACCCTTAATAATTCATGATTATAGTATTGTTGGTAGTTATACACAAGATTAGATGTGTACCATAAAAACTTGGAAATAATGAAAAAAAAAAAATGGAACATAAACAATATTATACAGAACTAAATAAGATTAAAATTAAGAATGGATAAAAATAAAAAGTGATAAATTTTTATAAAATGAGTGTGATGCATATAATAAAAATTATGCAAACGCTAAAGGTAAAGACTAAAACCAAAATCAAGCATAAGAATGAAAACTAAATAGAAATAACTTTAAACTAAAGAAAATAACAAATGCTAATCATTCAAATCAAGGTAAAATAAATTAAATTGAAAAAAAACCTAAATTCCCAACAACATGGGACAAATTTGAATAAAATATACAAATTCATTTACAATACAATCTCAGGAGTTAAAACATGGGCATGAGCTTCACTAGATAGGCTTAAAATACACATTATAACCCAAAGAAAGGGATTCCCAAGTCAAGGTAAATATTCTTATAAAATTATTTCCATAGATAAGTATATCATAAAATATAATTTTGAAACTACATGACTTTCAATCTCAGAAATTTTATTTGCTATTTTTCACCAAAGTATTTTTTTCTCTCTTTAACATTAAATATGACCATTAATTTCAAGCATTCAAATGATTCTATGATAAAAAAATTGGAATAATACCACACCATGGAGACAATTAGATTGATCAAAATTTACTAACAATATTTCTAAGTAGTAATTTCTTACAAGATGATTGTTTTTTTCATTAAGGTTGTATGAAAGAGAAAATTATAAATCATGGATGAAATATTAATTAGAATTGTATTCCTAATCACTTTTTTGAATTCGTGAGAAGAAATATTGATAAATTCTAAAGATTGAACATAGATATCCAAGTAAAAATATTTAAGAATAACTCTTCCTTGAGTTGTTCAATCATATTTCTAGTCTAAAAAGAAAATGTCTTTAATTGTTAGTTATAATGGTTCATTTCTCAACTTGTTCAAACATAGATACAAGTAAATTTCTGCTCTAATAAAAAAACTCATCATTGAATGACTAATTTATTTAAAATTAAAAATAAATTACTAAAATAAAACTAAATTTAAGCAAAAGTAAACATAAAAATAAAATATTCTACTCTAATTGAATCCAACCCTCCATTGGATGAACATAAACTATGTGAAAACACAACGCTAATAAAGCCATTTAAGTATCTCAAGGCTTGTGATCACATGTTCATAAATAAATATTAGTAAAAGTTGGAGTAATTCAAAATAAAGAAATAAAAGAAGTGTAATATCAATTCATTGTATCTATGTCATTTTTTTATTATTTATAAAAAATATTCCCTAAAAAGATTCTTTTGACCATGCTTCTATTTTATCATGAAATTTATTCGAATAAACCCTAAATTTTTGAAAGAAAAATATAGATGGATTGGATATTTTCTAGGAGTCATTTAAAATAAACATAAACACTATATGTGTAGATGAATTTTATTTTAATTTTTATGATATAATTAATTTTTTTTTTCAACAAAAAAAGAATTGACATTAGTATATTATGAGAACTTCTTCAAGAATGATTATTTTAATCGAGTCTTCATTGAATCATCAAAATTAAAATAGATATTTATTAATAACTTTGAGGAATTTATAGGTAAATAGGATAGTTGGTAGAAATCATGTGAAACAATTTTAAGATCTTGTAGAAGAAATAAAAATTAATGGGATCATTACTTAGAAGACATAGCAAAATTATGAAGTAGCAGGTAATATTCGATTATCGTAATAAGTTTTCCAAGGTTCATTTCCCAAAATACTTAAATTTGGAAATAAATTATTATAAGCAAGTAATGTACATGATTGATCTTCTATTAAAAGAGATATATTCACAACATTGAAAGAATTGATAAACTAGCATAATCTTAAATATAAATTTTTATTTATATAAACTACATTATCATAATAGAGCAATATGAACTTATTCACATAAAATTCTTCCATACATGTATTGATTGAGATATCAAGATCAAATTGAGAACTATTACATACTTGTAAAGAATTTTCAAGAGCATCACATACCTCATTAGGATTGTGAGTTATAAACTAGAAACCATATTGAGGTATGGATGCTAATACATAACAAGATTAAAATCCATTATAATATTTTCTATATTGGGACATATCACTCTTGTATTGTAAATCCCCCTTTAGAATGGATGAACAAAATGGATATGCATGTGATATTTTTAAGCTCTCCATAAAAAAATCATTTATTGTTTCATAACCTTGAACATGACTAATAGACAAGTCATAATTACTGCAATTTATAATAAATTTTTTATCTTCCAAATATGAGTTTGTGTATGAACTTCCAAATGAAAAGAGTAATTATTGCATAGATTGCAATCAACAAATAGGTCAGAGTATAATGAAAAATAAATTTCACACTATACATGCTTATATGCTTTTTTTTGTTGATTAGATCATCATCCTTTTCAGGGTTCAATTCCCTAGTGTTTACTTAAACACGAGAAATATTACTAGAGGGCTTAACACCATTTGAAAAAATTTCATGCGTGGCATCCATATCTTTGGGAACATCCATACATTTTTAAAGTTGTGTATCAAAATTTTCTAGCCTATGTGATTGAACAACATTTTCAATATTATTAGCTAATTCATAAGAATCATCTTCAATATATTCTTCAATACATTTATATTCACAAAAAAATGTCTTTGTATACAAGGAATAAAGAAAAGATAGATAAATCCTTCCATTGAATTTGCAACATTTTTTTTTCATAGATAGGAAATCTAAAGCAAGTTAATCTTAATCTGAAAAAAAATTATTCTATAGGCTCACCTTCATATTTGCACAAATTTTATCATTCTAAACATAATTCATTATAAATGAGTAACAAGAAACATTTTTTTTGAATTGTATCTATGAATTTTCCCAAGTATATTAAGTGGAAACACTTCGAAAATCTCACTTTCATCAAATATATTCAAAAAATTGCAAATAAAATAAAATAAATAAAGAAATATGATGGAAAAAAAATGATCTTATCAATTAGAGCTCAATTTCAACAACAATTGATTGTCTTTTTTAGAAAATTTTTTAGTAGGCCCAATAAAACTAAAATTATTTTCTAGAACATATACTTGAGCCATTTTAATTACTTTCTTTTAAAAAAAAAGACTCCAAAGCTTTTACCTGCTTAGCCATCTTCTAGGGGAAAAATTGTTAATGGTTGAAATTTTTTTGCACCAATAACATGGAATTTCACTCGACCAAGGCCTCAGTTTGGCTTATTCTCATTTGATATGGTGATATCCTCCAATATGTCACCAAAAAAGATTGATCCTTGAAAGGAAAATTTCATTGATGTTTTCCTAAATCCTAAATGCAATCCTATTTAATCATGCAAGAGAAATCCTACATCTAATCTTAATTTAATACTGATAAAGAGATTGATCATATGCATATAATTTATGATTGGAAAACAAGAAAATTCATTTTCTTCTAACATAAATTACACTACACATCACAATAACGTGAATGAGAAGAGATTTCACATACAAATGATATTAGAATATGACCCCATAATCAAATTCACAATTAGATTATAATATTTCATCAAGAAATACTTAATAATGAATATAACTTGATTAAATATTTGACAAAAATGAGTAATTAGACAAACTAATAATGAATTAGCTTTCACTTGCATTAAATATTGAAAAATAATTCCGTAGTATAAGATCCAAGAAAAAGTGATCAGCCTTCATCCTAAATTCACTTGATAAAAATATACAAGAGAGTTACATATTTTGCAATCACGCATTGTCAATCCTTTCTTAAACCTTTACAGAAATTCACAAGTTCCATTTTGATTTTTTCAAACCCACAGCTCTTCAAAATCATACCTTAAATTGATAAAAATATAAATTCTTAATTACAAAGTTTTCAACCCCATTTCCTATTGAAAGAGTTGATCTTTATAGTAATATATTACTCAATCCTTTTGTTTAAAATTTTGACATCCTTTTGTTACAATAGTCCCAATAATTTAGGACAAAAATAATTGAGAAATTCATTTGACTATTTTTCCCAATCAATAATGTTAGTGCAAATTTTCTCTATTCTATTAAAATATTTTCTATTGTGTTTTCTTTAGGATATTGAATGTGTCCTTTCTTTCACTCATTCATGTGTAATGGCTTTTTCCATTTATTATTTTCCTGTGCTAATACTCTTCTCTTTCAAATTGTTATCTTTATCCTAATATCTATATATTAATAAATCAAACATAAAATTAATATTAATGAAACCAATAAACTTTGTCATTAACACAATAAAACATAAAAAAACAAAATCGAAATCATGCACCAATTTCTTTCACTATTTTCAAATATTTCTACTTCCAATTCAACAAAAATAATTCTTCTAATATGTTCCTCCCACTCCTATAATTCCAAAAAGTTATTTATCACTCATTTTTTTCTTCTAAATATTGAGATATGGATCCTGAAACCAAATACTCAACAACCCATGATTTCATTCCCACGTTAATTCTAGGTTTATAATGTAAAGGTCTCCCAATATAGTTTTTGTGTGATAAAGCAAAGAATGAAACTCTATGCCATTGATGAGTAAAGTATCTTTTGGTCAAGATTATGAAAATAAATAAGATAATAAAATAAACTTAAAGAAATTAAAATAACATAAAATAAAAATCCATGCTCATTCAGGCTAAAATGATTTTTTTTAAAAACACATATCTGGGAATAATGAAAAATATATAAGAACCATGTTCACCTAGATCTAGATATAATCATGCCAATCCAACATTTGTGAAAATGTATCAAGTACGAATGCATATCCAGGTAAAATGAGAAAGTCGTAGAAGTTAAAATCCTAGATCTTAAGATAAAAACTTGATTTGTAAGCTACTATGGATATTCCACTAGACAATGTTGAAAATTGTAACTAGATTTGGTCTTCATAATTATCTTTGTACTTATATCAATGCATATTTTTTGTAAAAGCAAAAGAATAAGATTTAATTATTATTATTATTATCCTGGATAAGAATTTTCTTCATGCCTCAAAGTTTATTGAGTCAATAAGAAATTTTGTCATGAGTCAAAGTCCCTTTCGAGCAATTTGTAATCAAAATAAAATATTAATTTTGAGTCTAGAAGAGTCATTGTGACCTCCAAGACTAAGTCAACTCTTCCAGAAGAAGTTGGCATAGAAAGGCATATTCAACCGTATGAAATGGGTGTATGTAGGAGACTTCTTCCTCATTAACTCACTCACTCAAAAAGTTCGATTCCAAGCAAAACAAGTAGAAAAGAAGTGCAAAGGCCAAAGAAGAAGAAGCAAACTAAGAAGAAAAGGAAAATCTTATTTTTGTCCTGACCTAGTCATGTGCGAGTTTCTGGGGAAATTATATGAACTACAGGACTGAAAAGTGCAGGGCTAAATTTCAGATATGAGTTGCATGGGTCTAATATCTGAGTTGTAGGGCTGAAATCTTGAGTAGGTGTAGATTTGACTATCGTTGACTTTGTGAACTTTGACTTCTTGAAGGAAGATTTTAAAGGAGTGCTAACTTGGTGCTTGAAGAGGTCTTGATCTTGGTATTTGGGTCTTGTATTTATTACTTTGATTCAATTCTATAAGAAGATAATTATTTTCTAGGCTTTTCCCTTGGAGGGATTTTTCCCTGGCTTGGAACCTATATCTTATGTTCTTTTTGTTCTTGTGATATTCGTGCATTTTATGTTTTGGTAATTTCATGATGAAGAAGACATAATAAATTAATAAAAATCCAACAAATATTCAAAATTAACTATCAAGTAATAGGAATCAACCCTAATCTACATCCTACATTGATTTCTTAACATGGTATCAATGTTAAGGTGAAGGAAGGAAGTTTGAAGATCACATATTTGTTGGCACTCTTGTTGAAAGTCTCTCTTGAAGCAATTATATCTCTCTCTCCCTCTTTCAATGGAAATCTACATGAATAAAGGTCTCAAGATTCTTAAGGGTCTCCTTAAAACTATCAGAAGTTGTATCGTCAAGTTCTTCTCCAAACTATCAAAAGAACTCATGGAAGGAGGTCTCTTTTGAGCTCTCACATGTACTTTTTAGGATGACATTATATGCCAGGTAATTGACAGTGGAGCTTTAAGACACATGATAGGAGAATGCAGTCAACTCCAAACCTTATCAAAAGGAAGATGTTATCATTTAGTTGAACTTGGGGACAAGAAAATATATTCAGTGAAAGGAATTAGATCTACTTATTTGGAGTTGGAAACCAGTGTAATCATTCATCTCAACAATATAGTCTTTGTTTCGCGTTTAAAGAAAACTTTTCTTTCTATTTTTTGTTTGGAAGATAAAGGTGATATGGTTTCTTTTGTTGATGGAAAATTTATGGCATGGGGTAATGGTTCATGTATTGAACATGCTAAGACTACTGGGATTGGTGAGGGAAGGTTGTATAGGCTTCTAACACCTCTTACTCAAGCTTTAGTACATCTAGAAATTAACCCGTGTGAGTTATGCCATAGAATATATGGTCACCTTAATTCTAATATATTACCATATTTAAATCATATGGTTATTAATCCCCAAACTGAAGGAAGAACATGAAGGAGTTTGTAAGGGATGTGCTCTTGGAAAGAATATGAAGAAACCTTTTACAAGCAGTGACGCTAGATCAAAGGAGATTTTAGATCTCACACATTTTGATGTCTGTGGAAACATGGTAGAAAAGTCTCTTAGTGTTCATCAATTATGTGAAATTCATTGATGATCACTCTAGGAAGACACAAATATATCTTCTAAAAAAAAGGATGAAGTGTTTGAGAAATTTCAAGAGTTTAAAGAAGAAGTGGAAAATCTAACAGAAAGGAAGATAAAATCCCTAAAATATGATAATAGTGGAGAATACACTTCCAAGAAACTTTTGGCTTTTTGTAAGGAAGAAGGAATTAAGAGGGAGCTAATAGTTCGCTACAATCCTCAACAAAATGGTGTGGCTGAAAGGAAGAACTGATCGAGTGAAGAATGTGTTAGAGACATGCTACATGACCAAGACATACCTAAATTCTTATGGGGAGAAGCAGTTTTAACGACTGTATATATTCAAAATCGAAGCCCTCATAGAATTCTCAATGACATGACCCCGGAAGAATATTTCATGGGAAAGAAACCAAGTGTTGATAATCTTTGAATATTTTTATGTCCCACATGCATTCACATTCCTAAGGAAAAAATAAAGAAATTTGATTGCGCAGGTATGAAAGGCATCTTCGTTGGTTATAGTTATTTCCCAAAATCTTATAGAATCTACATCATGGAAGATCAAAGAATTTAAGTAAAAATAGATGTTATCTTTGACGAAATAATTGCATATAAGAAGTCCAAATACATTCCTATTGATTCTGATGAAGAAGAAGAACCCATCCTTGAGGAACTGTCAAAGCATGACAATCCTCAAGAACTTACTACTAATATTGAAGAAGGTGAAGGACTAAGTGAACCTGTGTACCAGATCATCATTCCAGAGACTCGTAAGAGGTCGGATTGGTTGAGGAAAACTCTATAAGAAGCCAAAGGACATGCAACATCAAAAGGAAGTTTCAAATAAATAAATAAGCCTAAAATATATTCAAGATATGCAACTTAAAAAAACTCATTGAAGCATAACCCACCATGTATGAGAAGGAAGTCGAACATCAAGAATGGAGGAATGCAATGCATGAAGAATACCAATCTATAATGAAAAAGTATGTCTACGAAATTGTTCCTAGACCTAAGGACAAATATGTTATCACTTCCAATTGGATATACAAAATTAAGCGTGCATTTGAGGGAATCATTCACAAGTATAAATCAAGATTTGTAGCAAGTGGTTTTTATCAAAAGGAAGGAATTGATTCTAAAGAAACATTTTCTCCAACGACTAGGTATACTACCATCAAATCACTGGTCTCTTTGGTTGCTACTATGAGATGGAATGTTCATTAAATGGGTGTTAAAACAAATTTTCTGAATGGGACAATTGATGAAGAAGTTTACATTGAGTAGAGCTTGATGGATTTGAAATCCATAATAAGGATACACATGCCTATAGATTAAAGAAGGTTCTATAGCATACACATGCCTAAAGCATGATATGCAAGGATGCATGCATATCTTCTAAGAATTGGTTTCGTCAAAAGTTCTGCAAACTCTAATCTCTACATTAACGTGGTTAAAAATGAATTTGTAATCATACTATTATATATATAAGACTTACTTGTTACAGGTCTAGAGCATTGTATTCTAGAATGCAAGAAGTAGTTGACAGTCAAATTTCACATGAAGGACATTGGGATTATGTACTACTACTTGGGATTGGACGTATGGAAGAAACTAGGTGAAATCTATCTTGGTCAAGGAAAATACGCAATCAAGATATTGAAATTTTTTGGAATAATGGACATCAAACCAATGAAAACCCCGATGATTGCCAATTTAAAGAAGTTAAGAAGTTCAAAATCAAACCATGTTAATCCTAGATGCTATCAACAGATGATTGGATCCTTAATGCATCTTGTGAACACCTGGCCTAATGTATGCTATGCAGTAAATGTTCTTAGTCAATTTCAAATGGAGGAAAGGAACAATCATTGGATAAAAAAAAATTATTTTGAGATATCTTCATGGGACCATACATCATTGTCTAACATATGTAGATAATGAGATAAAATTACTAGGCTATACAATTTCAAGTTGGGGAGGCAGTGAAACAAATGGAAGGAGCACTAACAGTGGATGTTTTAACTTGGGATTTTCTATGGTATCTTGGATGAGAAGGAAGCAAGATTCAATTGCATTAAGTAGTGTTGAAGCAGGGTATATTGTAGCAAGTGAAGTTAGTAGAGAAATTTTTTGGCTTAGGAAGTTTATATCATATTTGTTTGAAGGGTTGTTGAACCCTACCATCATACAATGTGACAATCAAAGTTGCATAAGATTAATAGAGGACCAATTATTTCATGCTAAGACGAAGCATTTCAATAATAAGTATCACTTTATTCAAAGTTTGATTTAGGATGGGTTTGTGAAGCCACCATACATCTCCAAAGACAAACAAGTAGCAGATATATTCATGAAGTATCTTCTGAATACGAAGCTAGAGTACGTAAAGAACAAGCTTGTACTTGTAGACATCTCCTCCTTGGTTGAGAGGGATTGATGAGGGACACTGTATTCTCCAAGTGTCATGCACTAGACTAGGACTAACAACCGTAAGTCTTAGTGAGGCATTGATAGGGAGAATGGAGGATTGAATAAGAATATGAAATCGATGCTCTTTGACGATGTGGTAGGGCATCCAAGACAAGAGCAGTTGAAGAGGATTGATATTCTTTGAGGATTGGAAATCCAAGATAAGAATAGTCCGAAAATGACATACCTTGTGAACATCTGAATGAGGTATGTGCCTTAAGAGGTGGTAGTGGTGTTCATGTGTATGTGTCTCAGCATTGTGCTCTAATCCAGTGGAGAGTTAGAGCTTGTTATTCAAGGCCTTGCTATATCATTAGAGAAATTTTTAGGTTTAAAATGGGCCTCCTAAGGAAAATTATAAAATAATAGTGGAAAAAATAAAATTAGATTAGATTAACTCATCAAATTTTCGATTGACAAAAAAAAAAAAAACTTTTTTCTAATTATCTTCCTACAATTTCATTCAAATTTTGAACGGGAGCACTTGTTGAATGTAAAATTTAATTCACATCAAAGGACTACCCATGTTGAATACTTTTGATGGATCCTGCTACAAAAAAATGAGAAATACATGAAAAATGTGATTGCAATCACCTTTTTCATGTATTTATCATTTTTTTGTAGTGGGCTGCATTGAAAGTCTTCAACATGGGTACTAGGATGAAAAATTAAATTCTGCATCCAATGAGTGCTCTTGCTCGAAATTTGAGAAAAATTGTAGGGAGATACGTTGAAAATACAAGTTGAAATAATAGTTTTTTTATTTTTATTTTTTATCATTTTACCTTTTTACTCCAAAAATGGTGAATCATCCCCCATGGTTGACATCGTCTTATTCAATTATATTTGTTCTTATAAATTTGATCTTGGTTGTACATTTTTGTTTTGAGGCCCATTTTTTACCTCAAAATTTGTCTAATGTCTTGAGATTGGAAATGCTAGTTATAATGTTGATGCTTAAACATGGCTTATCAATCTTACTCTTCTTATGGGAATATTTAAATTTGAGTATCCTTTTACCTTATAAAATTATGAATACCTCCCTAGTTAATAGGGAGTATTGAAAATTGTAACTAGATTCAGTCTTCATAATTATCTTTGTACTTATATTAATGTATATTTCTTGTAAAAAGAAAAATAAGAAAAATTATTAGTACAATTATTTCTCTATATAAGCATGTTATTTATTCTTCTAAGGTGTCTTGAGTCAATGTGAAATTTCATCATGAATCAAAGTCCCTTTCGGGCAATTTGTAATCAAAAGAAAATATTGTTTTTGAGTCTAGAAGAGTCATTGTGAACCCCAAGACCAAGTCATCCCTTCCAAAAGAAGTCAGCATAGAAAGGCCTATTCCACCACATGAAAATGGTTTATGTAGGAGGAGACTTTTTCCTCATTAACTCACTCAATAATTCAATCTCCAAACAAAATAAGTAGAAAATAAGTGCGAAGGCCAATGAAGAAGGATCAAACCAAAGCAGAAAAGGAAAGTCTGAATTTTTCCTTGACCTAGTCCACATGTGCGAGTTTCTGGGGAAATTTTATGAATTGTAGGACTAAAAATTGCAAGGCCAATTTTAGATCTAAGTTACAAGGGCTGAAAATATGAGTTGTGGGTTCAGAATATTGAGCAAGAGCAAATTTAACTATCGTTGACTTTGTGAATTTTGACTCGCCGAAGGAAGGTTTTAATGGAAGGCTGACTTGGTTCTTGATGAGGTATTGGTCTTGGTATTTGGGTCTTGGATGTCTCACTTTCATCTGATTCTATAAGAAGAGAATATTTTTTTGGGTTTTCCCCTTGGAGGGGTTTTTCCCTGGCTTGGATTCTATATCTTGTGTTCTTTGTGTTCTTGCGATCTTCATGCATTTAATGTTTTGGTAATTTCTTGATTAATAAGACATAATAAAGTAATAAAAAGACAACAAATATTCACAAGTAATTATCAATTTAGATAAATAAACCCTAATCTACATCTACATTGATTTCTCAATATATAGTTCATCACAACAAATTGATAAAAATAGACTAAAATCTTCAATATATACCACAAGGGTCACTAGGAGGAAAAATAATTCCATTCTATTCAACACATTTTTTTTTAATGTATCTTCAATTTTTATCAATGCTTGTCTTCTCAAAAGTATGCATAATTCGTACTTGTTGGATGCAGAATTTAATTCTGCATCCAATGAACGTCTACACTTGAAATTTGAGTAACCTATAAGGAGATAAGCCAAAAATACAATTAAAAAAATAGTTTTCTTCTTTTCCCTCCAAAATTCATAACACTTATTTTATTATTTTAGCTACTATTTTATTATTTTTCCTTAGGAGGCCACTTTAGGCTGAAATTTCCTCTATTGGATTTCTGAATTGATTAGTTACTATTTTTGAGTTATTAATGCAATAGATAAAATGCAAAAACTAGAGAACAATAAAATAAAAACACCTACCAATCATAATGGACACCAATATATGATTGGGTAAACCTTTTTGGGAGAAAACTCGATTGGAAGGTCAGTCTAATTTTCTCTCTTTTGTTTGAATCTAATGATGCAAATACAGAGGAGAAGGAATTGCATATGGCTTGCCTGAGACCTATGGCCCATGCACCACTATAGAACAAAAACCTACTCTATTTTACTCTCTTTTTATTCAGGCTCCACTACTATACTCTACTACGAAAAAAAATTCACTTCAATAGAATGGAACTCCTTTTCCTCCTAGTGACCCATTTATGACATAACTTGATAGCCAACTAGGAGTTAAGGTTGACCCATTCAACCCTCAACATGATCTATAAATTGACCCTTCTAGAGTATTATTAATAGTCCCTACATGGATATCCCCTTTTCCATGAGTAAAGGTTTTGATGTGGCATCCTTTTGAATTATGGTGGTTAATCACGATATGTGAAATTCTAGGAGGAATAAATTTTGTATTAAAATTCTAATTGACATATTTCTTATATTGTTGGAAAAGCATATGTGTGTAGAATGGAATTAGGGGATGATATTCTTAAGAAACAAAGTTTTACTCCCAAAGAAAATCATTAAGGATTCAAGTTGATCTTAGAAGGTTTTTGACCCCAATACTAAAAACTGGGTACTATTGATAAAAATACTCCTGTAAGTTGATTCCTTCAAATTTTCTACTTTGAAAGTATCAATATGGATGATAGATTATATATTGATCTAATATATATTTGTACCTCCCATTCTTGGGAGGCTTTTAGTCCCCAACGGTAATGATGTGAGGAGATTTTTCCTCTTCTTTCTCCTTGGAGTACCATATAGACTTACATAGATTTTATCCTTTCAACCCACTCTTCCAAAGTTCATGTTTCCCCTATCCTATAGCTATGGAACTCTTCTATAAAACTATATCCTTGGTTAACTTTGCCTCAACATATGGAGCAAAATATTTTATGGAAAGTATGACTTGCTTCTGTTCATGTCTAACATGGGTGGCTCGCAGAGTTTATTCATTCCACATTCACTATTGAGTATATGCACTTATATGGGGTAGATTGAGTGTGTAGGAATTATTTCCTACCTTTTCCTATATCTCAAAAGGAAAACATCATAGATATTGTATTTTCTTATTAAGACACTACAACTACTCTTTGTTCAATTGTAACCATACTTTGTATCCCACTTTAAATAATTTCTCTGTTATGTGTTGATCATGTCTGGCCTTGTATTTTTCTTGTGAATTCTTCATTGTCTCCTATGCCTGTAATTTTCTTATGAATTCTTCAATGTCCCTGTAACTTCAATTAAGAAAATTAAATATTTTTCTCTTCATCTATATGGTGAACATTGAAATAAAATTCTAGTTATTGCAACAAGTGATTTAGTTTCAATGCAACGATGTCACATTGATATAATGTCATGTACACTTTCACTTACATCTTGATTTAGGACTCTGAAGGGTTAACAAAACTCAAACTTGGTTTCTCTTTCTCAGTCACTTTCCATTGATAATTTTCTAGTTCTTCTTGATCTCCCAAATTCCCCTCCAATTTGACCTCTAAGTTATACCTCCCATTCTCTTTGAATGGTCGAAACTTTCTAGCTAGAATCAACATGAGGAGGTTCATATTGTGATTTTTTCCAATGAATTGTGCTTCTAACATTGCAAATATAACTTCCACTAGATCATGAGGGTTATTGTGAAAAACTCATTGGTCATGGCTAGGGTTCTACAATTTTCTTACTAAATTGATTCCTTGATCCCTACAACTTTTTAAAAAATATCTAAAAGAAACTTTCCTTGGTACTAATATGATCTGTAAAATACGATGGATATTCCGGTGGAACAATTCATCACAACAAAACTGATAAAATAACTAAAATCTATACCATGAAGATTAATTTTCCCTTAGATCTCAAATTAATTAATAATTGATTTTCTCAAACAAATAAAATAACTAAAATGTGATAAATAGAGAACATAAGGAAAACACACATGCACAATACACAATATACATGATTTTTACCCTAGGAAACCATTACAATAGAAAACCCAACTAGAAGGTGAGGCTACTATACTCTCTTTTCTTTGACATGGAAATATGTAAGTACAAATGAAGAGATACACTCTATGGATTTAATTGTGATCTATTGCCTATAAATATGCTATATAGCCTTATTAGCCTCTATTGTAATATCTAAATTCTGACTATTATTTGTTCTTCTCAACTATGGAACAAATATAAGAGTATAGAATAGAATCCCCACTCGTGATAACAACCTAGTATTTAACATATTTTGATACCAAATTTAATTCTAGTAATGGTTTTATATATTTTAGAATATTCTTGAAAGTTCACACTTGTTTAGACCCATACGCATGAGTAACAAGATTGTTGTGGAGTCCTAATGATACATGGTGGTCAAAAAAATGGTTCAACTTGTGTGATGCATAAATTTTGCATAGAAAATTTCATTGACACAATTATTACATTGTTGGAAAAGGCATTTCTTCAGAAATCAACATCTTGGGATTCATAATTAAAGTGGGAATGTTTTTACTCAAGAAAATGTTGTTTGATGCCTCAAAATGGATCCAAAAATTTAGGTCATAATTCTCCAAATTGGGACCCATCGTTAAAATGACCCCCGCAAGCTGATTCGTCCAATTTTTTCCACTTTGAAAGCATCAAGATAAATGAAAAGAATATAATTATTAAATCCATATCAGTAGTATTATGTTGATTTTTCCATGACACTCACGAACTAGTTTCAATATAATATCATGAACATGAACAAACTCACATGTCACAACACTTCTACTTTTCACAACTAAATAACAATAATAGTGAAACAACTAATACACAAGACAAAATTTTCAACCCAACTTTGTTATATTACAAATATTTAATAAAAAAATATTAGGACTCTTGTACCAGGGATCATGTCCCTTTTAGTCAGCCTCGATATAAGATAACAACTTAGGGCTTGGTAACAACAACTATGATAAAAAAACTACCCTGAAAAAGTACAACTGGCCTACTTGCTGATGTAGCACTCCAAAAATCTGTAATATCCCAAAATGGGATCTGCTAGCAAGGCATGATTGGAAAACGCATTTTCCAGGAATGGCTGCTATAGGATTTGAAATCAAGACCTAGATCCCTTAGATCAATGTATCTAAGATCGAAATCCAAGAGGAGGCTCAAAAGAAATCCCTCTAGGTGGGTTAAACAGATCTCCCACACCTAGTTGTCTTTAGAAAGTGCCCGATGAAGGCATTGCAACAATGTATGAACATACAATGGAATAACATACAATGGAATAACAACTTTATTTTTATAACCCAGAACACATGAAGAACTGAATAGCCAACAAATGTGTAATATAACAACAAATGTATACAATGCTTTGAGGAATCACTCACTCTAGGCAATGAGAGCCTCAACAGAACATGTACATGAAAATAGCTAAACACTGCTACACAGGAATTTCTACAGGCTAAGAGGACGCAGTTTATAAGAGGCAATGCATCATACCGAATAATAACAGAAAGATATAACAATGTATGGCTCAAGAAATGAGGGGGAGCAAGCTCTCAACCCATGAAACAATAATACAATAAACCTTAGAAGGATTGGATGAAATATACAAAAGTGGAAAAATGTCGGAGCTGCAGGGTAGCAGCTGCAACTCAAAACTGGAAATGAATAGAGAAGGCTGAAGATGATGAACAATCTGAAGTAGTCCTCCTCCAATGGATCTTCTAAGTGAAGGTTGATCCTATCACTGAAGATCTCACCCTCCAATCAACACTGCAAACCCTCACTGTAGATGCACACTGAAAATAACACAGATACTGAGGGAGACTGCGCTGTAGGTGGAATAGAATGTGTTGGTCAAGTGCCAAGATCTGAAATATTCTTTGAGTTCTCCTTTACTGATTTCCCAAAGGAAAGAAGGCTCCCTCCTCTGAAAAACAAGCCAAGGAATGGCGTTGTGGGATCCTCCACTGCAACACCCTGCAACACAACTCAACTATAAATAGAAACTGCATTGTAGTTGAAGGAGGATGCTTTGGCCCAAAGCTTGGATGTGGAGAAATGAAGTTAAATCCCTCAAGAGGCCTCTCAAGAAGGAGACGGAGTCCTAAATAGGAATCCCTCATGCTAAACTGCACTGCAACTCAGCGAAATAACCAGAGACTACAAATAGTCTAAACATACAATAAATCTATAATCATATGCATGAGAAACAATGGCTGCCTTGCCCTCCTTTTAAACAAATGAGAGCTCCCTCTCCATGGGTCCCACTCTTTAGGGTTTCCTCCATCAAGGAAACTTACCTCCTCTTTCATTGCGCTGTCCTACAAGATGCTCTCCACCTCCTACCTCTGCACTATTTGACTTGGTCAAAATTGACCTTGTCTTCTTACAAATGTCCTCTTTCACACATAAGGGTGTGAAATCCAACTCCACTGATGATCCCATTTCATACTAAGAGGGATTTTATCCATGTTTTTATTATGTATAGGCCTCCTCACGCAATTATTCAACTCATAAGTGAAATTAGCAAAATTTAATATTCCAATTTATTGTAGGCAAATTTTGAAATATTACAGTCCTCCCCAACCAAATATTGCTTGTCCTCAAGCAAATGCAAGGATAGAACTGAGGAGTTTCCTCCAAGGCATGGAGACTAGAAAGTTTTGGAAAAAATGCTTCCCCAAATGGATCCTCCATCCCCAAGCAATCATCCATACAAAATGAGTCACCTCCCAACATGGTAACTCTTGAAAACCTCCTTCCACCTCAAGCTCCGGAAATGAAGGTGGGCTGAAAATATAAATATGGTAAGCATCATAGCCTACCCCACGCTATCCTCCTCTCCACTCATGATGAGTGTAGAGCATGTGTTGATCCTGGGCTACAAAACTATTGCCCTCATGTGGCAAAATGAAGAACAATCCTCCAAGGATTTCCCCTCCAACATTGAAGAACAAGCTGGCCCAAAATATTTCATCCATGATGAATAGGACATGGTCATCATATAGTAGCCAAATGAGAAGTTTACATGATGATGCATGATACAAACAATATCTCAAGAGGATACAACGCAGTTTCATCCACTGCAACTTCAGAAAATAGTATGGCAAGTAACATACAAAAATCATCACATCTATTAATGAATAGTAAATGGTCGAATGTGTCAACAATACATGATCAAATACTTGCCCATGGTTATACAATGGATGGCTATCAAACTCATGGCCCACCCAAAAAGAGAACAAATGTGTGGCTGAGGTGGCCATATCTCCTCCCATGCTCCCATTAGAACATGTAGTGCAGAAAATGTGGGAATTCTCTCCCCTCAAGGACACATCCAACTCATCTGTCCATCTCCCAATTGTGCTCTCAACAAGAATAGAAACAATATCAGCAAATGAAGACATGATCAGTACAAGAATTAAGGAAATACTGATGGCTTCATGTGATGCTTGAAGGTACCAATTGTCTCCTAAGTATGTACAACGCAGTTTTACAAACTGCTGCTTCAGAAATTTACATGGCAAAATTTTTCTTGTTACAAAGTGAATCATGTATGTCATCAGATGGCAAAGAGTTGGATATAACAACTGAACATACATGTAATGAGAAAACATTTTCCCAAGGCCACATAAAATATGGCTACCTCCATCATATAGTTTGGCCCAATTTTGATCACGGAGCAATGTGAAAATATTGCCCTCTTGTGGAGAAATGCACTGCATAGTAATGGTAAGAGTATGAAAATCAATACATGTAAAAACAAACTTCTTACCATATGCCGGAAGTAAGATGGTACATGGATCCATGAATAAGTCCTCCATAGTGTTTTGGCATGCTATGAAGAGGAATGAACCATGTGCTGCAAGAAGATCATCCTTCTCATGCTTGGAAATCCAAGTTAAGAAGAATATGTCATAGTGATAGATGTCTCCATCCACTACTCTAACATTCTCACCTCCTCCTTGTTCACCAAGTTCATCCAATGTGAAGTGATCCCGGGGACACTCCATCCATAAGTCCCTGCTCCAAAGTGACAGCGCTGTGAGCTCATGCAAATAGGCTCCTGTCAATACAAAGCTCTGTTATTTGACATGCTCTTTGTCAAAGACTCCTCTAGTAATGTTGTTGCAAATATGGAATACCTCCCAAGATGGAAGTGCTTCCTGATCATCCAAGGCCAAGGAGTAGCCCCTTTTCTACTCCTACAACATCACACAATAAGTGAGAGCAATTATGTCCTTGCTCTCTCAAGTACAACTCAAGCAACCAAAGTGCTTGCTAATTCCTTGTGCTCCCATCATACAAGTCATGTGATGAAGACACAATGAATTATATGAATGTCATATCAACACCATGCTGCCCAATGATGCAAGCATCTTGCCACCTCTTCTCCATCCCCATCCTCTTAGGAAGAGGACATGCCAAGTGATGGCCAAACTCCTTCAAGAGAAGCCAGCGCAGCCAAGCCTCTTGTTGCCCAGTGTCATATAATTTCAAGTAGCCTCCCAACTCCTTGCTCATCAACCACATCCACTCAATCATTTGTGGATGTCTTTTTCTTCTCTTCTCCTTGGTACTCTCATGAGGGCTACCATCCTTCCAAACCAAATATTTCTCCTTGCATTTCATGAAATTTTGAAATGCTGCTCTTTGGAGACGTCTTAGAGAAGATCTCTCACCCATGACTATGTTGAATCCACAAGGATCCAAATATGATGAATATAACATCTCCTCTCCACCATTTTTTGACATTGTTGTGAATCTTTCCAAGGATGCAATGGCTGTCTCATACTCCAACTTAAGGATGGTTTCATGGTCTTTCATAGGAGTGTCATGGTTTGTTTCATCCTCCAAAAGTTCACACCCCAACCCCAAGGATTGTGTGCAACTCAACAAAGGTGCATGAGGATGATGGTTCCTCTCCTCCTTGAACCATTTGCACAGTGCAGTGCAATCATGTTGCTCTAGATTAGCAATGGGATTTGACCCTTGGTCATGTAAAAACAAATTTCCACAACTACCAAAAGAATTTGCTGCAATAATAGATAGTGGAAATTCCTTCATACCCTGATGAGATTTAGGAATATCTTGTAGGGCTGCAAGAGTTCCTTCCTCCAATGTGTTGGTTGCCCCAACTGTTGATGCATGTGGTTGCTCCTCGATGAGTGTGACATCGTTAGTACAAGACTCCTCAAGTGGTGGTGAGGGCTCCTCCTCTTCTGTTCTTCTATTGTCAAACTCCTTGATCAGCTTTTTAGAAAACTTAGCAAGAGTAAACACTCTTGCATGGCTCAAATGGCTGAAACACCAAATGTGGGCTTCACCTTCTAGGTGTAGCGCTGAGATCTAAACATCCTCATTCTCCCCTATAGGATGTAGTAGGAAAAATGCTTCTAGCTTCCTCACCCAAGCTCTTGCTGTAGATGACCCATCAAATGTAGACAACAAAAATCTATTGCCTTTGATTTCTCTTTTGCTGCATGGTCTCTTCTCTTCCTTCAACTGTATGAATGGTGGAAAAGCTAGAGTCTCCTTGAAGGGTCCAGGTTGATATTTGTACTCAACAAGGTAACTACTTAGAATCTGATGATCCAAGTATCTTTCATGCTTGTCTTCTTCTTCTTCATGAGAATAGGAAGTGCATGGTCCTTCCTCTTGTTTTTGCTCCTCTTTGGAGAGTCTCTTCTTAGTTCTGAACACTGATGAGAGTAGTCTCATCTTCTTCATCATTCTGATCTTATTCTATCTTATTGGGCTAAAACTCACAGGCTGAACCAAGAAAGTTTCTTTGATACCACTGTAATATCCCAAAATGGGGTCTGCTAGCAAGGCATGACTAGAAAAATCATTTTCCATGAATGGCTACTACAGGATTTGAAACCAAGACCTGGATCCCTTAGATCAATGTATCTAAGATCAAAATCCAAGAGGAGGCTCAAAAGAAATCCCTCTAGGTGGGTTAAACAGATCTCCCACACCTAGTTGTCTTTAGAAAGTGTCCGATGAAGGGACTGAAACAATGTATGAACATACAATGGAAAAACAACATTATTTTTATAACCCAGAACACATGAAGAACTGAATAGCCAACAAATGTGTAATATAGCAGCAAATGTATACAATGCTTTGAGGAAACATTCACTCTAGGCAATGAGAGCCTCAACAGAACATGTAAATGAAAATAGCTAAATGCTGCTACACATGAATTTCTACAGGCTAAGAGGACGCAGTTTATAAGAGACACTGCATCATACTGAATAATAACAGAAAGATATAACAATGTATTGTTGGAAATACTTTACAATGATTGTATGCAATGCTGCCCACTTGAAGACTTCATATGATGAACTTCTTGCTGCTATTATGCACCTTGGTTGCTACTCTTGTCATGCTACCCTTTGCTACACCTTGCTTTTCTTTGCTGTCGTAGAAAGTCTGGTCCTTTGCAACCCTTGACAACACATGATCTAGCTTTTTCTTGCCTTCTAGGAGTTTAGCCCTAGAAAATATTAGTTTTTCAAAGAGGGTGGCGTTGTCCATTAAATCCCTTCCATGGTAGGATTGAATGTTTTTAAAGAAAGAATCCATACAGGTGAAATAGATTATAGAGGAGAGGAATAACCTATTTCTGAGTTTTTTTAATAACCCAACGTTTCAGACTGTCTAAGTGAGTCCATCATCAGGGGTAGACGTCAAAAGTTCTTTGAAAAGTTGAGGGAATAGGGAAAATTAATGGAGGAATAAATAGTGAATAATCTGGATTTCATGAAGTTCGGCTTATGTTGAGAGAGAATTTAGGAAAATTATCTAATTAATTTATTAGATTTACGGATAGTTAAAATTAAGTTGTAATATGAAATAGTTTTATAAATAGATGACCTACTATCTTCTTTTTAATATAAAATAATTTATTTAATGTATTTAAAATAACCATGCCTTTGGTTTCTGCAAATGTTTTCCCATATTTAAAAAATGAAAAGAGGGTATGTCCTAAAAGAACAATCAAAGGACGAAAAGAAAAAAAGATTAAGAAAAAATATTAAATATGAACCCCACCAAAATAGATCATGAAAGTGTTGCACGTTTAAATGCCACTCCTTTTAGTTTAGTTTTGCAAATAAATTTGTGTGTAGCTTGTCAAAAATGCCACAATCCATGAAAGTCAAACTGCTTAATCTTGATCTTTCATGCTTTAAATTTCATGTTGATAGATAGAGAATAAAGATATAGCCAAACTGTTTAATCTTGTCAGATCAGTAGTTAGGTAGAGAAATAAACGAGCTCATTGGTTTAATATGAGCCGTTGGACGTCATAAGGTTAGAAGTAGTCGGTTTACTTATTAAAAGAAATAAAAGCGTCAGCAAGCTGAAATGCGACCGAGAAAGGAAATAAAAATGCTAGAATAAAATGGTAGGTAGGAATAATTTGGCAAACCATGGAAAGCATTGTTGGTCATTTCATATTTCTAACATCCTTGCAAAAACACATTCCCCTCATTTTAACCATTTTCCCCTTTTTCTAATATCCCTTTCCCCTTATTCTAACCATTTCCCTAACAAACTCCACTTTTTCCCCTAGTTAAGAACCCCTTACCTATTTACTAACCTTATTTCCCTTTTATTAATATCCCTTCCCCTTAATATTAACTATACTAACCCCATTATTATATTAATCCCATTTTCAATATATTTACCCCTTTATATCATTTCCCCGACCCTTTAGTTTAGATTAGTCCATTATATATTATATCCCCTCTCAAAAATATAAAACATTCCCTATATCTTATAGTATATCCTAACCTCCCACGTATCATTATTAACTCCTTTAGATATTAAAACTTTGTATTAAAAAAGAGGTAGATGTGTATTTAAAAAATTATATTAATGATCGAACTCATGTTATTGATTAGAATGTTGTACAGTTCGAATCAAAAGGAAAATTTCAAGTTGAGCCTTTGAAAATATTATACTGGAGGGAAAAAACACTTCAGAATTGATCCATTTCCCATGTTAAAGTGAAATCGAAGCACTTTGGGCCTAAGGAGGCCACCTAGGATATGGAGGAAGAAATGAAAGAGGCATTCCCTATGATGTCCCAAAAGGCATGAATGTAAAAAAACACCAAGGATGGTGTTACATTTAAGGGGAGGGGTAATGTAGTGCCCCTAATAAAATTAATTTTGATTAGAATTTTATGATTTTATTTTCTTAAGTATGTGTAGGTTTTAACCCTGAACAGAAATTATCTACACACGAATCTTATAACAGAAAATAAACAATAGCGAGAGCATAAAACATAAAACAGATAAACACAGAGATTTTCCCCCGGATCCCAAATCGGGACAACCAGCTTGATTTTTCATTATATTCCTTTTAGTGTTACAACACATATATATACATGCCGAAGCATACATAAACCCCAATCCATAAACCCTGGATTAGAACATAACTGTAGTTCCCTTGACCGGATCTACAGAAATACCAGGGGTCAAAAACCATCGTGCCCCAATACCATGTGCAAAACCATACACAAAACCATGGACGCGAACTACCCACCAGAAAGT
Organism: Pinus albicaulis; assembly: GCA_034641835.2. Classification (NCBI taxonomy): domain Eukaryota; kingdom Viridiplantae; phylum Streptophyta; class Pinopsida; order Pinales; family Pinaceae; genus Pinus; species Pinus albicaulis. The sequence continues at coordinate 810,228,153 of CM076582.1, forward strand.
AAGGACCAAAAATTTCGCCGGGCGGCTTGCCGGACCCCAGGGGGGCTATCGCCCCCTGTTGCATAACTTATAAAGGGGGAGCTATTGCCCCCACGGCATCATGGTCGTGGAAAGAATATAACACATACCCAACATTCTCCCACTTGTTGTTTTCTTTCCACGGGGGGCCACAGGAGGGCTTAGTCATTGGCCCAATTCTTCAACACCCATTGTTTCTCTACACCAAGAGAACTTCTGAGTGCTCACAGACTTTGTCAACGCATCTGCAACATTCTTCAAAGTGTCTACCTTTACCAGCAACACCCTTTTAGCCTCAACCATATCTCTAACAAAGTGATATTGAACATCTATGTGCTTTGTCTTTGAATGATAAGCAGGGTTCTTAGCTAAGAAAATTTCACTTTGGCTATCACAGTCTGTCCTTATAGCTTGCTGTACCAACCCCATACTTGAACACAATCTCTGCAACCAAACTGCTTCCTTGCTTGCATGAGTGGCTGTTATGTATTCTGCCTCTGTAGTTGAAAGCGCCACTACAGACTGTCTTTTACTCATCCAACTGACTGCACCTCCAAATAGGCTAAACACATACCCACTTGTAGATCTTCTTTTGTCCAGATCTCCAGCCCAGTCTGCATCAACAAAACCACGAATGTCCAACATTCTTTCCAATCCTGGTCTTCCCTGGTAGCACAAGCCATAATCACTAGTGCCACGTAAATATCTGAAAACCCACTTCACTACTATCCAATGCTCCTTCCCTGGGTTTGACATAAACCTGCTCAATACTCCCACTGCATGTGCAATGTCTAGTCTAGTACATACCATTGCATACATCAGGCTACCCACTGCACTTGCATATGGAACACGGGACATATACTCCTCTTCTTCTTGTGTCTTGGGAAACTGTTCAGCAGACAACTTTACACCTATAGGAATAGGAACATTCACCGGTTTACTATCCTGCATATTGAACCTCTGCAATATAGTCTCGACATACTTTCTCTGGTTTAACCGGAGCTTCCTCTTTGCCCGATCTCTCTTAATTTCCATGCCCAAAATATAGTTTGCAGCACCCGGATCCTTCATGTCGAATTTGGAGAACAGTTGGGTCTTCAAATCTTGGATAATTTCTTTGTCATTTCCAATCAACAACATATCATCCACATACAAGACCAAATATATAACACGATCACCAATTAATTTAAAATAAACACAATGATCTTCCTTGCTTCTGGTGAAGCCAAGTCCCCGAATATAGGTATCAAATTTCTGATACCACATCCTTGGTGACTGTTTTAACCCATACATAGACTTCTTCAACCTGCATACCAGTTCTTTCTTACCCTTCACCATAAAGCCTTTAGGTTGCTTCATGTAGATCTCCTCTTCTAGATCCCCATGAAGAAAAGTTGTCTTCACATCCATCTGTTCTATCTCAAAATCAAATACAGCAGCAACAGATAAAAGTAATCTAATAGAATTAACCTTAGCAACAGGAGAAAAAATATCACCAAAATCAATTTCCGGCACCTGGGAATAACCTTTCACTACCAATTGAGCTTTGTATTTCTCCACCTTGCCTTCTACATTCATCTTCTTCTTAAACACCCATTTTCTCCCAATGGGCTTCCTTCCAGCCGGCAACTCCACCAAATCCCATGCATCATTTTTGTGAAAGGATGCCATTTCATCAACCATGGCCTCCTTCCATAGTTTTCCATCCTATGAATCTACTGCCTCCCTGACAGTTCTGGGTTCATCATCAGTTATAGTTAAGGCAAAAAATGAACAGAAAGCAGATGGACTATACCTTTCTGGTTGCCTTCTTTCCCGAATTGATCTTCTCAAAGTTAGAGTTTGTGGCTCTTCATCTTCTGAGTCTTCTTCTGTTGTAGAGTCTGATTCATCCTCCTTTAGCTCAAACTCTATCTTCTCGGGTTCCTTTGGTAGGACTTCATGTTTAACAACATCTTTCACTTCTCTAAACACCACATCTCGGCTGTACACAACCTTCCTTGTTTCTGGGTTCCAAAACTTGTAACCCTTTAAACCATCCTTATACCCAATAAAGATGCACCTTTCAGATTTATTATCCAACTTGGTCCTTTTCTCCTTTGGAACATGTACATATGCATCACATCCAAATACCCTTAGATGTGAAAGAGAGGGTTTCTTACCAGTCCATACCTCATGTGGAGTCTTATCCTCCAACAATGATGAAGGTGATCTATGAACCAGATAGCATGCAGTCTCCACTGCCTCTGCCCAGAATTCTTGTCCTAACCCGGTACCACTGAGCATGCTTCTTGCCTTTTCCATCAGTGTTCTATTCATTCTTTCTGCAACTCCATTTTGCTGCGGTGTGTATGGAGTAGTCTTCTGTCGTGCTATACCACACTTCTTACAGAACTCTTCAAATTCCTTCTTACAGAACTCCCCACCATTATCTGTCCTCAACACCTTTATCTTCTTCTCTGTCTGGTTTTCCACCAGAGCCTTAAATTATTTAAATTTGTCAAAGACTTCAGATTTCTTCCTCAAGAAATATATCCATGTATTCCTTGAGAAGTCATCTATGAATGAAACATAGTACACATATTTTCCCAGTGACGGAACTGACACAGGCCCAAACACGTCACTGTGCACAAGTTCTAATATCTTGTTCGCCCTCTTAGCACCAGAGGGAAAACTCACCTGATTTTGCTTCCCATATACACAATGTTCACATAAATCGAAATCCAGAGAGAAATTAGACATACCTTCTACCATACCATTTCTATGCAGTATTTGAAGGCCCTTCTCTCCAATATGTCCAAGCCTTTGATGCCATAGCATGGTATTTTCTCCAAACACAGCTAGGCTTTCCGTCCCACTTTCAGGAACCACAGAACTGTTACACCCATCAATAACTGTGCTACCTTGTAGCTTGTACAGAGTTCTAGTCCGAACTCCCCACACTAATACCAGTGCTCCTCGAACCATCTTGCAGGCATCTTTCTCGAACATTGTTTTTACACCTGCATCATCCATCTTGCTTACAGAAATCAGATTTCTGGCCAATGCAGGAATATGCAAAACACCAGGAAGTGTTCTAATCCTTCCACCTTGCAGCTTCAGCTTGACCTTTCCACGTCCGATGATTCTAGCCTTCCTATCATCCCCTAGGAAGACATCACCACCATCATATTTCTCATACTCGCAGAACCACTCCCTATGGGGAGTGAAGTGAAAGGATGCACCTGAGTCAATCAACCATGACTCATGATCTACATGTATATTTGAAGAAGAAGCCAAATACACATCCCCACCTTCATCCGAGGTGGTTTTTGCCTCTGCAGAAGGACCTTCATCAGATCCCTTTCCTTTCTCAGGAGCTTTAGATCTGCATTCCTTTTTGTAGTGCCCTTCCTTTCCTCATTTCCAGCACACCTTTACAAACTTTCCGGGAGATTTAGATCTCCCTCTAGATTTATATCTCCCACTCGAAACCTTATTCGTGTTTCTGTTCTGGGACCTTCCTCGTACAGATAAGGCATCTCCATTCTGACCCTCCATATTTCTCCGTCTCATTTCCTCCGACAGCAAGGCTGAGACAATGTCATCAAATTCAAGGTAGTTGTATTGCTACCTATTGCAATAACCAGACTGTCCCACGAGTCTGGTAGAGAGCACAACAAACTGATGCACTTATCTTCATCTGAGATTTTAATATCAACAGACGACAGCTGACTTACCACAGTATTGAAGGCGTTCGGATGCTTTGTCACCGAGTCTCCATCCTTCATCCTCAGGTTATACAGCTTTTTCCGCAGGAACAACTTATTCACCAGAGACTTAGATTGGTACAAAGTCCCAAGTTTTTCCCACAAAGTCTTCGCCGTAGCTTCCCCAGATACATTCAACAATACTGAATGTGAGACACACAACCGTATTGTGCTCTTAGCCTTCCGATCCAGTTTCTTCCAGTCTTCATCTGACATTGTCGTTGGTTTAGTACCTGGATCTACCGCGATCCACTGATCTTTATCCACCAGCAGATCCTCCATCTTGAGCTTCCACAACTCAAAACTCTGACCATTAAATTTCTTGATCTCTATCTTTCCGCCGCTCGCCATCTTCTCTCATCGCAAGAATCGATCCCACAGATCTCCCACTGAACAGGGTCTACCTCAGGCCCGAACTAAAAAACCCTCAGCAGCAAATGCATCCCCTTGAAGCCGAAACAGTTCTGAAACCAAATGTAGGTTTTAACCCTGAACAGAAATTATCTACACATGAATCTTATAACAAAAAATAAACAATAGCGAGAGCATAAAACATAAAACATATAAACACAAAGATTTTCCCCTGGATCCCAAATCGGGACGACCAGCTTGATTTTTCATTATATTCCTTTTATTGTTACAACACCCATATATATACATGCCGAAGCATACATAAACCCCAATCCATAAACCCTGTATTAGAACATAACCGTAGTTCCCTTGACCGGATCTACAAAAATACCAGGGGCCGAAAACCATCGTACCCCAATACCATGTGCAAAACCATGCACAAAACCATGGACGCAGACTACTCACATATGTGTGGTGGAATTGGGGTTTATGTGGTGGGATTGGGGTGGGGTTAATAGCATATATATAGTGTTTATTTCAAATTTTAAAGTTTTTTTTGAGTGGTGGGATGGCTTCTCAAATATTCTGAAATGATTTTTATATTCTTTAAGATTTTCATGCATTTGGAAAGTTGTGGCAAGTATAAATTTTATGTGTAAATTGGTATTATAGGGAGCAGAGTGTAACAAACGAAGAAGATGGATAGATGGTACCTATTCTAGGAAATATTCCTAACCAAAATCAGTCACACAACTATGATGATGGATTTTTACACAAACTCTATTTATGAAAAGTAAACAACATTTAGAAAGTAGATTGCATGTATAAATTCTTCCACAAATACTTTATGAAATCTTCACTAATATGTTCCAAAACACATATATGATTTGCAGAAAGCTGAAAGCAGATAATTTACTATTAAATCCTTCAATAGTTTCTCACTCACACCTTAATAGATGTTGCAACTTATAATTAGAAGAAATTAACAACGAAATAAGAAACACCATACATTAGATGGTCCTTGAGTCACACAATTCTCCAACATGAAGTAAAAAACGTTTTTCCTTATTATATTCAGTTTTCAGGTAGGCGAACATCCAACCTGGAAATGGTATTTACAAATGGTATATATATAAAGAGAGGCACCAACTCCATCTCTTCTAAAAAGAAGGAAACATTAATCCTAACATTACATAGGTGTCATAAGACATTACAACCATATCCCATTGAAATATAACTGAAGGGACAGATGTAGAAGAAAGAAGAGAAAAATCAGGGTTGAACTACTAAGTGTGTTGTCATGCTGCCCCTTTTTCTACTGATTTGTCTCCTTATGTCTTTGGTCTTTAAATAACCATGTATCTTCATTTACTATGACCTCTAATAACCTCATAACCACCTTTCACCACCACTTGTTATATCCATTTTGTTATGATTCTTTATCCTTCCTGAACTGGCTTGGAAAATTTTCTTCCTTCCATGTGGGTTGCAGCTTCAACAAGCTTATCCAAGTCTGTCTTTCTGTCAACAACTAATTTTGATCTAGTTGCTCTTGTGGTTGCTTCATTGACAGTGCCTTTCTCATCCTTATAACCCTTTTGGATCTTTCTTCTCTTTGAGGTTTCTGAGTGCTGCTCTGAAGGGATTTTGTTTTTATTTTTCTTCATGGTTTTTTCTGTCTTTGATCCTTTAGATTTACCTTCTATATAAATGGCCTCTATCATTAAAATTGGATTGTGTAGAGCCTTGGACTTAAGCCTAAACTTGTTTTTTTCTTTGGTATGCCTTTTTTTAGTACCAACAATAGGTTTGGATTCTTCTTTCTTCTTATTACTATTGATTTCATATCCAACATATTTTAGGAATTCTTCATCAGATTTTGTAGGCTGATACTCTTTCTACATCTTCTGTTGAATATTTGCTTCTAGAATTTCTGGTAGCATCTGCACTTTATATTTCTCTGCAGTTGCAGACCTTTCTCTTCGGGCTCTGGTGTAGACATTAGGAAAAGGTGGAACGGGGGGCACCATTTTCATAGACTTGGGTTTATTTGCTGAGGAGCTCTCTCCTTTTTCCAACTTTCTCTCAACCTTGACTACAGAAACCTTTTCTTTCCTAGTGTGGGCCTTATGGATGTTTTCCTTCTTGGCCTTCCTCTTGGTTCTTTTTGCAGGCTGAGGGTGTTTTTGTGAGACTGGAGGTGTAGGTGCAGGTTGGCCTGCCCTATAAAACAAGAAATGGTCCCAAGTTTGATTTCTTTTCCTTAACTCTTCTTCAACTAGAACCTTGATGAGATCTTAATGATACAAGCTATATTATGAAACAATAGTGTGAGTTTGGATCCTTGCTGACATCTTTGTTAGACACTTCAACAATAAATATGGCAGATTTAAGGTCTTCATACTTGCAACATGAAGAAAAAACCTCATATGATAAAGAAACACAACTTTATACCTTCTTTCACAAGAGAGGTATGTCTTGATAAGTTTAACAGCTTTTTCCCAATCATTTTTGAAATAGTTGCTTGGAATTCCCTTGGCCCAATTTGGATCTTTGTGTGCATCATTGAGGAAATGTTGAGGTCTCCTCCAATGATAACTTGGCACTGTTGAAAATTTCGGTAGCGACCAGAATTTTTTTGAAATTTTCAAAGTCTAATCCTTAAAAAAAAAATTAAAATAGACTCATGACTTAGCAAAGAACTGTGCTAACACTGATTTTCATGGAACCTTTAGTGCCCTTGCTAACACGTTCCTCATCTATTTTTAGCTACCCATTCATCATGATTCAGGAATAGAACAGTTGAATCATTTTAGGAAAACACTAGGTGTCCACATATCAAACCATATCCATGAATGGTGGTGACGTCACAGTTCGTGTAAAGAAAAACTCGAAGATAGAGTGTTTTTGGACTTATTTTTGAAAACTCTCATAGTTGAGATCTCAAACTACATGGAGATGTAGAAACCTACCTCTAAGGAGGAAGCCATTAGCAAGTTCGAGCATCTTGAACTCATTTACACCCAGTTAGGATATATTTACAATGTACTGCCAAATGCCCAATGCCTGAAAACTTATAGAGAGTTACCAGGAGTGTCAAATACTGTAGAAGGCTTGATCGGGTCCATAACCCAAGGTCACCTAAGAAAAATTATACAGTACCTAGGATACTCATACGATTATACTCAAAATGTATCACAACCTAGATGCCATCAAAGTCTGCACCTTGGAAAAATATGAGGAATAGGGTAATACCATTCCATCAACAACATGAAGGCTCATACCCTCCCTCGCAGGTGAACCAATACTTAGCTTAGGAGTGCTAATACAAGAGAGCCTCCCTAGCAATATTACACCAATCAAGGATAACTGAACCTATATACCCCTTTCGCCACACAAAATCCACCACCAACATAAAAAAACACATCAGTGAACCTAATGCAACCATATTGGGCTCAATAGTGACAACCTTATGACAAGGAGAACAAAAATAACTCTCCAAACAATTCAAAAAATAAACCTAGGAATAAGCTAAAGGGAGACTCTAGACAGGGGGGAAGTAATCAACAATGCCACCTGCAATCTCAGTCTGGGGGAAACCCCAACCGAAATAAAAACCAAGAGCCAAATAGTAACTCCCAAGAGAAAATTAAGAGACCCAGTTTAAGGAAAAATCATTCTTGTGCCATATGTGGTGAATACGACCATTACACTCACCACTGTCCCCAACTCCCTGAATTGAAAATACTTTAGGATAACCGTGGATAAGGGGGACCTACTCAATAGCCTACTATAATGTAAGAGCCTTTCCCCCACCAAGGAGTGGTTAAAACCTAGCAAAAAAACCACCTCGAAACGATACCAGAGGAGGAAGTCTCGAGATCTACATGGCTGGCGAAGAATTGTTCTTCCAAACAAGGAATAGGAACTACGATACACCCTCAGACACCAACCCATCAAGTACAAGTACAAGTGCACCTACTGCATCGTTAACCTTCTCCAAAGTACCTATAGATCCCCTTCCAAAAACGGTCAAGGGACCAACCAGACACGTAGGAAATCACTTTAAAGTTGCTCATAACTATAGCATAGTATATGATTTAGCACAATCACTATTTTCTATGTCATCCTTGGAAGTTTTGCAATTGTGCCCCAGGCAACGAAAAGCCTTACTTTCTGTGTTAAGTGCAATCGATCCTTTTGATTCACGCTTAATGGTTTTCAACCTAGACAAAGAAAGCCCGAGGTTTCCTTCCCTTGTCAGTTTCCAAATACCAGTTTCAGTTCAAAACATCACCATACACCGATGCATCATCGATGAAGGAGCATCCACATGTATCATGTCCAAATAATTTTGGAAAAGTTAGGATCACCTGAAATAAAATCATATAACATCATTCTTAGAGCATACGACGGTCTCCCTTCAACCCCCATTGGTCTATATCAAAATTTCCTTGTAAACCTAGCTGGAAAGACATTTATTATAGAAACTAAGGTCTTAGACACACAACTAGACTAGAATATACTCCTCGGGTGGAGTTATGTGTATGCCATGACTGCAGTCGCGTCCTTTGTCTTTAGGGTAATGATGTTCCCCCATGATTATCTTATCATCACCATCGAATAGCTCACATACTATGACAAGAAACCCATGACAACCCTCTATGTCATGTTACCATACATATACACAACTACACAACTACTTACGCGGTATATATAATATGGCCCCGACCAGTTCAAACCATCATCCATCCTAGGGTCATTCCTAGGAGATCCCCCTATTATACCATAGGGAGTCCCATAAATAAAGGGAGCACGATTGTGCATGATGCTCTCCTCAAACACTAAAACTAGCCCAGACATAGAAACCAACAGTACAGAGGCTGAAGCCACTGGCATGAAATTAATACCCTATGCCATTTCGAAAACCCCATTTTTATAGCCCCCACCTAGTTTTGTGTCAAAAAAAGTCATGGAAACTATGACATTATCGAATATGGATTTCGAAATAGCTATGTGGTATTTCATCCCACCAGCCATGCTAGGAATTCGAGGCATCACCTCTATAGGAATAAACCCTATCACCCCTCAAGAGGTCACAACAGTTAACGAAACACCTGTAGAAACACCAACTAAAATGACCAAGAAAATAATAAAAAAAGGAAGAAAGTTGAAACCCCCAAGTTACCTAGGGAATTACAACCTTGCGCATTGTGCGATATTGTAGGTCATCCTACTAATATTTTCCATGAGTTATATGAATTGAAACCCCTTCTACACACCGAAAGTAATACGGCGACCTTGAATTCCCATAAAAAGGAATAGGCCATGAAACCAAGGGAAATCATTATGCATCAATCATGTGTACACCATATACAACCAATATGGGAATTATACTCATCATTTCCCAAAGATGTTGCGATATAGGGATGCCTTGCAAGCCCTAGAGTAATCTTACCAGGAGGACCCCTCAGCACTACCCATGCAAATGGACAGGGGAGCCAAAACCATATTGTACGTACAAGAGGAACGTACATCTTGCTTGTATACAGTCACTTCAATAGCCCGGAGACGACAAATAGAGGGAATATCGCATGTCATAGTTTACGCACTATGTGACGAGCTTCATCACTTAGTCACACAATTCCTTGAGTTAAGGGCGCTTAAACGTTGGTATCAAGTTTCGTGAGCTTCCCAAAGAAACTTAGCTCGTCATTGAAAACATACGTGTCATATTTATTGGAGAAACCACCACGTGCGTCATTGTCCCCATATCTATCGATTCCGGTCTATGTTGGATTTCATGCGATGCTTCTTCATTGAAAACCCGACTTAGATGGCTTGGACACAGAATCCACAAACAACACTACAAATCAAAGGACAGAAGAAATAAGGACCAATCGTATGTGCCAGAGGAGATATGCTCACTTGAGTGACCACCTCCTCCCCGTAATCATCCTCAAGTTCCAGTCTAGCTCTGCACTCTGTGATGAACGAGATCACTTCATCACTGACTGTGCAACTCTAGAGTTATTTAAAAGATGGTACTTGGTCAACCCAGTGTACTACGACAACCTACGAGCAGTCCAATATTCATGTCGAGTGTGTTTATATAACCACTTGGTTTGTCATTGTCCCTACATCCCCCGCTTCCATTCGGCATTAAATTTTTTAGGCCAGGCCATAAACCGTCTCGCTACAGCAAACACGTCGGATTCAGAATCAGTGGAAATTTCAATGACCCAAGAGAATGATGAAACTAGATCCATCCTCTCCATATTGGCAGAAAAATGTCCAACAAGGGGGCATATTATCACCCCCAAACGCCCTCCACAAATAATCCCAACCCGCGCATTGTGCAATGCACACAATAATTTGATCGCTCAATGCCAAGATTTACAATCAATTTTCAAATGATACCCAATTACTCCAGTAGTCCAAAGGGAGTGGAAAACCAAAGAGCAATAGTCTTGTCTTATTTTTCAAGACAACCATCATGCTCGACATTGTATTTACATCCAACAATTTTGACCTATGTTAGACGTCATACGCTCATTGGTCACCAAATACCTGGATGTAACCGGTTTCGAACCTAGGCAACCTGGCGCAATGTAGCCTTCACCCCATCATCAGCAAAACCCTAGGAAGGACAAGGTGACCAATCATCCTAGCAGAGCATGAAACTAGTCAATAACAACATGTGTTCTATGCGATAGAAAGGGTCACATGGTCAATCAATGTCAGGAACTCAAGAAATTCACTGACATTCTTCACATGGTCACCACCATACCGTAGATCCATATCTCTAATCAAGAGAAGATCACACACTTCTAATGTAGGATTTGCTTGCAATTCCACCACACTTTGAATTGTGAATACCTCCCAAGGTTACACGTGGCGAGAGCAACATTGAGCTTGGACTCCTTGAAGGAGACACACCAAACAAGACCAAAGAATCAGAGATGGAAGAAGCACAAAAATGCCCCAATTCCAAATCATTTCCAAGCATCCACTTCTACCTTGGAGAGTAGCATTGGTTCTCACACCATCTACTCAATGGGAACCTTTACTCCATGCACCATCTACACGAGGCATAACCATAAAACAAATATGTGCCCCATGATGAAAAAATTTCGGCACCTCTTCATTCAATGCAACTTCCAAGTATAGGAATGTGTACATACCCTTAGTACACCACCAGAAGAGCATGGTTTTTCTCTCAAACAAACCACAATAACGAAAATTAATCCATCATTTAATATTGATGAAAAACAACACCATATACCATTTATCTCATCATTCATGGGAACCATGAATCGTATTGTCTTCTCATCTTTCATTGCTTTTGAGACCGCTACAAATATCACAACAGAATTTGTACCATCAATGATGCAAACCCAACCCATTTGCACCCTGTCAACCTCGTCTGGTTCCATGAAATCAACCACAGAATCATATTCATGTCTGTCAACCAACACTGTTAGGCCCAAACCAATTCCTCACGGCCTCGCACAAACCAATTCCCCCTTAGACATCTTGTTTCACTCTGACAAAGATATTCTAGAGGCCATGATGGAACCATATTTTCCATGGGACTCAATGCATCACCGCTTGTTTTTTCTTCCAGAAAAAACTTTCGGGCCTACCAGCCCAAAAACCCAGAATATATACACCATTGAATCCAAAGACTTACTTTCATCGAGGAAGGTATATTGGTTCAAAAGCCCTATCCCAATGCATGATGAATTCGAAGAAGGGAATATGTCGAATATTTCGCCAACCATTAAGGTGAATATCTCAAGAAAACTAGGCAAAACTGAAGAAATATCGCTAGGGGCAGCATGCTCCTCAGACGAGGTAGTTGCTTATACAAACTTGTTACAAGGGTATAGGAATATCTTTGCATGGGATTATTCTGAAATGCCAGGACTTAGCCCCACTATCATAGAACACCACATCGACACCTGGCCTAATGTATCACCAGTCCGCCAAAAGCAGCGTCAATTACACCCATCCAAGGTAGAAGAAATCAAGAGAGAGATTGAAAAGCTTCACAAAGCTGGGTTCATCTACCCAATTTCTTACACGTCATGGGTTTCCCACCCTGTACTTGTCGTGAAAAAACAGGGTACCATTCGAGTCTACACCAATTTTCGATATTTAAATAAAGCTTGTCCTAAGGAAAACTAACCTACCCCGTTTATCGACCAAGTAATTGATGCTTGTGCCAGTCATGAGGCCTTTTCCTTCATGGAAGGATTCTCAGGGTACAATCAAATTCAAATTTGACATATGGGCTGGTACAAAACGATGTTTACTACCCCTTGGGGCACGTTCACATATCAAGTTATGCCTTTCAGCCTTAAAAACGATGCAACCACCTTCCAGCGGGCCATGAATTATATATTGTGTTGTTATGTTAGCCCTCACCTAAAGCCACAAAAGAAAAACTTAGGATTAATGAAAGGAAATTCATAAGTGGTGAGAGGGCTAAGCAAATGGAAGGGAAGTGTAGTATGCAAAACCCCCTCATGATAAAGGCACAGCCAAGAGAGATGATGGTGCTACACAAATAAGCAAGGTGGGACCACGACCATACGAAGGACAATCAAGAAAGGAGTGCCATGTGTAGGGATTCCGGGGGTACCAAGGATGGTATTAGGAAGGTGGAGTTATACCCCCCGGAAAAATATGACGTCATGGGATGGCAAAACCAGCTATAAACGTTTCATTGGGTGTGGGAACATAACGGGAAGGCTGCACGGGCTCTCGCCGGAACCACTAAGTGGACCCCTCAAGGAAGACAGGTGGCACCATGAAAGCAAACGGTAAGGTAAGTTAGGAAAGCCAGTACACAACCAGTACTGGTATTAACCCGATGCGTGGTTCACACCTACCCAGCTCCTGATAGCTAATAACCTAACGCCACATGCTCCATTATCGACGTCCTTAGGACGTAAACCCTACAAGTTGGCACCCTAACCTCGTTTTTCGTAAATCTATGGCCTGTTTAACCTTGTCTTATGCCCATTCTTGGTAAAATAATTTTTTTTACAAACCTGTCATGTAGCTAAGCTTGAACTCCAGTGCCAGGTCACTTTCAACCCCTGCATCGCTTTCCCTCTTGGATATTCCTCACTGGTTACAGGTATTTATTCATTCTCCCACCAATCCCTGCCTCCTCAGAGACACAAAGCCGGATTTTCTGCATCATCGGTGCTTCCAAAACAACCAGCAGTAGCCACGTCTCGTCATCCAAAAAAATGATACTCATGATCTGGCCCAAGTGGCTTTTTTACTTGTTATTTCTTTTACATTGTAATATCGGGTGAAATCTTCATTTTACCCTATGCATTTAATTTTTTGTTTAGTTGTTATGTTATCAGTTTGCGCCTTCATTAAGGCCATTATGCAGATGATGAGAGGCTTTTTTTCTCATCATCAGTTTTGATTTTGATAGAGACTCCAAACATAAAAGATATTTTTGTGGGCGAATATTGGTCTAAAATATCTTTTTTTGCAATACCCAGCTGAGGGTTATAAAAGAGAGAACCTAAATATGAAAGAGGGTTCTAAATTTTTCAGAGAAAAGACTGTTAGTCGAAAATCATCCTTTTTGTAAATTTTTGAGGCATGTTTCATTAGTATATGTTGAAGGATCCCGTTGGGAAATTGAAGCAAAAATTTTATGTTGTGTAATGGATTCCTAATGAGATAAGTTACAGTTTGTACTTTCCTTAGTTGTGTTTTAATACAAATGTTCATGGTATTTCCATCATTCTCTTGGTATCGTAAGTTTTCGGAATGCGAGTGTGGATTATTTGGATGTGAATTTATCTGTGAAAAGGTACTCATGTCTATCTGTTTGTAGCACTTTAAATATGGCTCAAAGCATGATATTATGTTCATTTCTCATATCATATTCATCACCTTTCTACTGATATTAGCTCTGGTAGATTCTTATGTTAGTATAAGCCTACTTGTAGTTAGTATTTACTTTAATGTTCTATTGTTGTTCCCACGCTCAGTTATTTTAATATTTGTCAACTTGTTTCATATTCGGCCCTACTTACATCAGTCAAATTCAAGTCTGCCTTTGATATAGGCTCATTGATCCTTATGTTTTACTATTGGGTGTCACAATTTCCTTCTTTCTTTCTATGATGTCTTGGTCCCACACCCAAAAACCTTAAATCCTGTTCCTAATAAGAGGTCTCGTATTCTCAGCTACAGAAGTCCTCCTTAAAACCTCTTGACTTAAGATGTCCTAGGAAATGGTCCTTAATAACTCAGGGCTGTCTCTAGGAGTTACAACATATTTTTGGCGTAGTTTCTGGGGATGTAATTTGAATATATTATCCCTGGGTACGACAGAAACACATACACCCTTCAAAAAAAGGTGAGCACGAAGGGTTATGAGTTGTATATCCCTCACCTTGGAGACTCCACTGTCCTTCAAAGTATAAAATCCATTCGCAGTCCTGGCTTACCAAAAGCCCCACCTAAGGTCAGATACCTCTCAGTTAAGAACGCCTTCTGTGTCTAACCCAGATAAAATCTTATTCAAATGAATCTGGAAAGAAAAGCAGCCTGCACACAGTGATGCACCCAGATTCTCTCTTGAAGACTCCCCATCTTCCTCACAACACGCTCAAGTACAAGGCCCCAGATCCACTGTTAGAGTACTCGAATACCCATCAGATAACCCTTCCCTTGAGTAGTCAGAGGTGAAGGACGAGGCAGAGTCAATATATACATCAAGATTTTTCTCACATCCCACTCCGGAAGCTGAAGAAGTGAAGCAAGTAACTATCCATTAGATCCCACTTGTACAAGCCAACTCATCGACCACTTTTCAGTATATCCCCATTGTCATTCATCAAAACCCCCTTCTAGCTCCACCTCCTCTCATGGCGGTTCCCAGCTTCTTGTTGAATAAATATGCCCCCTTGGCATTACCGCAAATTCTTAGCGACATGCCCCAAGATTACATGAAGCACTTACCCCGGTTTACTGGGGAAGACATAAATGCTGCACAAAAGCATATGGAGGATTTTTGTGCCTTCATAGAGAATTTCAATGTTGAACAACTGGCCATAGTGTTAAGATTGTTCGTTCAATCCCTGGATGGAGAAGCTCGTAAGTGGTTCAAGACTCTTTGGGACCGCTCCATCACTAACTGCGAGGAAATGGAAAATGCTTTCACCAGAAAGTGGGGAGAGAAAAGGGACCATGGTTATTGTCTCATAGAGTTTAAATATTTAAAGAAAATACATAATGAATATGTCTCTGAGTTTATAAATAGATTCAACAAATTATATACCAACCTACCAGCTGACATGAAGCCCCCTCAAACAGCAGCTAAGGTAGTCTTCATGGGAGCATTTGAATCAGAATTTTTCTTCACTTTAAGAGAAAGGAAGTCTATTTCTCTGGACCAAGCTCAGACCAACGCATTGGAGGTAGAAGCCAAATTTTCTTCTACAGGGAAGTCGAAAGGAAGGCTGGACCATGATTTTAAATGAAAGGGTAAAGAAGAGGCCTCTTCTTCAAACCAAGAAAAAGAGGTGTCAGATTATAAGATCGAGGAGATGAAAAAAATAATCAAGAATATTTTGAACAAGCTTGTGAAACTAGAACTTGAAGAAAATAATGCATCATCCTGACCATCCCAAATTGCTCCTAACAGAGGGTATAACCCGCAATATCAAAAACCCCCTCTACATATTCTGCAAAGTGACAGAAAAGAGCAACAATATCACATACAACCTCCCCTATATTTGGAAGGGAAAATGTAGGGCCTTTCTGAAGATACTCCCAATGGGAAAGACTATCAGTACCTTGCCTATTCAGAAGGTGAGGAGGTAGAACTTTCTCTTCGAGAAGAGGATGAAGAAGAGAAGGTAAACTCCACTGAAGATCATGACATAGATGATTATTGCAGACAGATCGTGGATTTTATGCAGGCCAAATTCCACAAGTATGACCTTCGGTTTTCCAGGAAAAGAACGCGCACTCAATATCAAGAAGAAGAGTCACCTCCGAAGGAGTCGGCCTTTCAAAAGATTCATAACAAAGGTAAGAAACCTATTGAAGAACCCTCATATCATAAAGGTACTTCCTCGTCCTCATCTAAGTCAGTACCTAACCCTCTTGCAAATCCGAAGTATGCCCCCACTGATGAAAAGCCCCCCATCTTTCCTAAAGAAACAAAAGAGAAAACGGTAGAAAAGGACCTACTGTGTTTAATCTCCAAAAAGAACTTGAGAAAGTTAAGATCCCTGTTCCTTTAGTCGAACTTCTAAAGCAGCCTTCTTACAAAGCCCAAGTCTCTTAGTTCATGCTTCCTCACGGAGTAAATCCACCTCTAGATAGTATCAACCTTCAAGAGGAAAGACCTATGGTAGTATTTGGTCCCCATGTCGAAGAATTGGATTCTGCAACCCCACCTTTCTATGTATCCTTAGTCATCCATGATTTGTTACTACACAATTGTATGTTGGATTCGGGGGCATCACATAACTTGTTACCTATTTCAGTCATGGAGTAGTTGGGAATGCAGATCACTTGACCATATAAGGACCTCTATTCATTCGACTCCAAAAGAGTCAAATGCCTCGGGATGATTAAAGATCTAGTGGTAAACTTGGCTCAGATTCTGGCTAAGAGTGTTGTTATGGATATAGTGGTTGCTGATATTCCAGCTCGTTTCAGGATGCTTCTGTCTAGGTCATGGGGGACCAAAATTTGAGGGTCAATCAAGCTTGACCTCACTTATGCAACCATATCAGTGTTTGGGGGGCAATAAAGAAGGCTATATCGGGAGTCAATATTCGTGAAGATTGTGACTAAAGCCGATGACCCAGTTAATTCTCCGGTCTATAGAAAAGAGGGAGAGTTTTCTTGTTTAATGCTCGAGGAGGACCAGGAGTTCTTACAGGAGCCAAAATTCAATCTAACTAAGCTGGAACAATCCTCCAATAGTGATGAAAGGGGAATGTGGAATCTGCACTTTGATGGAGAAAATTCCAGGGAAGGAAATGGAGCAGGGGTCCTCTTGATTTCCCCTAATGGAAAATTGGTCCCTTTTTCATTCAAATTGGAGTATGAAGCCACCAACAACGTAGTAGAATACAAAGCATTACTTTTGGGCTTACAAACTTCTAAGAATATGAACATTCAGAATCTCAAAGTTTTTGGAGACTGAGAGCTAGTGGTGAGGCAGATTAAAAACTAGTGCCAAGCTAAACATCCTCGGCTGAGAGCATATAGAAACAAGGTATGGGACCTAGTCGAAAAAATTTTCTTAGCGTTCAACATACAATTCACACTGAGGGATCAGAACAGGATGGCTGATTCTCTTGTTGTGGCAGCGAGTAATTTCCGCCCACCACAGAACCCACTCCTCAGGTATGAAGTGGAGGTGTGTTATCGCCCCTCTATCCCTAACAACATCAAACACTGTCAAGTGTTTGAAGATGAGGAGCAGATAAAACGTTTCATGGAATCTATAGGGGAATTCTCAAAATTGGCCATTGATACTGGAGAGGAAGAAGAAACTGAAGAGCAGCCCCAAGATAAATGGCAAGAGACGGTAGCTGGTCATAAGGTGTTGCAGCTGAAAGGAAAAGTGATTCCCCGAGGTTTAGTGCCTTTAGAAATATTGTTTGATAAGAATGATGCTCCTGTCATCCCAAACAAAGTGACTCAGGAAGCTCAAATAGAAGAGCTCAGCACTGGAACGGAAGAATATCCTAAGATAGTAAAATTGTCTAAGGGAGTCCCGGAAGAACACAAAGAAAAATATTTGCAGTTGTTCCATTATTACAGGGATGTTTTCGCTTGGTCTTACCAAGATCTGAAAACATTTGATATCAGTATCATCCAGCATAAGATCCCATTGAGAGCAGATGCCAAGACACATAAGCAGAAGTTAAAAAAGATTAACCCTTTGTTGCTTCCCTCCATACAAAAATAAATCAAGAAGTTGCTGAAGGCTAAGATCATTGTGCCCCTTAGATATTCAAAATGGGTGGCCAACGTGGTCCCAGTACGAAAGAAGAATGGGGAGATAAGTTTATGTGTAGAATTTCGGAACTTGAACAGGGATTCCCTTAAAGATAACTATCCCCTCCCCAAAATGGATCACATATTGCAAAAAGTGGTTTGGTCTTCTCGAATGTCCATGATGGATGGATTCTATGGATATAATCGGGTGGTAGTCCTTCCCAAAGATCAAAATAAGATGACATTCACCACACCATGGGGTACTTTCATGTACACTAATATGCCTTTTGGTCTGATAAACACTGGAGCCACTTTCCAGAGAGTAATGGACATCACTTTTGTGGGAGAGAAAGACAAGTTTGTGGTGGCATATTTGGATGATATCACTATTTTTTCAAAGGATGATGTTGAACATGTCGAACATCTGCGCTAGAATTTCGACAAATGTCGCAGGTATGTTCTGTCCCTCAATCCTTAGAAATCCATGTTCGCTTTAGAAGAAGGAAAATTATTAGGGCACATTGTCACTAAAGCAGGAGTGAAGATAGATCCAAAAACGATAGATGTAATTAACGACATATCCATACCTCGAAACAAGAAGGAGGTCCAGGTATTCCTTGGGTGCATAAATTTTCTAATAAGGTTCATCTCGAACTATGCAAAAATGGTTCGGAATATCACCGAGATGCTGAAGAAAAACAATGAGGTGAAATGTACAAAGGAGTCAAGAGAAGCATTCAACAGAATTAAGAATGCCTTTGCAAAAGCCCTAGTACTAGCAGGACCAAATTATGGTAAGCCATTAATGATCTTCTCGTTATCTTCCCCACATTCTGTAGCCACAGTATTGTTACAAAAAAATGAGGAAGGGTATGAACAGCCCATCGCATTCTTCAGTCAGGTACTTCGAGATTTCGAGTTAAGGTATAACATTTTAGAGAAACAGGCGTATGCCCTGGTGAATTCCCTAAAATATTTCTGCATGTATCTACTGGAGTCAGCCATCACTGCTTTCATGCCTACTGCTTCGGTTCAAGACATTTTGATTCAGGGGGATAGTGAGGGAAAAAAAGGCAAATGGATTGCTAAGATCCAAGAATATGAATTAGATATTCACCCTACAAAGCTTGGCAAGGGATAGGGGTTGGAATTTTTTTTGTCTGAATCTAATTATCAGGCTCTGGGAATAAATTTATCCATGGGGGTTGGAGAGTTACCTAAAGGCACAGATGAAAAGACTGAGATAGAAACTAATGCCCAAAAAACACACATGAAGTACCTGACCGGTGTTTGGTATAATGATATTGTAGAATACCTTTTAACCCTCAGATGCCCACTGAATTTCGATAAGGCTAAATATTGAAGGTTGAGGTTGAAGTCCCAGAAATATATTGTTTCCAATGGTAGATTATATTGGAAGGACCCTTCAGGAATTCTGCTCTTATGCCTCACAGAATCCGAAGTGGAGGAGGTTATGGTCGAGTTCCATGAAGGCATTTGTGGGGGCCACTACAGTTGGCGGTCCACAGCCCACAAGATATTGAAAGTAGAATTTTTCTGGCCCAAATTGTTTGGAGATGTACATGCTCGGGTCAGGGCGTGCGAGAAGTTCCAGAGGTTCGCTGAAATGTAGAAATTTGCGCCCATGCCTATGATCCTAGTGCATATAGAAGAGCCTTTTCATCAATGGGGGATAGAATTTATCGGGGAAATCCACCCAGCATCCAGTGGCCAACATAAGTGGATCCTGATAGCCATTGACTATTTCACCAAGTGGGTAGAGGCTGTGCCGGCAAGGAATGCTACCGATGCAGTGGTGATCAAGTTCTTGGAAGAAAATATTATATCCAGATTTGGCTGCCTGGCTAAAATCGTGACGGATAATGCTCAGGATTTCAAGTCTGTCAAATTCACCAATTTCTGTAAACAATACCATATCACCTTGGGGCACTCTATAGCCTATTATCCTCAGGGAAATGGACTAGCTGAGTATTCAAATAAAACCTTGGTGAGGGCGTTAAAGAAAGCTATAAATGAAAGTCAGAAAAATTGGGACTCTCAGCTCAAATTCGCACTATGGGAAAATAGAATCACTAATAATATATCAATAGGTAAATCCCCATATGAACTAGTTCACGGGAGAGCGGCGGTGTTCCCAATTCAGCGTGCTTTGCCCATGGCCAGATTTCTACAAGATAGCCAAGAAGAGCCCAACGAGCTTATCAGAAGGATGAACCAGTTGGTTGAGTTAGAAGAGACTAGGGGTTGTGTGAATGATAGGTTAGAAGAGTATAAAGAGAAGATGAAGGGTTTATTTGATCAACATGCCAAAGATAAAGAAATGTAGTCTGGGGATTTAGTACTGAGATGGGACATTAGAAGAGTCGAGAAGGGTAAGCATGGAAATTTCGACCCGCTATGGCTTGGGCCATTCAAAATTGCTGAGGTTAAAGGCAATAACACCTTCACACTGGAGAATTTGGAAGGTGATGTGATCGAGGCACCCGTAAATGGGCAATTCTTAAAACCCTATTTTCAATACTGATTCGGGTCTTGAAGGCCCATTGTATTATAGTGTATATATCAGTTGCTTTCACTTTCACCGTTGATGTTTTGTTTATCATAGGAATGTTTTAAAGTTTTGAAGAGGCTCTGATTATCAAATTATAATTCACAAACAGTTTGCGAAGTTCTTGACACGTCCGAGAACGAACGTGCCGTCCCCAGGTGGAGCCAATGTTGTTATGTTAGCCCTCACCTAAAGCCACAAAAGAAAAACTTAGGATTAATGAAAGGAAATTCATAAGTGGTGAGTAGGCTAAGAAAATGGAAGGGAAGTGTAGTATGCAAAACCCCCTCATGATAAAGGCATGGATAGGAGAGGTGATGGTGCTGCACAAATAAGCAAGGCAAGACCGCGACCATATGAAGGACAATCAAGAAAAGAGTGCCACGTGTAGGGATTTCGGGGGTACCAAGGATGGTATGAGGAAGGGGGAGTTCTACCCCCCGGAAACGCATGACGTCATGGGATGGCGGAACCAACTATAAACGTTTCATTAGGTGTGGGAACGTAATGAGAAGGTTGCATGGGCTCTCGCTGGAACCACTAAGTGGACCCCTTAAGGAAGACAGGTGGCACCATGAAAGAAAATGGTACGGTAAGTTAGGAAAGTCTGTACATGACCAGTACTGGTATTAAGCCGACGCATGGTTCACACCTACTCGGCTCCTGATACCCAATAACCTAACGCCACGCGCTCCATTTTCGACGTCCTTAGGACGTCAGCCCTACAAGTTGGCACCCTAACCTCATTTTCCATAAATCTATGGTCTGTTTAACCCTGTCTTATGCCCATTCTTGGTAAAATAACTTGTTTTTACAAACCTGTCGTGCAACTAAGCGTGAACTCCAGTGCCAGGTCGCTTTCAACCCCCGCGTCACTTTCCCTCTTGGATATTCCTCACTGGTTACAAGTATTTAGTCATTATCCCACCATTCCCCATCTCCTCAGAGACACAAAGCTGGCTTGTCTGCATCATCGGCACTTCCAAAACAGTCAGCAGTAGCCATGCCTCGCATCCAAAAAAATGATACTCATGATCTGTCCCAAGTGGCCTTTTTACTTGTTATTTATTTTACATTGTAATATCGAGTGAAATATTCATTTTACCCTATGCATTTTATTTTCTATTCAATTGTTATGTTTTCAACTGGCGCCTTTGTTAAGGCCATTATGCAGATGATGAGAGTTGTTTTTCCTCATCATCAATTTTGATTTTGATAGAGACTCCAAATAGAAAAGGTATTTCTGTGGGAGAATATTGGTCTAAAATATCGTTTTTTGCAATAATCAGCTGAGGGTTATAAAAGAGAGAACCTAAATCTGAAAGAGGGCTCCATATTTTTCAGAGCAAAGATTGTTAGTCGAAAATCATCCTTTTTGTAAAGTTTTGAGGGATGTTTCATTAGTATATGTTGAAGGATCCCGTTGGGAAATTGAAGAGAAACTTTTTTGTTGTGTAATGGATTCCTAATGAGATAAGTTACAGTTTTTACTTTCCTCAGTTGTGTTTTAATACAAATGTTCATGGTATTTCCATCATTCTCTTGGTATCGTAAGTTTTCAGAATGCGAGTGTGGATTATTTGGATGTGAATTTATCTGTGAAAAGGTACTCATGTCTATCTGTCTGTAGCACTTTAAATATGGCTCGAAGCACGATATTATGTTCATTTCTCATATCATATTTATCACCTTTCTACTGATATTAGATCTGGTAGATTCTTATGTTAGTATAAGCCTACTTGTAGTTAGTATTTCCTTTCATGTTCTATCATTGTTCCCATGCTAAGTTATTTTAATATCTGTGAACTTGTTTCATTTTCGTCCCTACTCACAACAGTCGAATTCGAGTCTGCCTTTGATATAGGCTCATTGATCCTTAAATTTTACTATTGGGTGTCACAATTGCCTTCTTTCTTTCTCTGATGTCTTGGTCCCACATCCGAAAACCTTAAATCTTGTTCCTAATAAGAGGTCTCGTATTCTCAGCTACAGAAAGCTTGCTTAAAACCTCTTGACTTAAGATGTCCTAGGCACTGGTCCTTAACAACTCAGGGCTATCTCTAGGAGTTACAACATCTTCCATGACCTGGCCCACTTCATCTTAGCTTACTTGGAGGACCTCATCGTACAATCCAAGAAATGAAGTGACAATCTAGATGACTTACAGTTGGTATTCCAACGGTGCCGACACTACAACCTATGCTTGAACCCTCTCAAATGTGTCTTTTGCATTAAATGAGATAGACTATTATGATTCATCATATCCCAACAAGGGCTCAGAGTTGACCCCCTCAAGGTCCAGGAAATCAAAGAAGTTCCACCACCTAAAATTCTCAAGCAACTTCAAAGCCTACAGGGGAAAGCCAACTTCTTATGACACTTTGTCCCCGATTATGCAACTTGCGTGCAAGGTTTCCTACACCTACTCCATTAGGACATTTCGTTCAAATGGGATGATTAGGATCAAAAGTCATTTGAGGAACTAAAAGACACATTGTCTTCATCCCGTTTGATTAGTCCACCCAAGTACGAAAAAGAATACACCTTATATCTATCAGCATCCGACACAACCATAGCTAGGGTGTTAGTCCAAGACGAGCTAGATAATAAAGAGAATGCATTTTCTTCTACTTTAAAATACGAACTAGAAGAAAAAAATTCCCTAGCCCTAGTACAAACAGTACAAAAGATTCATCATTATATCAGCTTAAGGAGTACAACAATCATAAAAACTATCAACCCCATGAGATATCTGCTAACCCGTCATCTGATGAACCATAAGCATGCTCGATGGGTAGTCATACTGCAGGAATTTGACTTGAATTTTAGCTCCCCAAAGAGAAAAAAAAAAACATTAATATTAGCTGAGTTCATCACTGAATTTCCAAGTCTGACTCGAGGATCCATAGTTAATGACTCACTATCGGATTAACACCTATTCTTAGTGACGACTGAGGACCCTTGGTACGGTGACATCCTCCTATTCTTGCGAACTCAAAAGTTCAAGTCGCAGCTTAACCATGATGACTAAAGGTGCATACACGATCAGGACCCCTCGTACCTTCTCATGGAGGACTTCCTTTATCAAAGAGGCGTTGACATTGTTTTACGTCAATGTCTCACACATGACCAAGCTGAGCAAGCCCTAAAAAACTTCCTTAGTGGGGCTTGTGGCGGTCACCTCTCACGGATGGATACTACCCATAAATTCCTATGGGCTGGTTATTTTTGGCCTGCCCTATTACACAATTGCATTCAAGCATTAAAACAGTGTGAGCAATGCCAACGCTTCGCCCACATTAAGGAAAGAGCACTTCCGCTCCTCTGCACATGGTCATTGTAGCAGGTCCCTTTTGCAAATGGGGAATCAACTTTATGAATTCAAACCTTGTGTCATGTGGTAACCACAAATACATTATTATATCCTTCGACTATCTCACCAAGTGGGAAGAAGCCATGCCTACATATGACAACACAGCAGAAACTACAACACGATTTATCTTCAACCATGTCATCACACGATTTAGTGTGCCTAAGGAATTAGTCTCCAAACATAGAAATAATTTTGAAAAAAATATATTCCAAGAGCTGCCCCATCATCTAGGATTCACACATGAGTTTGTGCCACCATACTACCCCCATTCCAATGGTCAGTTAGAAGTTGTTAACAAAGTTCTCAAAACAATGTTACAACGTATGGTCAACAACCATAAAACTAACTAGCACCATATGGTATTTTCAGCCCTATGGGCATATCACATAGTGTCTAAATCTTCAACATGATTCACACCTTTCCAATTGGTATACGGAGTGGAGGCCATGATTCCCATTGAACGTGAAATTCCCAAATTACACATAGTTATCGAACTCCTCGATGATACCTAGCCTTTAGAGAAACAGTTGGTACAGTTAGAAATCATTGAAAAAAATCGACGAGATCCTCTCCAACAGGCGCATAAGAAAAGGGAAAATCATAATTCAATCGCAACATCACCCCTCAGTCATTTTCAGTGGGGGAGATAGTCCTCCACTACGATGTTATAAAAGAAGCCTTAAGACCAAGGAAGTTCAAAACATTATAGAAGGGTCCTTACATGATAAAACACTACCTCCTCAAAGGAGTATACATCATGTCTAAGCCTGAAGGTACATGCCTAGCTAACCCCGTTAATGGGCTCTACCTCAAAACATTTCACCCATAAGGGTAAAAAGTATCAACCTTAGAGATAAGATGCATGTAACATAAATTTTTGAGATGATCACAATTGTCGAGGAATTATTCTAAAAAATTCTCTTGTGTCACAGATGGATTGTCCCCCCATTCGCTATTTTGGATTCGCTGATGGAGCCTCGTGATGGTCGCAAAATATAGTAGCAGCCACCTGGGCCATATACTCTCTTGACCAGTCACCTTTCCTCACCAACGAAATATGTCTCGGATTAGCTACTAATAATCAAGCAAAATATGATGCAATCATTGGGATGTTGAGTGATGCCTCCAACCAGGGCATTCACCATCTACATGTCTATATTGATTCCCAGCTAGTGGTATCATAGTTAAACCAAGTTTTTGAGGTACACGATTTACACCTATTTAGGAAATACTTGCATGCACGATGGTTGAGTCATCATTTTGATAACATTACATTGACACATATACCAAGAAATAAAACTAGACAACCAATCTCATAGCTAACCATATCATAGACTGGAATGCATCTCGTATAAACGATCATCCATAAAAAATCAAGGCATAAAACATAAATATCCATCATAGGTACATAACATCCATCATAAACAAAAATAAAAAACATAGACACATCATAAGAGCTGCAAAACTATATATATTGCATATACTATTAGTGTCCAATATTCAATGATCAAAATGTACTCTTTCAAATTGTTTAGTAGTGGTCCTAGGTCAAATTTTTATATTTCCAAGTCATTTTTCAAATAAAATTTTGTTCGTTGGATATGTCTAGGTATTAACAAGCTACTACCTCTAGTATATTCAAGGTTATTTTAATTTCATGAGTCATGTCCACAACAATGATCTAGAGTCTTAGGCCAGTCACCATGCTTTCACCTAGGTCAGTGTCTAGGTATCTTTCATTTCGCCACGATAAATGTACAAATTTTGTCATAAATAAGGAAAAAAAAGGATCATTTTCATCATAAAATTTATCTTTAAAATGGGGTTAGCTTAGGTAGGAAAATAAAGAAAGACAATTTGTCTTCTTTTAAAAGCTTGTTGCATTGTCAAATTATTCAAAAAAAGCAAAGTGTTTCTCAAAAGATCATGATTTCACTCAAAGACAAAAAGGGTGTTTTATTGATGTTATAAAAGGAAAAATTCATTTCCTCAATTAATTTTATCCTCCTTTGCTCAATAAAGTTCATATCTCACCTTCAGGATAATCTACCATTTCCAAAGGTGGAAGAGAACCAGAGAAAATTTCAATAAAATTCACTCTGCTACGTTTTGGGGAAGCAACGCAACGTTTTGAGAGGCAGTGCGACGTTTCTGGGTGTTGGTGCTATGCTTCTGGAAAATTGCTACGTTTTTGGGTTTCAGCCTCCAAGTCAGATTTTCAAGGTTCAAAACAAGTGTGAAAATATTATGTGGCATCCAAAATCAGTAAGTGGACACTTCAAATTCCTTTTTCAATTCAATTCATCAGTGTATGAGTTATATCTCTCCATAGGGTTTTTCTCCACTATGTTTTAGGGTTTCCATTCCTTGATTGGTTTTAGCCATTAATGTCTTTTTTCCCACCATCCAAAACCTTCATTTATCATCCACATACCCTACCCGAACAATCCATATTACTCACAGTCCCCTTTACCCTTCTTCCATCAAAACCCTAAATTCCCCTACATTTCCACAAGAAAATTGGAAAATTCCTGTTTTTTCCCATTTTGATCCATCTCCCCATACCTATTTCAAAACATTTCACTGACAGCCTCAAGATAACACATCACCCTACCTCCTTAATTTTTTGGGAAATTTTCCTTAACTTCCTTATACTTCATCACAACCCCTAAAGCTACCATATCCCTATCCCTTGTTTTCTCAAATTCACTATCCCTACCCACTCATTTCATCTAGGAGGGTTTCATCCTGTTCACAAGTAGTGTAGAGGGTGAGAAGAAGGCTCACAAGGAAGGCCACCATTCCAGGTTTGAGCCATCCACATTGCAAGAACTCAATGCCTACCCTAATGCCAAGAGATGTTTTAAAAACACTAGATGTTTGAGATTCTATGAGAGAATCATGGTGGTAGGCTATCATGCCCAATTGCCTACCCTTGTTTCCAATAACTTCAGCAGAGACAAGGCCATCATAGCAAGCATTTAACTCACTCTATCGGAAGAGGCCATCAATTCAGCAACATGGATTCCAAATGAAGGAGAAGTTTGGTTCAAGGGAATGGAATTAGATCTTGAGAACTACCCAATGTTTCTAAAACCTTATTGTAGAGATGAACCTGAACATGTTTTACCTTTCAATAATTTACTTGATAAGTATGCCCCATTAATGAAGCTAATCATGAAATATTTTACATGCGAGGGACGATTTTCAAGTCTATACCAATACCATGTCAGGTTATAATGCACTTGACAACCACCAAATCAGTAAATTTTTCTAACTATTTATTTAGGATTTTACAAAGCAAAGGTAAAAATCCTCATCGTAGTCTTTTCCACCATGGTTTGGTCAAGTTGACTTCTTGGCACCAACTCTCAGCAAACAATATGAGCCGGGAATCTTTCATGGAGAATGTAGCATCAATGCCTGCTACTAGTCCACCTATTTTTCATAGCATAACATCAACACAACCAAAGGAGGTTGGCTCTTCAAGCAGGTAAGTAGAGATTTCAAAAGAACATAGGGTTGATATCACTCAAAGCTATGAGAATGGTAATTTTATGAGATCAATTCCTTAGAAATAAGCCACTTTGAGGGGGCAACCTCCTTTACATTACATAAATGAACAATTATTGGATGATACAAATGAAAAAACTTCCTTTCTATATATAGGAGTCCATGGGGTCACAATATAATCCTAGCCGACCTAACAATAATAATGTAAGGGCACAATAATAAAAATATGGGGGTTATAGGGGTACACCAATAACAATAAGGGGGCTACATTAACAAAAACAAGGGGCTACACTAGTAATATAGTGACCTAACATGTCCCTCCCCTTCAAAAAAGTGTTGTCCTCAACGCTTGAGTAGGGATGCATTCTTCTTTATAAAATTCTCATCCTCCCATGTTGAATCATTAGTGGTTAAGTTCTTCCACTTGATGAGATACTCTGAAATTGATCGATTTCGTAGTTGTCGAGTTCTTGTTTTCGTGACAGCTTCAGGTTCCAATATGATTTTTCCTTCGTTGTCAAGTTCTGGAAATATTGTTTGAACTAGAATTTTGTCACCTCTAACCTTCTTTAAGCATGAAACATGGAAAACTGGATGTAATCGAGAAGAAGCATGAAGCTCCAATTTGTATGCCATAGTACCAATGTTTTGCAACACCTTGTAAGGACCATAGTACTTTGGTGATATCTTATTATCCTTCTTAGCTTTCTTCAGGGACATTTGTTTGAATGGTTGTAGCCATAAAAATACCCAGTCTCCTACATCAAAACTTCTCTTGATGTGATTTTGATCTACCTGTTGTTTCATTCAATTTTTTGCCAAATTTAGGTTATCCTTTAAGAGTTGGAGAACTTGTTGTTGATGCTCGATGTGATATTCCACTGCTTTAACCTTAGAAATTTCTCTTAAATATGATGTGATGGATAGTAGATAATATACATAAAGTGCCATAAATGGGGTCATTTTTGTTGCAGTATGGAAGGAAGTGTTATACCACCATTCAGGTAGAGGTAACCACTTGAGCTGTTGTGTTTGTTTATCAGATACAAAGCAACGAAGAAATACTTCCAAAAATTTGTTCACTATCTCAGTTTGCCCATCGGATTGAGGATGATAAGATGAGTTATGAGCTAGTTGAGTACCCAAACAAGAAAATAATTCCATCCAAAAATTTCTATTAAAAATGGGATCTCTGTCACTTACAATAATCTTTGGGTTTCCATGTAGCTTTTGAATTATTTCCATAAATGAAGTAGCAACTGTACTTGCTTTAAATGGATGAGATAATGCACAAAAGTGTCCATACTTGGTAAGTCTATCAACTACCACCATGATGAAACACTTTCACTAAGGTAAAACTGTGATAAAATCCATTGAAATGTCCTCACAACGTTAACTTGGAATGGATAAAGGTTGTAGAAGACCCGGGGTCCTAATTGTATTAGCTTTATTTTGCTGGAAAACCAAACATTCCGCCAAAAACGTTTGAATATCAGATTTAAGGCCATCCCAAAAAAATTATTTCTTCACCCTGTGGTAAATTTTTAAAAATCTTAAGTGTCCTCCTAAGGGAGATGTGTGCAATTCCAAAAGAATCTTTTGTTTTAGTTGGGAATCCTTACAAATATATAAGCGATCTTTGTACCATAAGGAATCATTTTTCCAACTAAATGTATCAGATGTACTAGGATCTTGCTGCAACTTTCGAATGATTGTCCACACTTCTTTGTCCTTCTTCCATTCATCCCTTGATTCAGATATCCAATCTGGTTGGATAATAGAAATGGCACATAGCAATTCTTCCACCTCTTCATCCTTTCTTTAGAGTGCATCTGCAACAACATTTAGCTTCCCTTTTTTGTAGATGATTTCAAAGTCATAACCCAACATCTTTTTGACCCATTTTTGCTGCTCTTCTGAAGATAGTATTTGTTCCAAAAAGTGTTTAAGACTATTATGATCAGTTTTTACCTTGAAGTGTCTTCCCATTAGGTAAGGTCGCCATTTATTTAATGCATGTAGTATTGTCAACATTTCATTCTCATAAATAGCTTTTTTTAAATACTTTCCTTTGATTGGATGAATTTTAAAAGCAATGGGTCTCCCTTCTTGCATTAAAACTGCACCAATTCCATTTCCTGAGGCATCACATTCCACAATAAAGGTTTTTGTGAAGTTTGGCATAGCTAAGACTGGTGCTAAGAACATTGCCTCTTTAAGATGCTCAAATTCCATAGTTGTTTCAGGAGTCCATGAAAATGAATTTTTCTTCAATAATGTTGTTAGAGGTGTTGCTATTCTCCCATAATTCTTAACAAAATTGCGATAATACCTTGTTAACCCGAGAAATCCTCGCAACTTATTTATGGTTGTGTGGAATTTCCATTCCTTAATGGCTTTAATTTTGTTAGGTTCTACCTTAACACCCTCGTGAGATACAATATGACCTAGATATTCCTCCTCTTGTACTCCAAAGAAACATTTGGAGGTTTTTGCATATAATTGTTTCTCTTCCAATAGTTTGAGCACCCTGTCAACATGTTGAACATGATCCTTCCAAGACCTGCTATAGATTAGTATATCATCAAAAAATACTAACACAAATTTTCTAAGGAAGGGTTTCAAAATGGAATTCATCAACCCTTGAAATGTAGAAGGTGCATTGGTAAGGCCAAAAGGCATGACCAAAAATTCATAATGACCCTCATGAGTTCGAAATGTTGTTTTTGGAATATCTTTAGCCTTCATTCTAATTTGATGATATCCTCAACAAAGATAAAACTTGGTAAAATAAATTTCTCCATGTAATTCATCCAATAATTCATCAATCATAGGAATGGGAAATTTATTTTTAATAGTGAACTTGTTGAGCTCCCTATAATCTGGACACAAGTGCCATGATCCATCCTTCTTGTGCACCAATACTACTGGAGCATAAAAAGATCTTTGACTAGGTTGAATTATACCAGCCTCTAACATTTATGCAATCATACGTTCAATTTCTCTCTTTTGGACATAAGGATATCTGTAAGGCATGATGTTTGGAGGAACACTTCCTAGAATCAAATGAATAGCATGATCGTGATCATGAATAGGTGGGAGTCCTTTGGGAGTTTCAACCACCTTGGAATGATTGTCCAAATTTTTTTGGAGATTTGGAGAAATAAATGATTTTGATGTTGGAACTTCTAGTGAGCATAATTGTGAAATTATGCCTCATTGTTATTTCTTCAGAAGCTTTGTCATGAAATTAGAGCTTATTATATTTCTCGACTTCCCTGTGATACCTCGTAATTTAACTTCCTTTCCTTCCGAAAAAAATTTCAAGAAAATTTCTTGAAAATTAAAAGCTACCACCCCAACGATTGTAACCATTGTACTCCTAGTACAACATCAGCACCTCCCATTGGAATGGAAAGAATTGGACTATTCAATACATATTCCCCCATGGTTGGCTTGATATTATGGAATTTTCCGGAGAAATTTATAGTTCCTCCATTTGCAACCATCACTTTACATTCTGGTGCTGGGTATAGGAAGCAATTCAATTACTTGGCTACCTTACAATAAATAAAATTATGGGTACTACCTGAATCAATCAACACTATTACCTTTTTCTTCTTGATATGTCCTACTATCTTGAGAGTTTGAGGAGTGGTAATTCCTACCAATGCATTACACGATATGGTCAGACTAATTTCTTCTTTCTATAGGGTTGGTTCCTAGTGTATATCCTCTTCTTTTGAGGTTTCTTGTTCATTTTCTTCATCCTCTTCACAATCTATGTAAAATAATTTCTTCTAAGCACACTTATGACCTTTAGTGTATTTGCTATCAAAAATGTAGCAAATCCCTTTTCCTCTTTTTTCTTCCAATTTTTGTGGTGTCAATCTTGTATATTGTGGAAGTCTAGGAGTAGCAACACTTCCATATTTATAGATGTGAGTGGTAGGCTTCCTTGTCGCCATAATTATACATTCAAATTTTCTTGCTAACTTGAATTCCTTCTCTAATGAATAAGGTTCCCAAAGGCGGGCCTCATGTTGGATGTTATCCTTTAAAGTCCCTATGAAGACATCAATCCCGTGTTCCTCTGAAATATCATTTACCCTTATATTCAATTTTTGGAAGTCCTCCATTGATCCACGTGGATATTGGTGGCCACCCACCTATTCCATTTGGACCTGTACCATCAATTCTTTTAACCTTCCACTTGAAGCGAAGCTTACTATTTTTAACAGGTTTTTGGGTCCTGCACTCCCAGAGCCGTTTTGGGGCCGTAATGATCCAGGTGGATATTGGTGGCCACCCACCTATTCCATTTGAACTCCCACCATCAATTATTTCCATTTTTAAGTTGTAGCACAACTTACTATTTTTAGCAATTTTTCGGATCCTGAACTTCCGGAGTCGTTTTGAGACCCTAAACAACGTTTTTTGGGAAACTCGGGATCAAAAATATTACATGGATTAATGTTTCTTGCGCAAAAAGTTGTACTCCTCGGATAGATATTTATAACGAGGTATAATCCGCATCAAACAGAGATCGTATGCCAAAGTTACGTCCCTGGGAAGTTGAAACACCAATTTACCCAAATGAGGCCCATAGTTTTGGCGCTTCATCTCCTAGGGTTATTTTTTTGGATGTTTTGGGTTCTACATTGTTTCTCAACAATAAATAGGCCCGCAAGCCTCATTGTAACATAGTGGAGGGGCATGTAGCCGTCATATCTCTTCTCAGAGATACGCTACTAGTGCGGTATGTGAGCGTATCTCTGAGAAGAGATGTGATGGCTACAGTCCCCTCCATTGTGTTACAATGAGGTTCGCAGGCCTATTTATTGTTGAGAAACAATGTAAAACCTGAAGCGTCCAAAAACCTAACCCTAAGAGATGAAGCGCCAAAACTATGGGCCCCGTTTGGGTAAATTGGTGTTTCAACTTCCCGGGGACCTAACTCTGGCATACGATATCTGTTTGACGCACATCATACCTTGTTAGAAATATCTATCCAAGGAGTACAAATTTTTGTGGGAGAAACCATGGATCCATGTTGCTCCCAGTTTTCCCAAAAAACGTTGTGTAGGGCCTCAAAACGGCTTTGAAAGTTTAGGATCTGAAAAATTGCTAAAAATAGTAAGTTGTGCTGCAACTTAAAAATGGAAAGAATTAATGGTGGGTGGCCACCAATATCCACTTGGATCATTACGGCCCAAAAAAGGCTCCGGGAATGCAATACCCCAAAACCTACTAAAAATAGTAAGCTACGCTGTAAGTGAAAGGCTAAAAGAATTGATGGTGTGGGTCGAAAATGAATAGGTGGGTGGCCACCAATATCCACCTAGATCATTCCTCCCTTTTAGGAAGAAATGGTCCCCATTGCGGTAAGTTCCTCCATGAGAGGCGATTCTATTGAACTTGGTATTTGATTTTTCCAGGTTTTCGCGGAACTGTTGGCGGACGTGTTGGATGTAGACGTGTCATCGGTGGGAAACCATTGAAGGATCTGGGGAAAGTTATCCATCAACACGTTCCTCTATTTATCAAGGGCCTCCTCGAGCAAGATTTTGATAGGATATCCTACTCCCTTGTCTTTCTTTCCTTCCACCATGGGAGGTCGTTGGGGTTTGTGAGGCTGATCTTGCAAGGGTTCAACCAAATCGAGCCCGAACTCCTTATAACCTGACCGCATTGGGGACATGCAAAGAAAAACAAAGAAAGAACAGATCCCCTATGATACGGCTACATGCCCCTCTACTATGTTACAATGAGGCTCGCAAGCCTATTTATTGTTGAGAAACAAGGTAAAACCTGAAACATCAAAAAACCTAACCCTAGTTGATGAAGCGCCAAAACTATGGGCCCTGTTTGGGTAAATTGGTGTTTCAACTTCCCGGGGATGTAACTTTGGCATACGATATTTGTTTGACACGCATAATACCTCGTCAGAAATATCTATTCGAGGAGTACAAATTTTGGTGTGGGCTCCCACTATTGGCATGTTGCTCCTGGTTTTCCCAAAAAATATGGTTTAGGGCCTCAAAACGGCTCTGGAAGTTCAGGATCCGAAAAAATTATAAAAATAGTAAGTTGTGCTGCAAATTAGAAATGGAAAGAACTGATGGTGGGGTTTCAAATGGAATAGGTGGGTGGCCACCAATATCCACCTGGATCATTACAGACCTAAAACGGCTCCGGGAGTGCAGGACCCAAAAAATTGCTAAAAATAGTAAGTTGCGCTACAAGTGAAAGGCTGAAAGAATTGATGGTGTGGGTCCAAATGGAATCGCTGGGTGGCCATCGATATCCACTTGGATCATCAATGTGCTCCACCACTGAACGAACCCTTTTGTTTGAGATTTATCAATTGGCTAAAGAAGCTGTTGCTCTTTGTATCCTCATAATGTGTTATCATTTCCTCCGGAAAAATTGACCAAGTGACAATTTTTTTATGGGAGCAAAGCCATCGATATAATACAAATGTATTTTGTTCTAAATATAAAGTTTTAATGCGTACATTTTGTGTTTTTTTCACATTATTAATTTCAAAATATTGCTCCATCTGTAGTATCCATGTTATGGGATCCTTGCCATGAAACTTCCTCATATCGATCTTTGGAATATGGTGGGTCTTCAATCCAACATTAGATTTTATGAAATCACGATTAAAATTTATTTTTTTCTAATCACAAGTTTCCTCTACTATATTTTCTCCATTAGGAATCATTTCTTGTATCAACTTTGTCAAACATTCCATGTCTTATTTTAGATTATTCTTCATGTCTTCCATGTTGTCTCTCATTTTTTCTTCTATACCATCGATCTTAGCTTCCATGTATTCCATGAAATTCTTCAAACCATCCATATTAAATTCCATTCCCTTTTTCCAACCATCCATCTTAGCTTCCATGCCTTTCTTCAAAACTTCCATTTCATTTTTTGTTGCTCTTTGCGAGAGCGAAATTTGGTGCACTTTCTCTTGTAATTTTGATATATCATGTTGCATTTCTTCATCTTCATGAGTCATAGTAGAGTATTCTGAGGGCTTAATGGGTGTTGAATTATTTTTATGTGGAATTTTAGAATCCAATACTGAGATCTATGCTTCAATACACCCTTGCAATCACTTCAAACTAATTTTTCAAACAAGACTTATGCAATTTGAAAAAAAATACACACATTTTTCTTACTTTTGAGTAGCTCCATATTGAAACTGAATTATATCTATGATTTCGGATCTTCAATATCTGAAATTTGGTCTTGTAGTAGCCCTCTGAATCTTCTTTCGAATTCCACAAGTTTGACTGGATTTGGATGCTTCAAGGAAAATTTATGCCCAATATCCCATAATGACCTAATTATGGACTGGTTCACTAGAGCTAACTTGTACGACGTGCCACGTGTCACTTTTTCCTCCTTCGGCTCTGAAATTGTTACACATGAAACTACATTCTGTGTAATTTTGACCACGTTTTACATAATTCCAATCCGATGCTCAGAGAGAGAGTGTTATGATGATTTTCCCAAGATCACCTCTTTTAGATGAAATTTAGGAGCCTGCAAAAACTCTAACTTCCACAGATCATATCTCCGAAATATTGCGAAATAAGATCTGAAATGTTTACATGAAGTTCCTCAGGTTTTCGGCTTCGTGTGGTAAAAATTTCAACTTCTGAATCTTTGTAGAAAAATAGTCATAGAAAAAATTCCACGATGACCTGTTTGGAGTTGCGAAACCTATAATCCAAAGCTCTAATACCAAATGTTATGAAACCAACACCAAAAATAGAAGAAAAGAGAGATCAATGTCTTAGAAATAAGCCACTTCGAGGGGGAAATCTCCTTTACATTACATAAATGAACAATTATTGGATGATACAAATGAAAAAACCTCCTTTCTATATATAGGAGTCCATGGGGTCACAATATAATCCTAGCCAACCTAACAATAATAATGTAAGGGCACAATAATAACAATATGGTGGTTACACAGGTAAAAAAATAACAATAAGGGGTCTACACTAACAAAAATAAGTGACTAAACTAGTTATATATGGACATAATAGGTAAGAGAATGGTTTTTTCTTCTAATACCATCATAGGTGTATTGGAACTTGAAGCTACAAACAATGGATTAACCACCTAGTCATGATGGCGAGTCACCATTGTAGCACCATGATGAACAAGCACCCTTAGAAGTTGACATGGCAGAGCTGGTGAAGGATAAGTCAGTTGAGAAAATCATAAAGGAGAAAGATGAAGAAATAGTAGAGTTGATGAAGGTTTTCTCAATGGCAAACTCTCAGTTCACATTTCTACAGAAACATAATTTTCAGTTAAAAGTGAAACTACTCCTCCAAGACAGGCCAAAAGGTACATGTTGAGGCAGATAAAGGAAAAGGAAAATAAGTAGTAGATGATGATTAGCTGGAGGATGAATAATTTGAAACAAAAAGAAGGATACCAACAACAAGAGGCCTCAAGAGGGCGCTTCAGAAAGAAAGAGAATCAGCTCCTAAATCAGGGTGGCAAACTTTTGATGAACTAATTCTTGATGAAATAATTAAAGACAGAGAGTATTGGCTTGACAGGGTCAATGGACACCTTGAGAAGCTTCTGAATAAAGCTAAAAATAAAAATAACCTCAAGAGACATATGGAAAATCACTATTGCGCCAGAAACAAAATCTCACAAATCAGGCTCAGACAAGTGAAGAAAAAGCTTAAGGAAGTTCAAATGAAGCAAAAATAGAAGGATAAATTAAAACTCCTTGCTGAGTCATCCATGGTTGTTTAGCCTATCATCCATAGGTGTCAAAAAACAAATTTTAACCAATTTTGAGAATTTTTGACATTTTTGGTGATTTATGCAAAATTAAGGAAAATAGGTCTCCACATAAATGTCGCACAACTGCTCGACACTTTCTCTCAGGGCATACAAATGAAGATTTGTTTACATGGTTAGATGCATTTTCACCTACACATTTTAGGACACAGGACAGGTCTTGTTTTTTCATGACAACCCTTGGTTGTGGAGAAAAAACCAAAAACTGCTTTATTTTCATGCTTCTGCCAGTGTTTTTGACCAGGCACGACACTTCTAGAGTAAGGTTGGTAAAACCAAGTTTTGAAGGTCTTCCTGTGGGTGTTTTCTAAAAGTCAAAGGTACATTGGAAAGTAGACTCATAGGGATAGATAGCCCAACCTTGATATTTTCATTTGGATGCCTTTAAGCAGGTCAAAATCACCCTTTAACAGGCGTGACACTTCTGCCAAACAGGCATGACACTTCTATTAAAAGCGCTACGTTTTTGAATTGGATTCCTTTCACACAACTGTCATGCCAAGAAAAATTCAGAATTCGATGCTAGTTTTCCCATGAGGTTTCATTTCATGTATTTGAGTTTTTTTTACCTCTTACGAGGAGGAAGCATGTCATTTAATGGAGGAGACACACACTCCTAGTCTTTAGCTAAATTTCAGCGATTAGTTTCTAACTTTCGTAGATTCTAGGAAGTGACTCACTTGATGTAATTATGATGATTTTTGTATAGGATTTCGACCCTATGAGGTGTAATGAACTCTATTTTCTATAAGTAGTCCACCTCAAGTAATTTTATAGGTTTGATAGTCATTATTTGCAGTGGAGCTATTGTACAAGCTTTTGTTAATGAAATCAAAGACAATGTTGCAAACATAGTGTTGAGACTCTAGTGGTATTCATTTGAGCATTTTTTTTCTCTGTAATATTATCATGTTGAATTATATGTTATCCTTCTTCCACATATATACTTATTTATATTAATCTTACCAGTTTATAGACAGAAATCATGCCTTCCATGCTCTGATTTTATAATATTTACATGAACATGTCTCTGCTTTTCTGATGAATGAATTCATTTGAATGCTCATTATGACTCTCTCTCTCTCTCTGTTCACCTTATACAAAATGACAAATTAAGCATGCTTCTAAGTTTACCTACCTGGCCTCAACCTTGCCTCTGTAATATATCTTTTGAAATCTGACCTAAACCCTATACCTAGTTCCCTAACTGTCATTCCTATCCAGAAAAACTTTAAAAAAAAAAAAAACCTAATCTTCTGAGCATAATAAGTAGCCTAAGATCAATATATTCAGTCATCTCATTGGCTGCAAAAGTGACATTGAGAGAACCCTTGGTGGTTGTGATAGGGCTAGCTATGTCACCTAAAGGTTGGTTTGTGGTTACCTTCCTTTAGCTCTATTCTCAACCTTGGGAAGTAGGGGGGAGTGATAACATATACATAAAATAATATATGGGTCCCAGTATAGAAAACAAGTCCCTGACCATCATGTCAACCAAAAATATACATGTCATCAAAATAGGGAAGCATCCTCATAATAGATGCTTTCCCTAACCATATAAAAATCTCTAGGCTTGAGCCCCGCCTGGTGGGCTCTCTAGACCCACAGCTGCACCCAATGCCAATATAGGTGCAAGAGAAAAAATCGCAAGTATAACCTGATACAAAGTCAGGTGATGAAACTTATCTCGAGCCATCACTTTCTCGAGCCAGACGTCGTCCAAATCATCAAATAAAACCTGGGTCGACATACCCTGGGTCAACCTCTCTAACCGACTCCATGAGTCAAGTAGACCTGTTGCATGAGTATCAACAAACTCAGCCCAAGCCTCTGCCACTATCACTCTAAGATCGCTAGCAGCCAACTTCTCCTTGACATTCGCCCCTTGTGCCTCGATCGTCACTGCCTATGCCTCTACCACCTCAGCATCAGCAAGGAGAGAAGCATACCCACCAGTAGCTGCAACGCAAATTCCCTCCCCTTAAGGGACTCCTACACCACCTTGCCCCCCAACCAGGGTCTGACCAGCCCTAACTAGGACCCTCCTCAAACGCTGATGGCCCACCAAGTAGGTGGTAGGATTCCCTGCCGAACCCACATCTGCAAGAGAAACCAAAAATAGTATGAGTGGCGCCAATCAAAGACATATGTATCTATGTATAGTAAAAATCTTAAAAATGAAAAAAAGAATCAAAATTCATACTTGCCGGGCTCCATGCATAACCTGTAGGAAGACCCATATCTGGGTCCCCTCGGAAGTCCATTGCAGTGTACCAGTAGTCGAGAAATATTTGTGGGTTTGACTCGAACCATGCCTCAACTGTCACATACCAGTAGTGGCTCACCTCTCCTCCTCCACCATGGGGCATCACAGGTGCCCACCAATGCATCTTAGGATCCCTCGGAGGACCCAAGGGCATTGCCACAAAAGTTTGAAGCATCGCTACCCTGTCATACACGATGCAACAGAGGATACTTGCATAAGCGAAGACCTTAATGGTCCCCCTCTGGGCCTTGTCCAGCTGTGTAACCATGCCCTGGTAGACATAGTGAGCGTAGTCGTAGAAGTAACCAGCCCGAAACTGGCGCAAAACCGAAATATTTGGGCTCGATGCTCGATAAGGCATTGTCGACTCTAATAGGTGAATTATCATTGCTAGGGCAGCCCTCTCAGACAAGTCCATTACATATCTCACATGAATGCATCCTTGAGTGATTGAATCAAGACCACAGTGATCTTGGGCCCAACGGCAGATGTTCACTCCCCCAACTGGGAGTGGGTACGAAAGAGCCTCCCCTTGAGGCAGTAGACCAGTCACAAAGTAAACATTAGTCTTCGGCTGGATGACAACGTCTCTGTGATGCAACACCATAACACATTGTCTCATGTTCCAGCAACAAACCACGTATCACAGTAAGCCATCCTCGATATCAATAGGTTGTTATCTAAAAATTTGAGTAACCCATACTATGCCAAAACCCCCCAAGCACTAGGGTCTTGGGCCACAGCTGCATCGAGATTAGGCTAGTCTCTCTCCCTCCACAACATCATGTCACCAGAGAATAAACCAAAAATCAATTTAAAAAAAGAAAACCCAAAAGATTATTTTTTCAAAATTTGGACTTTGTCACACCTGTGAAAAGCTCAGACGTGATGACTAATGTTTGTATCAGATACAGATGTGCAGTCCATTGGACACAATTTTTCTCGGGTGTTAAGGCCTCGCGCAAAATTTTCCTTCTGCGCGAGGACTACACGGGTCAACCTTGATCACTCGCACGGTCAAGCCCAAAAAGGGGTGTAAAGTCTGTAAAAATCACTATTTGTACAAATCCCCCATGCAAGGAAATGACAAAAATAAAAATCAGGACATTTAGGGTCCCACCTGACACTGACGACACGAATCTCAGGTACTCAGGTTGACCGCAATGGCAAGAAAATCTTGGGAGAAGGGGCTCAGCTCTGACCTCACACTCTCAGAAGACACAAATGAGTTGAAATGAGCCATATCTTCCCATATATCGCCCTTTTCTCATTATTCGACAGACTATAACTAGAGCTCATAGTACCCGATCGTAAAAATATGAGAAACACAATGATCAACGCTTCATCATGTTCAAACTAGGCCCCATAAATCCACACCTTAGAAAAAGTTATTTTCAGTCACAAAAGGTATGCCCTCTCTTATTTCTTTACATTCAAATTATTTCAAATATGTTTGTATGAAAAATATGCTTTTACTTGGGGTATTGGTTGCGGGTATTACTTAAATGTTGAATCACCATATCTCCTAGCCAACAAAGGTACAAGAGTAGGTATCATTCTACCCCTAGCATGATAGGCTCCCAAAAGAAGCTTTTCATATCTTGACATAATTTCTCTATGTATATCAACCATAGGTTTCATTCACTCGACCATGTTTATCATCACCCCACCTTGCACATGATAAACACCCTTGCAGGTTGGTAGAGCTTTACCCTCCATGGCATCCATCACTCATGTAGACCATACACCAAAGGTTTGAAGCCATGGCTATAAAAACTCAAGCAAGAGAAGCACTTCATGTTCATTCATCCATCATACATCAAGTCAAGTTTTACCATGTCATGTTAAAACCCCTTTCCCGGGTTACCATTATCACAAGAAGATCAAAAAACACACCACCGCATCTCACACTTGGCTTATCACACCCCCATCAGTATAGCCCATCTATGAAATTTTTCATCCACTTCATGACCCCTGCCTCAATACCAACCAATGGGGCCCCCACCCTTAGGAAAAAAAACTCCTCACACCATAGTGACAGATTATTTCATGTTTATAGGGGCACCCATCTTCGTGCTTGTACATCCTAAACCATTCTATATTTTTTTGGAAAGTGTAAAAATTTTTTTTAGGAGAGCACTCCTACCCATCCATTCACATTTCTCACCTGGCAGCAGTCCCTATTCACCCTTGGTTGGAGCTACACATTCTCTTACCACACCCAACCATAACACTCATAACAACCATACACCCACCCTGGATGTCCTACCGACCCCAATGTTGTCTCACCAGAAATTGTTATGACTTCCACCACTGAAATTTATAGCTCTGACCTTGGGCCACTTAACTACCATCCTCAGTTATCATCATTTATCATCATCATCCCTAGTTAACCCATCACACCACGCCCTGATACATTAGAAACCCTGGTCGCTCACATCAGTTCTCATTTCGGTCGGTCGATGCTTCCTTCATGTCAACTACAACAAACATTTTCTAAGAAGGAGATAGTACCTTGGATGAATCCTCACCTCAATAGGGCCATCCCCGGATGTCACTATGGGAATCATCATTGCCCATTGATGTCATTGATCCTCTTGACATTGAACTTCAAGATAAGCATTCATGTCAATATGTTATCGTACTTCATAACTGTTGCACTCTATCATAATTCGTCGAAGACCTGTGACTTAATAAGCATCTCTTCCAACAATGCTTACATGGCAGGGTCCCCAACAATCAAAGACCCATGCATAAAATAAAGCAGACGTTCTAAAAAAATGTGCCATACCTTGATTATGCATGTGGGCACCACATTCAACCTTCTTTCAAATAAAAACGCCCCTGAGGGCGTCAACAACCGTTGCCCTCAACCAACAATAGGTCGCTACCAAAAGTGGCATAAACAAAACCACTATATGTCAGATTAGCTTAACTAGTCAAAACATCATGAGCATGGGACATGCCTGCCTCATAGAAATATTTTATTCATTCTATCTCTTACAGGTTTCCAACAGAGCATGGTTTATTTTTTACTCAAGGTAAGGGGTCTCTCAATCTAGTTCCAAAGCAAGTTACTCTCACTCTCTCTCAAAATGATCACACAGAAAAGAAAATATAATGTATTATGGCTATAGAGTTCTTCCTAGACCTCATACATCAGGGGGGAACTGTTAACACTGGAAAATCGTAAGGGAAAAAGATATTAAAAATGTCAAGAAAAAAGTACAGATAAAGGTTTACAAGAAGAGCCAAAAATTTAATTTTTTCTAAGGTCAGAGGACAAAATTTATGAATTGTGCATAGACAACACTAGCTCTCAGCGCGCAGTGCGGCTTTTTCTTCGATAGCCGCACACTACGCAGCTATCCCTTTGATAGCCGAACAGTCCTGTGGATGATGGAATGTCACCATTCTGGACCACTTGGCACATTTGGTGTAAAATATTCTCACTAACCTAACCAAGTACATTCGCCTTTGAACCACCTTAAGGTTTTAGTGCAGCACAAAAAGGAATCATACCCCCACTCTTGCGTCACCACCCATCTTGGGCCAAGAGAAGGAGGGAAAATTTTAAAGTGGTCTATTAAATCCAACCTTGGGAAGAGAAATAGGAAACACATTTTTATGTTGGCTAAATTGCTCCATAAAAAACCAAATTGTGTTGTCCAGCAGCAAGAGGATTGGAAGGATTCAGTTGTTGGCCACCCAACATCTGAATCCAATAGAGAGGAGTTCACCACATGTTCATCGATCTACCACCCTTTGAGTGGGAAGAGAGGATTGCTGAAAACTTGAGGGGAAGAAACCCCCTTGTCTTGGATATTGGGGCTCTGTAGCTTGAAGGATCCACTACAAGGGATTTGTGAAGGAGAAGGAGACAATGCACCGAAAAAGCTCACTTCAAACAAGGAGCTTGCCATTTCCGAAAATAAGAACAACAAGGCCCATGCCTTGATTGCAGCGCCAGTAAATGAAGAAGTGATTTGTCATATATCTCTATTTTCAATTTTTTTTGAAGCCTTAAAGAAGTTAAAGGAAATGTATGAATCACACTCTGAACTTGAAGTTGTTCAATTGGTGATCAAGTTGTTCAATCTTGAGTTGAAAAATGATGACCCTCTTGACTTAACATCAAAAGTAAGATCCATTATGCATGACATAAAAGCCACTGGTGTTGAAATAGATAATCCTCGCATATTTTATGTCAAGCAACTATATCCCACCTATTCAGATTATCTTGAGTCATTGCAAGCAAGTGGCTACCTTAAGGAGATTACCTTTGACTACCTTTTGGGAAGAAAAAACTCCTCATTCTTCTAAAGAACTTATGTCCCTTGCACAAAAAGAGAATAATCATGCACAAGACTATTCCAAGGAAGAGGTGGCCAAAGAGGAAGAGGAAGGAGGAATTTTAGAATCAAGGGGGAAAATAGTTCCAAGGAGAAAAGTTTGATCTTCATTGCATACGATTCAATAGAGGTGGACATGATGCTTCTACATGTAATCTGCCTCGGGACAAATTGAGCAGGAAAGAAATGAAGGAAAAGGTAAAATAACTCACAAAGGGAAAGGTAAATCAACTGAACCTGCTCAATATGTTGT
Source organism: Pinus albicaulis (assembly GCA_034641835.2). Taxonomy (NCBI): domain Eukaryota; kingdom Viridiplantae; phylum Streptophyta; class Pinopsida; order Pinales; family Pinaceae; genus Pinus; species Pinus albicaulis. The sequence goes on from CM076582.1 coordinate 810,271,448, forward strand.
GGGTGACATTGGAACATTAGAGGAACAAAAGACTTATTCAATGTTTCACTTGCTTCATGGAAAGATGATTGGTTTCTTCAGGAGAAACTTGCCACATGAATTTCAGGAGAGATTTCTTTGAAGAATTCACTGATAATGTTGGTGGAGTCGTATACTTTGTAGAAAAGTCAACTCAAGCCACCATGGCTTGGCACCGTCAAGTTCATACTGCCTAGTCTTCAATAATTTCTTCTACATGATGTTCTATACCTCTCAGAGCTGAGGGTAAATTTGTTGTCTTTGGTCGACATTCACCAAAAAGGACACTCCATTCATACATTTGATGGCAAGGCTGAGGTAAGAAAAACCTCAAATGACTCACTTGTCATGATTGGAATAGAAGAAGGACTTCTGAAGCTGCAAGGAATCTCTGCTCGTGCATAAAAATTCTCATACAACTCTCAATATGAGGAAGTTACATTTACATCAAGTATTTTATGACATGCTATATTTGGACACTTTAACTATGAAAACCTTTGTTTGTTGAAGAAAAATGGTGTTACTCATTTGCATACAATTCCTAGGAAACTTAAGCAATGTGATTCTTGTATCTTAGGAAAGCACAAAAAATAGACTTTTCATGATTCTCATTCTAGAGCACATAGAAAAATTAAACTCATTCATTGTGATTTATGTTTTCCAATGCCTATTCCTTTTGAAAATGGAAATAAATATATGATGACATTTATTGATAACTACACCAAAATGTGTTGGGTTTATTTATTGAAGAACAAATCTGGAGCTTTTGAAACATTCAAGAACTTTCATTCATGGATTGAAAATGATTCACAATCTCATATTGGCTCTATTCACACTGATAATGGAAAATAATATACTTCAAATGAATTTGAAAACTATCTTCGCCATCATGGGATCAAACATCAAACAACTTGCCTTATAATCCCCAACAGAACAATGTAGTTAAAATAATGAACAGGATGTAACAACCCTAGTTAGAAATCCATGTAAAAAATTATAATACCAAGGTCATGGGAAACGTATTCAAAGTGGAATGGTGGGAAAACATCTTAGTGTGTGTTCATTTCGGTTATTATGGCTAAAATAAATTAGCAAAGGAAATGGCTAAGGCTTTGGAAAGGCATGAGGCATTAATTGGAATTTTATTTATGAAAATAAAGGAAATAGGAGAAATGGGAGGGGAAAGGTCATAAGTTGCAAATGAGGTGGAAATTGAAGGAAAATAATGGAAAATGAAGAAAATAGAGGCATCGTTGATAAAAAGTTTTATGAGGATTAGTGGGAAAGCTTTTGCTCAAAGTTTTGTTAGTTATATGGTGGAGCTCTCATTCTATTCTTTCTCTCATACTCTTGGACACTTAGAGTTTCTTGGATCACTCTTGGAGGATTGTGTTATACTTGGGATTTGGATCAATAAGGAAAAGGAAGAGCGGGAAAGCATAAGAGGACATCGAGATCAACAGCTACAACAAATTGTATTTGCAGTTATCGAGTTGCAAGTATGTTTTCCTCACTAGTTTTGGCATGCATGACATATGCATGTGGTTTATTGGTCATTATTTGTCATTGGCATGGAGGATTTCCTTGATTAACAGTGGATTTTCCTAGCCTTTCCATTTCCTGGATAGCCATGGTGTTCTGGGTTCATTTGATTGGTTGTTTTCTCATTGGTTCTCATGTTCCTTTAGTTGTGGATTGAGTTACTAGTTACTGGAGCCTTGGTTGGGCAAATGCTATGGAGCCCTGTAACAACTTGGGTTGAGTTACTAGTCCTGGAGCATTGGTTGGACAAACGCTCTAGATCCCAACAACAGTTGTGGGTTGATTTACTAGTCTTGGAGTGTTGGTTGGAACAAATTATGGAGCCCTGAAAAACTTGGGCGGAGACCAATATGGTGATGGTTACTGATTTCCTACCGTGAGGTGGGATAATTGGTTGAGGGTTGAGGTAGTTTGGCCTCTGGAAGCCCTGGTTTGGTTTTTATTAATGAGTTTTATGAGATCCCACATTCATGTTTGGAATATGGCACAAGGGTGACTAGATGAAGAGATATTTGGGTCAACCATTTCTATGTTTTGGTAGAATGTGGAAGTCCCAGACTTGGTTGCATTTTTTTTATGGAAATAAGAGATCTTTTCCTCTTGTATTGATAGGTAAGTATGCTTATTATTATGTGGATTATATGGTTGTTATGGGCTCGTTATTTTTATTGTTTATATGTTGGTTATGAATGAATTTTAGGATGGTGATGATGTTTGGCTCTCGTCATGTTTTGATTTGTAAATGAATGAGCAATGTATCTATTCCCAAATAGATGGTAATGCAATTAATGTGATGAGGCAACAATTCTTCTTAGCGATTATTAGATAAGTATGAGACCCCTATGCTCAGATTTGTTATTTAGACCTGTAGATTACATATTTGTGACATGTTTGATGAAATGCATTTCATGGCTAGTAGGGGTCTAGCCAAGTCCTTGTTTAAGTGTTTTCTTTTGCATCATTATTTTGATGTTATGTTTCACTTTTGAAAGTGTCATGGGTTTTTGGGCAGTGGCCTAGGCTTTGGGCCTGAAAAAGTGGCTCAAATCCTGGGGACACTGGCACAAGTCCGAGGAAAAGTGTCCCTCGATGCATGCATGCCCATGTCATGGGAGCGTCCAGAGCCTCCCAAACACACCCTTGCCATATCTAAAAACCTAGTGGCACCCAGGGGATGATTACCTGAGTGGTTGGGGTGGATCATGGGAGTTTTGTTGTGGATGTGGAAGGTTTGTGTGATGTGTTTCCATCACTTCCACTTCCTTAAGGTCACCTAGGATGTTGAATCATATCATAGTAGCCTCTCGTCACATGTTTACCCTGGTTGGTTGGTTACTTGGGTAGATGTGGGAGGTGGGTGTTAAAGAGTGGTATCAGAGCCAAGTTTCGCTCTCTTTGGGTCATATATGATAGCACAAAGTGGTATTAGAGCGTGGTTGCACTCTCCTTGGGTGATGTTTGGTTTTTGGTCTCTTTGTGTGATATCTGATACCACAGAGTGGTATCAGAGCATGGTGCACCCCTTGTACTGGATGGGCGGAATGTGTATGTTGTGCATACGTGTCAGTCACATATGTGTTTTGCATGTTTGTGGACTATGTGCTTGTTGTGTACGCATGATGGTTTTTATTGTTGCAGTTGTGTCGCCATGTGGAATTTTATGGTGTTGTTGACAACATGCGATCATCATGAATGCATGCCAGTTGTATATGCATTTTTTATGCATGTCAGTGTCTATATGTTGTTAGGCATGTATTGTCCTCATTAAGGTTGTTTTCAATGAGGTAATTGTATGAATTTTAGGTCATCATGAGGTTTTTGGTATGTTATGATGTTGATGTGTTAGTTGAGATAGAGCAGGAGATGCAGATCATCAAGGTGAAGTTGCAACACTAGAATTTGGGGTGAGAAAAGATCATCATATATGTTTTTATGTTTGGTATGAAGGTATGTGTTGGCTTAATAGGGCTTAGACCCAGATTCAGATATGGTTGCGCGAACCAAAAAAACCCTTTATTACCTGCCCTTTTGGCAACGATCTGCTGCACAGACTGAAATTTCACCTGAGGCAATATTAAGGGATGCTAGAACAAGGTTTCTGCATCTAGAGGGATTATGGAGTGTGGCCTTAGGGATATATTTACTTAAGACTTATCTAGAGTTTCACATAACCAGTATACTTAACACACAGATGTTGTTCGGCAATTCCACTTAACTATCTTACGCACTGCACGATTCTTCTTTATCATGCACTAATCATCAACTCAAACCATATTCATGAATTCATGATGAAAACATAGGTAATAACCTTGATTTAGCACATACAAGCTTAAAACATAGATAAGGAAAACATACAAGTAAGGAACACATATATGTCTTCAAAGTATTTTATTATTAGTTCAAATCTTCTCACTATAATAATTTCCACCCTGCGCACACAACTATAGGGGTTTGGGCACTCAGCTACAGACTTTATAAGATCTCCACGCACACATCTGCAAGAGGCTTCCCTTTCACACAAAACAAAAGAATAGATACTCGTAATTCAGATCTAGCATTACATCCATATGCATTCTATATCCATTATTGATATCTTAGACTCCTTATATAGTTTTTCTTTTTACAATATGATTGTCCAAAAACCATGGGAGGAGCTCAACATATACAAAATATTCCCTTACCCTTACAAAATAAGGGACTTTGACCTGCCCCAAAGCCCATAAGTCTCTAAAAATCTTGCGCGCAGCACACTCCACTCCTCAAAATGTTGATTCTTTACAAAAAATTCGATCTAGGGGTACCCTATACAACAGGCACCCAACGCAAAGATGTGACTCGTCCCAATTCACTCAGTCGGTGTGCCCTGAGTCTTCGCTTTAATGCTTCTCAATGAATCCTTCAGTGGTTGGATTGTCTCGACGCACTGCTTCTCTACTTCATGTACTTCAGTTAGCAACGTCTCTATGGTTGGCCCTGTTGTCTTCTCAACAACTTCCTTCTTTGTCAGGTGTAGCGCTTTCAACTGGGTATTCATAGTCTGTGAAATATGTATGGCTTATGCTTCCCATGGCTACGTCCAAGCAGTGATAATTGCTGCTTTTTGGTAGCATCAGAAGTGATCTAAGTCTCAAAATATTTGGAGAGGATTAGGCATTAGTATTCCAAAGAACCCAGAAACTGTTTGTGAAAATTCCACTTAGATTATGTTTTATTGTAAAAATTAATTATTATAATGGGGACCCTAAATCTAAACTTGGGGAAATTAAGTAATTAAAGGGTATTGATAAAATGGAGTGAGAATTATCTAGAAAGAGAAGATCATGTCATGCTATAATTTTAACAGTTGATTAGAGATCTAATCTTAGCCATTGATTTCTTAACGAGAAGACTATAAAGGAAGGCTTTAGGGTCATTTGGAAAGACACATTGAGTGAATTTAGTGATTGAATTATTCTGATGGAGCAAGAGCTCGAACAAAGATTAGATCTACGTGATTCCAGTGCAGTGAGGGGAAGAATTAGCTTTCGAAGAGATAATTTTCTCAACTGAAGAATCATCAGCAGGGAGAGGCAGAGAGACTTCCAGCATAGCCAACGTAGAGCCAGATAAGCTGATGCAAAACCAACACAAAGCCACGCAAGGCTATGCAAAGGTTGCGTAGTGGTTGAGAGGGCTTCCAAGATTTTACTGTCGGATTAGTTCCAGAAGCCTGGAGATGGGATGTGAAACTAGGAGGCTGCGATATGAGATTCTGGGAGTTAGATTGATCCATAGCTAGGGTGACGCAGTTCCCAGAGAGGGTGATACAGAGAGTACATAGGGACCGCGCAGTGGAAACAAAAAACCTTCAAGGGGAACCTCATACAATGGTTGGATCAGCCAGATCTTATAGTGATTGAGTGAGGTAAAAGTCACATTATTTCTGCCAACATTGTCTCTCTGTGACTTAATAACCCTTGAGGTATTCAACGATGTATTAAAACATTTCTATTTCTTAATAATACAAACCCTTAAATCTGTTACACCGGTTTTACCACATTGGGTTTTTCCAAGGACTTAGTACAAAATAAAGGTGTCCTATGTGTGATTTAATTCTTTATCAATTTCCTTCTTTCAGAATCATAAAGTATTAAGTGTAAGTTGCTTTAGTAATTTACTTCAATAATTCATGTAGAAATATAAATAAATTTTGTAATGTAATTTAAATAATAGGAGAAGTAAATTTAGTTAGTTGCAGTAGGATTCCAGAGATTGTAATATCCATAAATTTTCACATGGTATCATAGAATTTGATATGAAACAGGAAGAGAGGATCTAGCACTAAAGTGAAGGCCGAATTGTTGCAGCAAAAACAAATCGAATCCCCAAAGGGATTGGACAGTTATAGCCAAGAGAGCTAATATTTCGAGGTTGTCTCTCTTTGAGTGAGTCGAAAGAGAGGTAGGAATTCTGGTTCAATATTTTTCCGAGGTAGAGGGAGTAGCGCAGAGCCTTCATGTAGAGCTAGAGGGACACAATTTTTCTGTAGGCAGTTGCTGGGCAGAAAAGTGTCAGAAGAAGAAGAAGAGCACATAGTGGAGAATTCTTCCTTAGTGAGTTCCTTGCTGAGGGATTCAACATTTTTCCAAGATCTGAGTAGTAGGTCTAGGAATTAGATCTACGAAATCCACAAGGAGTGTGTAAGCCTGCCTAGTGCTACATAGAGGGGGAAGAAGAGGGAGAAGTTTAACAATTTTTAGCTGAAAAGGCATCTCATGGACTAAGAGATCAAGATTTGTTGGAGGGGTCCTCCAACTACATAAGTTGGAAGGAAAGAATCAAATTCCTTCTAAATGAATATGATATCGAAGTGTTTGAGGACAATGTGGTTTCTGTACCTACAGATCCGGATCAAAATAAAAAGTACAAGTATGATATGGCAAAGGCCAAGAGACTAATCCTTGATGGTGTGAAGGATCAAATAGTCTCGCATATAGCTGGTAAGAACACCTCCAGAGAAATATGGGAGGCCTTGGCTCTACTGTACGAAGTAACTTTCAAGCAGCAGAAGATGTACTTGGAGCAGAAGCTTCGGATGATCTAGATGTAGAAGGGGAAGCACATTGCTCCATTCCTACGAGACTTCATAAGATTCGAGACCATTTGGAAGCCATGGGATCCAACTCAACTACAAAAAATATGGTGAGGTTAGACCTTAATGCAATCACAGAGGAGTGGAAAGTTTTTTTCCAAAATTATTTTGGGTAGGGCTATGCTTCCTAGTTGGGAGAAGATGTGGGAAGTGCTTTAGGAGGAGGAGATGAGGAGAGATCTAGTCAAGTGCAAGCTTGACGACAATAACAGAAGCAGATCTAAGACTACAAAGGAGGAGGAGAATTCAACCCTTGCATCGAAGGGATAGCAAGGGCAACAAAGATAGAAGAGAGATGTCTCAAAGGTGAAGTGTTTCAGATGTGGTAAGATGGGAGAATTTGCATCACAATGTCCTTTGAAAAAAAAGGAAAAGGATGAAAAACACGATCTTGATGTTGCAGCCGCAAAGATCGAGCAGGAAGAGTTTTCCATGAGTGCCCACGCTTCACTAAGAGATAAATGGGGTGACATAGAACTGTAGTTCATCTTGAACTTTTGTTGGGAAGGATCCTTAAGGATCCCACCTCTTGGATCACAACTTCGCTATGGGTGCCCATAATTAGTAGTAGTGGGATGGAGGAGTTTTTAGTGGGAGCCAAGGAGTGGTGGAGACAACAGTGCGGTAGGTAGTGGTGCCTACTTCTGGAGTAGCGCATAGCATAGCAACAACAATGTAGCAGTAACAATGCAATGCATAGTAGTGCAAAGCAGTAGAAATGCAATGCATCAATGAGACATCGCAGTAGTTATCTGCAGTTAGATTCTTCATCACCGAGGTGCATCCACTGAACACTTGTTTAGTTTTTGGGTGATTTCAGTTGCTTCTCTCGGAAAATGAGTTGCAGTGCAGATGCAATGTTAGCAGTGGCAATGCTAGCATCATAGTAGATGAAACACTTGAGAGGGAGCTATAGTACAGATGTAGCAGTGGAATTGGTAGTTTCATAGGCAACTGTAATGTTGCAGCAACAACGCAGTGGATGATGGACAACTTGTCAGACTTCAACACCGCAGAGGATGCTTCATGGTCAAAGAAGTATACAACATGCATGTTGTTAGAGCGCTTTCCTTGCTAAGCCTGGAGTGTTGATTTTTGGTAGCATCGAAAGTTCTCTAAGTATAATTTTTTTTTGAGAGAATTAGGCACTAGTATTCCAAAGAACCCATAAACCCATAAACCGTTTGTGAAAATTCCACTCAGATTATGGGGACCCTAAGTATAAACTTAGGTAAATTAAATAATTAAAAGGTATTAATAAAACATAGTGAGAATGATCTAGAAAGTGAAGATCAATTCATGTTGTAATCTTAGCCGTTGATTAAAGATCTAATATTGGTTATTGATTTCTCAACGTGAAGACTATAAAGGAAGGCTTGAGGGTCATTTGGAAAGACACACCGAGTGAATCTAATGATCCAATTCTTCTGACCAAGCAGGTTCTCGGACGAAGATCAGATCTAAGGGATTCTAGTGCAGTGAGGGGCGTAAGTAGTTTATGGAGAGAGAATTTTCTCGGCTGGAGAATCATCAATAGAGAAAGGAAGAGAGACATCTAGCATAGCCAATGTAGATCCAAACAGATTTACGTAGAGCCAGTGCAGAGCCACGTAGGGCTATGCAGAGGCTACCCAGTAGCTGAGAGGGTTTCTGATATTTTATTGTCAGATCAGTTCCAGAAGCCAGGAGTCGGGGTGGGAAACCAGGAGGCTGAGATCTGAGATTCTGGGTGTCAGATCAATCCATATCTAGGATGGAGCAATTCCCATAGAGGGTGATGCAGGGACTACGTAATGGCAATGCAAAGCCTGCCAGGGGCACCTCATCCAGTGATCAGATCAGTCGGATTTTGCAGTGAATGAGTGAGGTTAAAATCACATTATTTATGCCACTATTTATGTCTCTATAACTGAATAACCCTTGAGATATTCATCAATGTATTCAGACATTGCTACTACATAATACTAAAAACCCTCAGATCTGCTGCATCGGTTTTCCTGCATTGGGTTTTTCCGAGGACTTAGTCCAAAATAAAGGTGTCCTATGTGTGATTTAATTCTTGCTCAGTTTCCTTGTTTCATAATCATAAAGTATTAAGTGTAGACTTCTTCAGTAATTCATGAAGAAATTTGAATTAATTTTGTAATGTAATTTACATAATAGGATAATTAAATTCATCTAGTTGGTGTAGGATTCTTGAGATTGTCAGATCTAGGAATTTTCACAATAATTGGTTAATTTCTTCATAGCTCGCCAATATTTCCTTGCAAAAATTTACCCTTTTGGAGATAGGTATATTGTTGTGCTGGTGCTAAGGTTTGTGTTGTAACCTTGAAGTGATCAAAATTTTCTAACTTGTCGCGGATTTATGCTTCGATCTTTTGCACATGAGGGTCCTCTTGCAATGAGGCCCAGATTTCCATAACATCATCAAATAATTTTCTGCAATATTGAAATGTGGTTTCAATATTAGTAACGAAAGTATTAATATTTGCTTCATTTTCCTCTCGAACCTCTGGTGGAGCAGTAGGCTGCAATCTCATCTGCAGCTCAACTATCTGCATTTGAAGGTCAAGCCTGACCTTTTCAACTTCATCCTTGGCATCCTTGACTTCCATCACAATATTTTCAACCTTTTCTTCCGACATTGTTGGGACCTAAATCTGCAGATCAGGTATTTCGTTGCAAACCTTTTTTATGGATTTCTCCAACTTCTCTTTGTGCGCAGCTTCCTCATCTCGTTCCTACATGACCTGCTCCTTTTCCTCTGACATCCACTTCCTCTCCTGCTTAACATCTTGAATAACCAACAGGGTGTGCTTCTCGCGGATCTACAATTCATTTATAACGCCCTTGTGAAAGTCATGCAATAATTTTAAAGGGAGCGCACTCAGGTTCAATTTGGTATTCTGTGCGTGCCATGCATCCGCTTGATCCTTATTAGTGTTGAAATGTAAGGCTCTTATAGGGATCTGCAAATCTCTAAAATCAGTAGCTATAGCTCTAGAATTGTTGTACTCATAGTTATTGGTGCCCCACTCGCTTGAGTCACGCTCGCTTGAAACACGCTCTCTTGGGCTACACTCACTTAGAATGTTCTCGCCTGTACCTGCAATTCTTTGAGGCCCTTGTCGACCTCTGCCAATAAACCCTTGTATTGGTCCTCAATATTTGCACACAAATTCTCGGTCATGTGCCAGAAAATATCACCAATCTCGTCGAAGTCCTCCTTAGTGAGGATCGTCGACTCTGCTCCGGCGGACATATCTAATTTCATACTTTTCCATGCACCTATTGTACCAAGTTTCTATCTTCTCTTGAGGATGTAAGGAGAGGCAGGGCCTACTAGATATACAAATGTGTTAGTGCCACCCTGATCAACGCCTCCTCTTGTCTCTAGATCATCCTTCTTCGTCTCTGGTTCTACCTCTTTCTCAGCTTCCTTATCAATATCAAAGGTGACATTCTTGGGATGTTTCTTGGTGTCTTTCTTGCTAGTCAGTGTAGTTGAGGTACCTTCCTTCACGCCACTAGTTCTTGCTTACTATATCTCCACCCCTTCTGTGGATGGAGTTAACTAGTCACTTGGCTATTGTCTAACAATGTGAACGATGTAATCCCCAGTCACTAAGTATGGAAAATCGTACCATACTTAGACAAGGTCCTTATTCACAAAGTTATGTACATGGTGAAAATCTGCCTTAAACTCAACGATATGATGATATTATTCAAACAAACTTGGTGATAGTCATAGCTTCTGATTGATCACCGTGCACAAACTCATATCAAAACCCACCTAAACGAACTTGTTCTCCATTGCGCGTGTTGGTTCCTTTGAATGCAAAAGTGAGGAGTATCGTGCATCCTTGTAGATATCTGAGTCCATAGTGGGGAGTTGTGACACTTCAAGCTCTTTGGATGGAATTAGCGCAACCAGGAGAAATATCCACGAATAGTGGAATTTCTTTCCTTCCTCTTGAGCTTCTCTACAATCATCCTGAAACTCTTTGCATAAATACCCAACCCAGTTGAACAAGACTCCTTTACTGCATTGTGCATCCAAAGATACTATTGGTGTCGATACCTCCTCTGTGCAACACTTTCTCATGATCTTCCCTGCCAGAATATGTGCAGAAAAGTGCACCGACTTATCCTTAATGGAGTTCATAGCATACCCACAGGATCCCTTTGTGAGGCCAAAGTCTTGCTTCATATTTTAGGCCAACTTCTTGTCCTGATATTTTTTGACAAACACATTGGTGGGGTCCAATCCCTGACATGGAAGCACAATTATCCTCTGGATTAACATCTCATCAATGGGGAATATTTCCTCTAGCCAAAGAAAATCCTCATGAATGAGGGCCAACAAATAGTGCACATATATTGTGTTGATGTTATTGCACCCAAAGTGCGTAGCATAGAGAATGTTCAACAATCCTGTGTGTTGAAGTCCTTCCACCCACCTAAGTGGCTCTACTCTTGTCACTCCTGCATATTCATAATAAAACGAGTGTAGGTACTTTCTTAGCTCGAACTGAGTATATTTTCTGCGATCATTGAAATCCCAGTCTTCCATGCACAACTCTGGCACCTTTACCAATAGATATCCCTAGACCAGCAATTCTTCATGGAGCAAGGGTTTAAATATCTTAAATTTAACTGTGTCTGGGTCCTTCGTGGGCTTCACAATGGTTGGCTTCCTTGGCGGTAGATATGGTGGCAACCTGGACACAGGTTCTATATCCTCCACATCGATGTCTTTGAATCCTTCAGGCATAACTTCTTCTTATTCCGATTCCTCAACCTTGACTAGCTACTTCTACCTATCCTGCATCACCTTAGTCTATTGTTCTTTGGGAATTTTCTTCCTAGGTGACATTAGAACTGTGGGCTTCTTTGGATTTTTAGGCTATGCTTCTCCTTCAACAATATTTTTCCTAGGAGACCTTGACCTTGTTACATTTGGTGGCAGCATAGTATTCATTGTGTGTCCCAACCCTACCTTGATCAATGCCTCTTTAAGTGCTTCAAAACTATAATCCGACATGCAACGGAACGCTCAGCTCTCTTAGAGGTGAAAATTCACAAGTGTAAGTCTTAGATCACAAAGTGTCTAAATGTGGAGTGGGGTGCTAGATTTATAGAAAATTTGAAATTCAAACTCCATGATCCCCTTCAGATTCACCTCATAAATGCATATTTGGTGGCATAATTGCCCAGATATACTCATTAAATGCATCCATCCCGCTCCTTTCCTACTCCAACGATCATATGTTGGATGAACTTCGTCAAATCTCCCTTTATGTCGCAGTCCGTCCTCTTGCGACACAATTCCCTCCAGCTGCACCATCTTCTTGCATACCGCGCAGCACTGCGTCTTCGATGAAGCCTCCCCTTGGAAGAGTGGTTTACAGTCTTGTGCTCTCTTTCAACTGCATGTAGCACTAATACTCTTCTCTAGCCATATATTAAATATGAAGCATCAGGGACAGAGTCCTCCTTGTATAGTTTTAACATGTTGCCATTGAGACATACAAGAAACAACTCGCCATTCAACTTCACAAGCTGAACTGCACCACCATCCAAAATATTCCTAACGATGTATGGGTCTAACAAGTGAATCTATAGATTTCTGAGAAACGTCGCAAACTTACTATCATACAAAAGAACTAAGTCTCCATTCTTGAAAGTCTTATGCTTAATATGCCTATCATGCCATTCTTTTTTCCTTTCCTTCTGCACCTGTTGGTTAATCTAGTGATGAACCGATCTTGTCCTAGTGTGAGAATTTGTTACAATATTTCCTCGATAATATTTTTTCCCTCCATCTTTGTAACTGCTGCAATTCCGAGACTAGGAATAATATACTCCATTGGCTTCACCACTTCATATCCATATACCAATCAGAACGAAGCATTAGAGAACTTTTGAGGTCTAAAATGGGCCTCCTAAGAAAGATGTACAACCAAAATAAAATTTATAAGAAGCAATAGGATTTAATATTATGATGTCAATCATGGGGAATGATTCACCATTTATGGGGTAAAAAAGTAAAATGATTAAAAAATAATAAAAATATTTTTTCAACTTTTATTTTCAACTTATCTCCCTAAGTTTTTACTCAAGTTTCGAGTGCGAGTACTCGTTGGATGCAAAATTTAATTCCTCATCCAAGGAGTACCCATGTTGCATACTTTTGATGGACCCTACTACAGGAAAAATAAAAAATACATGAAAAAGCATGATTGCAATCACATTTTTCATGTATTTCTCATTTTGCATGTAGCATGGTCCATCGAAGTTATGCACCATGGTTACTTAGATGGGGAATCAAATTATACATCCAATGAGTGTTCACACTCAAAATTTGAGTAAACGCATAGGGAGATAAGCTGAAAATATGAGTTGAAAAAGTAGTTTTTTCGCTTTTCCCTCTAAAATTTGATGATGTAATCTATTCTTGTTTTATTATTTCCACAATTATTTTATAATTTTCTTAGGAGGCCCATTTTAGACCTCAAAATTCCCCTAATGTCTAATCCATCAACTTCTTACAAGTAGTCCTGTATGCCCACAATATTGCAGGATGCACAAATCCTAGTCATCCCCGTTGACATTGCACACCTTAGTCAAGTCATTCTCCAAAATTTTGTTAAAAGCTTCGACCGTTCCATTTTCCAGTTGGTGGTATGATGTACACTTCTGGTGATTCATTCAAAACTCCTCCGTCAATGCTTCAATAGTGTTGTTCAAGAAGTGCGATCCTCTATCACTCATTAAGATATTTGGGCAACCAAACCTTGACAAAATATGTTCAAAAATAAACTTCACAGTTGTGTCCGCGCTACAATTCTTCACTGGCACTCCCTCAGCCCATCTTGTGAGATAATCTGTCACGGTAATGATGTACCATGCACCTGTATTCTTTCCTAGTGGATCAATCGGTCCTACAAAGTTGATCACCCACTTATCAAATGCCTACAAGGTGACTTTAGGATGCAATTAAATTTCAACCCTCCATGATGGTCTTCCAGTCCTCTAACAAACGTCGCAAGCACTGCAATATTTCCTTGAATATTTATGCACCGTTGGTAACCATATTTGAGCTCTCAAAATATTCTACGTTGTGGCCTTCCCTGCGTAGTGTCCTCCAGCAACTTCGCCATGTGCTTCTACCAAAATGTTGTGTATTTCATGCTCACGAACATACCTGTGCATTATATCATCGGGCCCCATCTTATATAAATGTCCCACAATCAAGGAAAAAATTGTTGCCTTAACTACCATCTCTTTCTTTAGCTGTGTATTATACTCTATGGGGGTTAGTCCAGTAGAGAAAAAGTAGGTAATGTTTGCGAAGTGATCGTCTGAAGCCCTTATCATGAAAATTTGTACATCAGGCATCCCCTCTTCAATGTTCTTCGGTTCTTCCCCTATCTCAATCCTATACAGATGATATGATCCTGCATTCAAACGTCCTGGCTTGAATATGACTTCAATTTCATACTCCTGGAACAACAATAGCCATCTACAGATCTTCCCCCCAACACAGGCTTGTTCACTAGGTATTTTAGCACAGAATGATCCGTGAGCATCTTGAAGTGACCACCTAACAAGTAGTGTTTGAATTTTTTCAGCACATAAACCATAGCCAATCCTTTGCGCTCTATTGTGAAATAATTCCTTTCTTCCTTAGACAATTTTCTAATTGCAAAATTTATGGGGTGATCAATATCCGTCTCTCTTAGTTGTGCTAAGACTAATCCCAAAGCAATGTAAGAAGCATCCACATGCACATGGAACTCCTTATTCTAATCTGGAAAAATTAGAATTGGCGTAGTTACCGTCTTCTCCTTCAGCACATTGAAGCTCTTTTGAAATTCATAAGCCCAATAGTATGTAACATCCTTCTTTATCAATTTCTCCATCACCGCAGTTATCTGCGCATAGGCCTTTATAAACTTCCTATAAGAGCTTGTATGTCCCAAAATTGTGTGCAGCTGCTTTACAGACTTAGGCGCTTCCAAGTTCACAATCACGGAAATATTCACGGGGTCTACCATCAATCCCTGTTTACAAGCAACATTACCCAAAAGTATGCCAAAGGGTACATAGAAAATGCATTTCTTCCAGATCAGCGATATCTGATAATGCTTGCATGTGTCCAACATCAACCTTAAGTTCACAATATGTTTCTTCTGCATCCCAAAGGTTGTCTATTCATCAAAATACACCTGCAAGAACTTGTGTATATACTCCTTAAAAGTAGCAACTACAACTCTAGAAAATATTACTGGAGCATTTTTCAAGCCAAAATGCATGACTGTATATTGAAAAGATCCCCATTCTATGGAAAAATTAGTCTTACTCCTAAATTCGGTGGAAATTCGAATTTGATGGTACCCTGGAAACCCATCTGTGAAAGAGTAGGCCTCTTTCCCTCCAACATTCTTCAAAATTCATCTGTAAACGGTGTAGGGAATGTATCATGCACAAATGCATCATTTATCTTCCTTAAATCAACACGGATCCCAATTTCCCCTTTTTTTTTCTTCTCTTGGATAACCATGGGACTTACCCATTCTGATGATTCCATCCTTAAGTGTATTTTCCAATTATTCCTTCAATTTTTCCTTATATTTGGGGTTCAGTCGATATGGAAGCTGTTTCACAAGCTTCGCATCTGGCTTCAGGTTGATCCTCATTACTCTGAGGTCTTTGATTATTCCCTTTAGTTTAGAGAGCTTTGTGGGAAACAACTCCTGATATTCATGTAACAGTTCAGAAACCTTGCTAACTGTGTCTGTATCCAAATAATATCCAATAAGCGCGAACTTCATATCCTCGTTTGTCCCTATATTTACCTTTTGTGTTCGTACCGGTTGTGCTGCGTCAAGCATCGTGTGTTATGGCCCTGAAATCTCGTGTTGTCCTTTTGATTATTGAATATTAACATTACAAGGATCTTCCTTAACCTCTTACGTGGTCATATTATAACAATCGAATGCCTGGTCCAACTACGCATCCCAATCAGGTGGTGTCTAGGTCACTGCAATTGTGGTCTGGAAAACCTTGATCTAACTACTTGAATATAAGCATCTATGTAATAATAGTCATCTTTAAAACTAAAAGTCAGCAAAAATCATTCAACCATGTCCTCCCACTTATCTGTTCCATGGTGTAGTTTGGTTTCAAGGTACCACTTCATAGGTACCACATCTAATGTGTGAACGAAGGTAGGTACCCATTCTGGCATCAGATATTAAGCACACATGGTAGTCCATTGGTAGATATGTCCTCTAGGATTACTCTTGCCATCATATTTCCCTTCAAGTCTAGTATTCACTTGACCAAATCTGAGCTGCATAAATCTGTTGTATTTCCCCCAAATTATAATGTTTCCCTTATGCGTACCCCACCATCTAGCAGGTGTAGATCACAACACAACATCTAGAGCTTGAAACCTATTGTCTTCAGGTGATACTTCTTCAAATCTATCAAGAAAAAAATTAACATATCCGGTCCCATCATAATAGGGCAAGTCACATACCTCTGATGCAATGCAATAGAGTGATCTGGTAATTTTGTGACACCGCTTGGTAGATACTTCATGCAATTGATTCATCCAATTCTCCATTTCTTCATCAGAATATGAAACAAATGAGTTATCCCTATCCCAACTTGTCCTCCCATCTGTGGTGGGTTTGATCCAATCTTCATCTTGCACAGTTAACTTATAGATATTGTCAATATATGCATCACCATATTCATTACGGACTGGTTCAGTATATTGCGCTCCTTCATAGGGGTCCAAAGGAACAAAGATGCTTGTGGCATTCTTCTCAAATACCATATTTCTACTCTTTAGATTTATTATGGAATCCATATCATAAGCCCAATCGAATCCAAGTAAAGCAGGATACGGATTTCTTTCATACACAATCTTAATAACCCCAAAGTATGATAATGCACTTGCTCCATCAATGTCTACGATAATGCCCTACAATAGACCCATAGGAATAATTTTCTGTTGATTGCCCATTCTTAGCTGAATTGGTGACCATTTTAACTTTGGCCGCCCCATTCGTTCCCATGTCTTATTTGGAAAAAAAATTTCATCTGATCCTAAATAAAGAATTACTTAATCCATCTCTAATCTCCTATATGTGTATTTAACCCAATTTCCATGTCGATTATCTTCTTATTTCTATATACTTTTTTTATTGTCTGTTGTTCAGGTTGTAACTCCTCTTTTATAGCGCAGTTGACAATAAAATCTTGAAGTCCTTATACAACTTTCTGATCCCTTAGCAACTTCATATAAGTCTGCAGAATGATTTCATAATGGTTAGATCAAATTCCTTTGTCGCAATAACCTCCTTGGGTTTATTATTTTGTGGGATTAGCTGCGTCTGCGCTATCCATGTCGAAGCTCTAAGGCTCATAAAACTCTTTTTTACTTCCATGACGGTTTTCCTTTCTCACTGCACATTGAACCCAATATGATTTTCTCCATCTTCCAGACCCATGTATCCTCCATATGCTTTTTTCCTTTTGATTTGTCTTCTCCTGTAGCTGCGTCGCTCTGCGTTATTATGTTGACACATCTATCTTCTTCACATGACTCAACCCTTATCATCTGAAGGTTCTGTGGAGGCTGTTGATTTCAGTTTTACTACATTTTAGCCAATAGCCCGGGAAAATATTCTATCTTATGATAGAATGATCTACATTACTTACAAGAGATGGAAAATGGATTCTGGAAATCTCTGGAAAAATTTACAGGCTGGCCATAGTTATAACATATAATATTTCCTCGACCTCGTCCAACGCCTCCTCCTCGTCCTTTGCCTCTGCCTTGGAATCCTCCGCACACTGTGGGTGAACCATGATCTTTGTGACCTTTAGCTTTCATTATGTATGTCCCACGAGTCTGTTGCATCATCAAATCATACCTTTGATAGTTCTTGTCATCATGTCCCACCTAGCTACAAAAAGTACAAAATAATTGATTTGGTGTTTTCTTCTTTTACACCATATGACAACGTTTTGTGGGGTGCTGGTCTCATAATTTGCATAAGTCACATCACACACTTGTGTATGGGCTCAATGGGTTAGGTCCTCTTCTATTGATGTAATCTCTAAATACATGGCATTGATATTTATAATGACCTTATGATTTACATTTGATACACCAAAATTCTGATCTCATGTCAGTCGGCACACTTTTCCCTTCTTCAAGTCTTGCAGCTCCATATGTAAGCTCGCCAAATGGATCTGGATCTCCTGAAACCCTATATTGGTATCTACTACCGGTGAAGCTTCTAGTTTTATCACAATCTACAAATCTTCGGCTTGGGTTGCGATCTTCTATTGTGATAATGGCAGTCTTAGATGTGGTAATAATACAACAATAAACCACTCTTTATGTTGTTCATCGGGGATTCGGAAGATGATTTGGCTTAATAGCATCTTGAATCTTTGATCTACCTCCCACACAGATTCAATTACCAATTTCTTGATTTATTTTATCTCTGTAATACATTGGGACTACGACGTAGGCTTTTTAAACTCGATGTTCATCGTTTCCTTTGTCTGATCCAATGTAGCATTCTGATGCATCTTGAGGTACTTCATATATAATGATAGTGCTCATTAATGTGGTTCTATGATGAGATGGGATTTCTTCATATCCTCATTAGTGACTTCTTCTGAAACAAACCAAAATTTCTCAGGATCCTTTGATCCCTGACCCTTAAAAACATACATATTTTCTATCGAAGACATGTTAAACGGGGGAGGTGGAGGTGTAGGTGGAGGTGGAGGGGAAATATGGATATGGGGATGAAATTTTATGGGAGTGGAAGGCTGGGGAAAACCAGAGGTGCTTTGATGATCTCCAGAAGCTGATTGTGTTACACTTCTAGGGGTTGGAAGGTTGCTTTCTTCTTCTTCATTCTCAGATCCAAACAAGGGACTATACTCAGTCTCAATGTAGTTTTCACGATATATTCTGAATCTTTTACCACTTCGAATATCTCCAGATTTACATCCCCCAAACATCAATTTTATTGCATGTACAGTATACCCTTCTCACATAACAACATCTGAATCCATAACTTTAAATATTTTAAGTACTTACCTCAGGGACCCTTGAAAAAGTTGCGCTCGGCTTTGTTGTAGGAAACGTATGTATAAATTGTGAACTTAGTAATGAATCCTCCAAGAATACTATCGATCCAATAATCAACAACTTTTAAGATCTTTATTTTTGTCTCCTTGAGTCGCTTAATCATCTCTAGGTTCTACGAATTAGGCTTATCATGCATAAAATAGGTCTTAGTCTTAGCTAGTATTGATAGCCACTCTTGCAACTCGTTAGCGAACGATGAGAAAAAAATATTGTGCTGATCTATGAAAATATATGTCTACAATGAATACTCAGTTGACAGATGCATATTTCTGTTTTCTCGTAAAAAAAATTCCCACTCTTACAGAGATACCCAATCTTGAATTTATTTTCTAGTTGGATGTCACATCCACATATACCTCAGTCTTTAGATCTTGGTCCTGACAATGAAACCATTTGTTGGCTTGATAGGGTCTAGACCTAGTTTCAAAGATGGTTGCGCAACCAACAAAACCCTCTATTACCAGCCCTTTCGGTAACGATCTATTGCACGGATTGAAGTCTCACTCGAGGAAATATTAGGGGATGCTAGAACCAGGTTTCCGCATCCAGAGGGACTATGGAGTGTGTCCTTAGGGATATCTTTACTGAAGACTTATTCAGAGCTTCAAAGAACCAATATACTTAATATACATGTGCTTTTTGACAATTCCACTTAACTAGCTTATGCACTACGCGATTCTACTTTATCATGCATCAATCATCAACTTAAACCATATTCATGAATTCACGATGCAAACATAGGTAAGATACCTGATCTAGTACAAATAAGCTTAAAACGTAGATATATCAAACATACAAGTAAATAACACAAATGTGTCTTCAAATTATTCTATTATTAGTTCATATATTCTCACTATAATACTTTTTTCCTTGCGCACACAACTGCAGAATTTCTAAGGTCTTCTCACACATAGTTGTAGGAGCCTTCCCTTCCGAACAAAACAACAGAACAAAGACTCTTAATTCAGATATAGAATTACATCCATATAAATTATATATCCATTATTGATATCCTAGACTCTTTATATAGTCTTTATTTTTACAATACCATGGTCTGAAAACCATGGGCGGAGCTCAATGTATACAAATATTCCCTTCCGCTTAAAAAATATGGGACTTTGAACCGCCTCAAAGCCCCTAAGAATCTAAAACATCTGCACGCAACGCGCTCTTCTCCTCAAAATTCAGATTCTTTACAAAAACTTCAATCTAGGGGTACCCTGTCTAATAGTATGTCGATTAATGGTTGCTATAATCATTAGGGTTACTTATATTCTTTTCATTCCATTGTTATTGTAGTTATAGGTGTGATAGATGCTAGTTGATTAGTGCAGATATATGCACATGTGTCGAATAGTCATGAATTATCATAACTTGTTGCTATATTCATTGTTGTTGTTGTTTTATGATTGTTGGAACACCTAATCCTACATGGGTAGGTGTGGAATACGAAAAGTCACAATGGAGTCCAAGTGACCTTGGAATATGAAACCAAGAGTCACACCATTGTATTATAAATGTACATCATGTATAATGGAAAAATAAGAAAGCCTCACGCTTATCCTTCATTGTGTGTTGAGCCTCTTGTGTGTGTGTGTTCATCCTTCTCATACACCATGTGTGTGCTTAACATGGTGTTTAACATGGTATCAAAGCGGGCGATTGCTGGCCCTGCTCCAAATTGAGTGAGCCATTTGTGTTTATGGCCTGTGCATATCTGCAAAAAAAATTAGAAATTTTTGCAGCACTCAAAGATTGTTCTAGCAGACATTTTTCCGCATTTAGAAAGGTGTTTTGAAGAATACCAGTGTTAGTTTTGAAGAAGAGCAACATTCAAAATCCGTGGCAGCATTCAGAAATTGGTTTGGAGAGAAGCAACATTGTGCATATCAAATTTTGCAGGTTTTCTAAATTTTTTCCCATTAAATTCTGCATTTTAAAGAGTTGCTGGAACAGTGTTTTAAATTGGGTTTCTGAAGAAGAAGTTTCTGGTTTTTAATAAAAAAAGAATTCTGAGTTTTTCTATTGAAAGTTTCTGCAATTCTGGGTTTCTCTGCTGCTGGAAAAATCATTTTTGCAAGTCTACAAGTTCCTACAAATTATTTTGCTGTGTATCTAGAAAAATTATGCTATATATTTGAAAGAAAAAATTCTGCTGCTAGAGTTCTTACTCCTCTCTGCTGTTCTTTTAAAAAAATAAAAAAATAAAAAAATAAAAAAAATAAAAAATTTTTACTGTTGCCTCACCACTCAACACTGCACACATCCCATTCGGCCCTCTCATTTATAATCTTAAATTTTATTAATTCCCCCGCGGCCTACCCATACCTGCCCTCCACATAGATCCCACTCGAACCTTATAACTCTCCCTACCCTGCTATCTTCTCTCCATACCCAACTCCTGCCATACATTACGCCCCCTCCTTTCACACGCGGCCTCCCTCACAAGCCGCTCCCCTCTCAACTCCTACGCTCAGCGGATCTGCACACTCTACACCATCCACCATTTCATACGCTCCTCGCTCCTGTTCGATGCCTCTTCCAGCTCACCAATACGCACGGCCTCCCCACCCGCTTCTCACTGCAACACACTCACTCTATGCTACCCTTCTATCCACTCAACCCTTACCCAGTCTGCCCTCCCTACTCCCCTACAGCCTTCTCCCACAGCTTAACCGCGCCCCCTACCCTTTTAACTCCTCCCACCCCCTTACATACACTCCTCACCTGTATCTCCATACTCCTCATGTGGCCTCGTTCTATCCGCCTCCCCCTCTCTGTGTATCTCTTCCCTTACGCTCCAACAGTCGACCACTCCCAATCCACCTCACAACCCTTCCCAACTCGCTCATCCCTGACCCTCCACACTCTCGCTCACCTCATTGCAATATGCCATTACTCACATCAACCCTATTCCCTCACCATACCTCTCCAACGCCCTGCAACCTACCCTTACGCACTATCCTTGCTCCAAACAACAGTCAAGTGCTCCACCCTTTGCATCAAACGCTCACCTTACGCTCCCTACTCGCTCGCTCTGCACCTCTACGCAACCAACCCCCCTCACTGCTCTCACTCACATGCCCCCTCAAGCCTTAACATCGTTCCTCCATATGCCCATACGCTCATACTCCCGCCTGCGTTCTCCCTACGATCCCTCTCCTCACCTACACCCACCCCACGGCATTCAATCCACTCCCTCGGCCTTTCGGCCCCTTCCCATTGCACTCTGCCACCTGCAAACACCTACCATCTTACCCCCTCGGCCGTCCCTCCCCCTGCAATTGCAATACGCCCCCTCCATTGCAATACCGCATTTTCATAACTAATACAACCCGATTATAAAATACCGCCCCTCTCCATTGTAATACCACCCCTCCATTTTACAATACCGCCCCTTTTTTAAAAATTGATTTTTATATTTAATATTCGCCTTCCATTCCATATAATTTCCCTCACCCATTTTAAAATTCGACCTTTTATTTTTAAAGTCCTCCCCATTATTACAATCAGCTATTTATCTCCCCATTTTTTTAATTAATCCCAAATAATTAATTTTTTAATTAATTTTTAATTAATTAAAAAAAAAAAAAACAGAAACAGCAGAGAGAGAGAGGAAGAGAGAAAGAGCAGATAGAGAAAATGAACAACAGTAAATGAGAAATGACATGTGAGCAAATGGACAGTAAACATACATAGTGAAAAGAGAAGATTTACATTTTGATTTGTGGCATTGATTTGAAGGGTGATTTTCTAAAGAAATTGACATTTGAAGACAAGTTTGCCATCATCGCAAAACAGTGATTTGAAGAAAAATTCAGCTGCATAGTGTTTTCAGTTGCACATATTTTGCAGAAATATTGTATTGAACTGACATTGTATTGCTTCTTCTTCATAGTTGCAATCAAGACTTGAAGTGTATTTGAGTTGTTGAAAAATTGTTGATTGCCCTCCATCATTTGAGGAGAAGATTTTATACTTTAAGATTTCCATAGTTGGAAATTCTTTAGAGTCATTTGTATTTGTTAAATCACATTGTAAACGGGTGCATTTTCAGTTGAAGCCGACACCCTTTCATTTGTTTTGAGCCTAAGTTGTTGAAATGGCTAAAATCAATGAGGTATTAGAGTTGTTGAATAACCTCATTCATTCCAATGTTGACGACATGATAAAAATGAGGAAGGATGCTCTTTGTAATATTCAATTTGTTTACAAGATGCACAAGAGAAGATTGAGTTTTTG
The DNA here is from genome assembly GCA_034641835.2 of Pinus albicaulis. Lineage (NCBI taxonomy): Eukaryota > Viridiplantae > Streptophyta > Pinopsida > Pinales > Pinaceae > Pinus > Pinus albicaulis. The sequence continues at coordinate 810,294,574 of CM076582.1, forward strand.
CAGTTGGAATCTCAGCTCCAACAAGATGAACTTTAGCAAAAGAGTCACCATTCTGAACCTGTTTCTGTTCAGAAGATTGTGAAGGACTCTCATCAGAAGAAAGAAGATAAAGTTCAAGTTGATTCCCATTCAGTTCCTTGCACAAGAGCAGATGTACATGCAGATGCAGCAGCTCATCCTGCACTTCTCAAGCCCATCATCAGACCTTGGGAAGAGCTTGTCCACAACAAGCACCAAACTGGTATTGGATATGACAAGGATGTGTCCTTTCATATTCCAAATTACACAAAGCCCATTATATTTCAGAGTGCCGAATTCCTATATGACAGTTCACCTGCAGCTGTTCCAGTTCCTACTCCACTTCCACAACAACAGATTGAAAAATTCCAACACTGTGATCGAGTTGGCCACATGAAAGATCATTGTTTTGATCTTCATCCATGCAAGCACTGTGGTCGGCACACCCATTCTTCAGACAAATGCTTCAGACACAAGCCTCCTGCAAGAACAAAGATTCATCTTGGATGGATCGCTTCTTGGCAATGGGCATCAGCAGCCAAGAAGATGTTTATGACACATGTTAGAACATGTTCACGAATATTGAACAAACTTGTAGTTGAGTTTTCACCATCATCTCACCTTGTCCCTGACAGGGGGGGAAATGGTGGTCATGTACAAGCTTCGACGTCAGATCAGGCGAGCCTGAGCTACAATCTCTCATTCCATGTTTAGAGTTGTAGCCAGAGACACAATAGTTCAAGCGAGCCTGAGCCACAATTCGTCATTCCAGATTTAGAGATGTAGCCAGAGACACGAATTCCCATGAGCATGCCTTCGGTTGGTGGACAACCTTAAACCATCATCTTTGGTCAGGACAACCTAAACCACCACGTAGTAGACCTCCCTTCTTTAGCCAGGCCCCTTTCATATGAGGAACACTTTCAGCATTATCATTTCGCCTTCTCACAAATTAATGAAGATGGGGATTAGGTTATATATGTTTTTGATGAGAGTATGTTATATGTTAGCTTGTTGTTGTTGTATGTTAGCTAACTTGATGATTAGGATTAATGCATTTAAGTTCTTGATGTTATATGCATCGTCCTAACCTAGATGGGCCTATGAAAATGGTTAGGGTAATGAAATTCAATTATAGTCGACCTATTTGTGATATTGTGTTTTACTAATCTAGATTGGGTATGCATATGTAATTTTTATGCATGAATGGAAATTTTTTATGACCTTATGATGTGAACATGTGAGCTAGTTATTGTTAGGGATATCATGACATTACTTATGTTGAGTTGAGGTGTTGTGAAGTTATACCATGCTAATTTAGATTGATTGTGCATACGAGATATCCTCCCATAAAATACATTAAGGTATGAGTTTTCTTCTGTTGTATACTTGGTGCTTGACTGTTTGATTATGTTGTCTATTAGTGTTTGAGTGTTTGATTATGTCATCTAGTTTATTTATTTAACATGGTATGTTTGCAAGTTGTTTTAATATTTTATTAATCACATGATATGCGTATCTGTCTGTAAGATTGCATGAAGAAACAATATTGTTTTAAGATGTTGGTAATAACACGTATGTGTTGAGAAAGTTGATATGCACTTGAATATAAGAAGGTGATATTTGTAGCATTATGTATTATGACCGATGAATGTGAGTTGATTTTTGATTACAACATGGTTGTTAGTATTGATAAAATTTGATTTCGAATTGATAGATATGTTGTCTTGATCCTTGGTACATATGACTGTCATGTGTGCTTAGTTACAGGTCAACGTGCTTGGCACAATAAGGTAAGGTAATTAACATGTTGTTGTGTTTATTTATACACTTACAATTATGTATTTGTGGTAGTATCATATAGGTAATTGCATGGCAAAGAGACTTACATAAAATCTTGAAGAAGGCTCAAGTTGAGGTTTCCATGGGAAGCACTGGAAACCATGGGGATTGAGTCATGGTGTTTGTTGCTAGTATTATGCTTTCAGTCTTTTATGATTTGTTTGTGATTTATTTGCATTTGTGTTTTTCTGGTTCAAGGCCTTTCCACTTTTTTGTGGTGTCGTATTGATTTTGGTTTTGCGTGGTCTTCTTCTTGTTTTCTATTGTTCTTTCCTTTTATGTTTTGAGAGTCTTGGGAATTTGTTTGGGAAAAGGGAAAGTTAATGGAGCTCGGGAAGGGCTAAATGGAACTTGATAGGTAATTTAAGACTCATATGAAGCCTGATGCATGTATAAGGGAAACATAAGGTAAGAATATGACAATTGGTTAGACTGGTTGGGTCCATTGTGGTAAATGGAAAATGGTAGAACAGTCGCGAGAAAAGTAACATGAAAGGTAAAGTGAATGGATCTGTTAGATGTCTTGGCTATGTTGGGAACTATGTTTCTCAACGTTGTGAATGTTGTGCATGAATAAAGGAAGTTCTCTAAACCTAGACGTTATGATATCTAGAAATTATGTCGTGATCATGATTATGTTGATGTTTATATATGTATATATGTATGTATGTATGTATGTATGCAGTTGTCTGACAGGGTCATCAGAGATCATGATTGTTTTATGCTAATGATTATATATATGCATGTACTATATATCTCTATCTAATGCGATTGTGAGTTCTTTATGTTAATTTTTATAAAGGAAAATTTTAAGGATGAAAGTTTATATTAAAGTTTACAAACCTTGGAGAATCTTACTAGTATCTAATATGAAAATTGTAAAATGTTTGGAAATATTTTTGTAAAAATATTTATATTTATAATGATTTTATATTAGTCTATATATAATTTTGGTGATTTTTAAGGTAAAATAATTTTATACTATAAAATGTAGGCGAATCATTTTTAGAAAAAATGGAAATTAGTGAAACTTTTTTTGAAAAAAACATGTAAAATTATCCCTCTTGCGAATATACATATGTATGCATGCAATTTTCTAACAGGGTCATCATAGATCATGATTTTTTATGCTAATGTTTATATGTATATATATGTATGTATGTATGTCATTCACTGATAGGTTCATCATGAATCATTCTTGTGAAGGAATGATTTCTTATGTAGGTGAATGACATGAAGAGGTTCTTTGTCTTATGAGGAATCAAGTGGGAAAAGTAACCATGATAGATATATGAGGTGAGTATCATGTGGAAATGAATTGATATAATATTCTTGTACTATGCCTATGTTTATGTTATGGACAGGTAATGCTAAGGCATTAGGGGAATTTGGAGGTCTAAAATGGGTCTCCTAAGGAAATTATAAAATAATAGTGGAAATAATAAAATAAGATTAGATTACATCATCAAATTTTAGAGGGAAAAAAGAAAAAACTATTTTTTCAACTCGTATTTTCAACTTATCTCCCTATGGGTTTACCCAAATTTCAAGCGAGAACACTCATTGGATGAAGAATTTGATTCCTCATCCAATGAGTACCCATGTTACATACTCTCGATGGACCCTGTTATATGAAAAATGAGAAATACATGAAAAACATGATTGTAATCACGCTTTTTCATGTATTTCTCATTTTTTGTGTAGCAGGGTCCATCGAAAGTATGCAACATGGATACTCCTTGAATGAGGAATTAATATTTTCATCCAAAAAGTAATCTCGCTTGAAATTTGAGTAAAATCTTAGGGGGATAAGTTGAAAATACAAGTTGAAAAAATAGTTTTATTATTTTATTATTTTTAATCCTTTTAATTTTTTACGCCAAAAACGGTGAATCATCCCCCATGGTTAACATCATCATATTGAATCCTATTGGTTCTTATGAAGTTTTTTTTGGTTGAGAAACTTTCTTAGGAGGCCCATTCTAGATCTTAAAAGTTTTCTAATGGGGTACATCAACGAAGTGAAAGTAGTGTGATCTGTGACATGCTAGGATAAGCATGGATAGTGGAAATATGCTAGAAGCAAGGTTGCTTGTGGGGTTAGTGTGTGGTCTATGGATGTGCAATACTATCGTTGTGTATAAGTTGCACATGTTTTATATTTAGTGATTGTACCTATGGTGATGTGTACGTGTTTCACCCGTAGTATTGTATATATATGATGTTGTATGTATGTTGTATATATGGTGTTGTGTCTATATTGCCTATGCAGTGCTAGGTATAGATGGTACTATGTACATGTTGGATATGTGGTGATGTGTACATATCGTACTATGCGCATGTTTGATATGTGGTGATATGTGCATATGATGTTGTGCGCATGTGGAATATGAAGTGTTGTGTACATATGGTGCTATGTACATGTTGTATACGCAATGCTATGTTCATATGGTGTTGTGTGTGTGTTGTACATATGGTTCTATGTACATATGGTGTTCTGTGCATGATTGTACATGTGGTGTTGTATACATGTTGTACATATAATGTTGTGTGTAGTTGGTGTCGTGTACATGTTGTTGGGTCAATTTACTGTTGCAAATTAACACAAGTATTTAATATCAATCCGGGTTGGTGAACTTAGAAGCATCCACAAAGTATATGGGTTTCAATCACAGTCAAATTTAGAAGATGAACTTATTGATGGTTAGTGAAATGCATATTAAAAATAAAAAAACTAACTTAATTAATTTCTAAACAATGGATTAAGATATATGGAATAATAATCAAGAGGCTCTATGTTCACATATCCCAATTGTCCTTAATTACTGGTTGCATTATATCATTAACACTATTGCGAAATCACGAAAGCAGGAAATTTAAATTCTAAACAATGGATTAAGATATATGGAATAATAATCAAGAGGCTCTATGTTCAGAGATGTCGGTTGTCCTTAATTACTAGTTGCATTATATCATTAATACCATTGTGAAAACATGAAAGCATGAAATCTAGCACTTAAACAATAGGTTAAGATATATGGAATAATAATCAAGAGGATCTATGTTCATAGATCCTGGTTGTCCTTAATTACTGGTTGCATTATATCATTAACACTATTGTGAAACCATGAAAGAAGGAAATAATAAATCTAAACAAACTAATTCACAAATTACAAATATAAAAAACTAAGAAGTGTACTTAGCTCGGTGTGGGGGCCCTTCCAGCCTTTCCTCGCACATTGAAGGTAAACTCAGCTACTCAAGATTTCAAGCAATCAATCAACATGTAACACCATCAAAATATGATAGAACAAATCCTCTATTATGTCTTCAAGTCTCAAAGATAATAATAATAAGTCATACAAGTTCCAATGTCAAAGCCTTCAAAGTGTGAGGCTTAAATAGATGAAGCATCTAACAAAATGATCTAAAATGTCTCAAGTAATCATAAATATCCATATCCTATCATATAAAGTCGAATCCATCTATCATATCCATCCTAATCTAGAAAAATCCCATAAAATAAGAGTGTTGACCTAGTTTCTAGGGATCCTCCATAAGGACCGGTCCTATTTGACCGCCTTTGACTAAGCCTATTAAAGATCAATTTGACTGTATCAACAGGTGTAATATTACTCCTAGTTCTAGAGCTTTCTAGAAACATATCCAGCTCGAGCCCAAGTGTCCTGCACATATGCAAACCATCATGCTATTACGAGAATTTCTGCTATTGTCCAAAATTGCACTTAAATTCCAATTTTCACAAAAACATCTAATAATTGAAAAACATAAATTAAAAAAATTTATATGCATATTTAGGTCTATGTGAGGTGAATATGATGGTAAATGGATGGATAATGTAGCAAAATAAAATGTATTTCTTAAGAAAAAAGAGCTCAAAACAAGGCCCAACATCTCCCCCAAACTGAAGATCAAGCATGTCCTCATGCTTGTTGTTTCCTCTTTGACCATTGGAGTCTTGATGCTGATTCTATCCCTGATCTTGTAACCTCATGCTGTGCTGTGTGTAAAATAGAATCCATCTACTTACCCTGTTCTTCTTTATAGATGGAATTTTTTTACTTTTTGCTTCTCATACTTAACTTTCCAGGAGTTTTTCTCCTGAAGCCACTTGAAAGCCTATGTGTAGAGAAGATTGTTTTTGTTTTTCATTTTCTCCATCTCTTCACTAGTCTTCTCATTATCTTTAACCAATTTTTCATAGGTTAGTTTTTAATTTTCATTCTCTTCTTTCAAGTGTCTTTCCATGGTTCTGCTTATTTCTAAGCTGTCAGTAAGCTCTTTAACTCTAAAAAGATTATGATCTTCCCCTTTTGAATCTTTAGAAACTGAAATAGCTTCTACTTCATTGTTCTCAAATAAGGAATATTTATCTAAAGAATCCTCATAAACTTGTTTTTCCAATCTTTCAAGAACTTTAGTGGCCTATTTTCCAATAGGAGAAGTTTCCAAGATTTGGACCTCTGGTTCTACTGAATGTTTTCCCTTTTGCCTTCTAGGAATAGTCACAAAAGATGTTTCTTTTTCTAATACCATTGCTCCCTCCTGTTTCTTTGATCTTGTATATGGATAAAGAGATGTATCCATGATATTTATTGTTTCTTCTATGGGTTTAGTTTTGTTTTCCACAATCTGTTCTACAAACCCATTTTCTGCTAGGATATCCTCCCAACCTATCCTGTTAATCTTCAATTGATGATCTACAAGAATTTTAATAAGTCCTTGGTGAATGAATTGAGCTTATTTTGGTTTGGCTTCTGATTTAATGCTTTCTATCATTTTCATCAAACTCCTATAGAAGAAATAAGGAAAATTTATCCTTATGTCTCCCTTTATGTGTTGTAGTATCCTTACATGGTAAAGATGTACTACACTGAATCTAGTATCACAAGTGAAATATTTCTGAATTATTAACACCAATTCAGCCCATGGTTTAAACCATTCCCTTGGAATACCTTTTGACCTATCAAAGGAGCCTTTCCTATTTTAATCTAGGAAGAATGTCCACCATTTATCTCTAAAATGCAAACCTTTATGATATAACTCTCCTAAAAATAATAGATCTAATGCTTCAGAGATATATTCATGACTTAAAGAGATATGCATATTTCACACCATGGTTTCATTCTGTGTGAAGTTATTTACAAATTATTTTGTCACTCTCTCATTATGGCCTCTGAATTTTTGTAAAAACCCTATCAACCCTGACTGATAAAGTTTTTCCACAGTCTCCCTACTCCAGTGTTCTATTTGAAAATCCTTTGGCTCTGCTATGGAGGCCATTTGTTCTGAAAACCATTTAATGTGACCATCCCTTGTCATTAATTTCATTTTTCAAATAAAAATTAAACACTGAGTATAACTATGGTAGTAGGCTTACCTTTCTGCTTCATTGCTTTTGACAACCAACCAATTCTCCATCTCTTTTCTTTTGAAAAATGTACTCTTATTGTAATTAAACAAAAATAATTTGATAGGAAATGTTGCAAGAAAACATAATATATGTTTCTAATGTTACACCTTCTATTAATTCTCTATTTTCTCTTTAAAATCAATCTCTGTTTTGCAAATGAATTGGAAGGTATTCTCTTAAAAACATCCTCTGTTTTACAAAAGAATTGAACTGTGTAAATATATATATATATATATATACACACACAATAATTTTTCACTCCTTATTTCGTACAAAAATTTTCCAAAACACTTCATCCAAATTCACTGTATATTTATCAAAAGAAAATTCAATCATTTGCATAAAAAATTCATTGTAAATTGTCTTACTTCATTGCTCCTCAATTTTGTCTTTTGTCAAAAACACATTTATCTATCCTCCATTTTCTTCACAAGCTTATGTTCTAAATTTGTAGACTGAGTGTGTTTTTAAAACAATTCCACAACTAAACTAACAATTTTCTCATGCATTCGAATTGTAATTGCACTTATCTATTTTCTGTTTGAATTAAAACACTATGGAGGAGGATGTGTCGACCTTACCTTCTTCTGTGCACTTGCTTCTTTATGACTTCTCTCTGATCTTGTGGTCTTCTTCAGTTGAACTGGAATTTTTAAATCCATAACAAATCCATTAAAATCTTCTCTTTTACAAACTCATTCAAAAGAAAATTCGTGATTGACTGATGGCAGAGCATCTTTTAAAACTTTTCAACTCATTTGAATGCGGAATTTTTTACATGACAAACTTGCATATCGAAATAAATTCACTCCCTCTTTAACTCAGATCTTGATTGATTGATACAATCCCAAAATTCATTAAAACAATCAGTTCTTACCTCACTTCAGAGAATTCCGCTTTCTGTTGGATGGAACCGTTAATTTTTCTGGAATTCTGGCCATGAATAATTCTTATCACTCTGATTTCCCTTGCTCACGATATCTTTTGCTTCTCCTTCTACGTTTTCTCCTCTCAGCCTTCACAGATTATCTTTCCTTTACATTTTTCATAGTGGTCACAGATACCAGGACATGCTTGAATATGCAGTCCTTTTCCTTATTGAACCTTCCAATAGCGATGATGGTGACAAACTTTCTCTAGTACTTTTCTTTGAGTTTAAAAATGGCCGAAATGGCTTCCTATAGGAGCGAAAATGGATTACAAAAGAGCGGAAATGGTTTAGTGGAGATGGAAATGAGTTTGTCTTGTTTTACATAGCATTTTGTTTTTGAGTCTTCTACTCGTTCACTTAACTCTTTGACCGACCATACACATCCCTCTCTTTGACTGTCGTGCCTGTCCTTCTACATCCTATTCACATTTCACATTCATGGTATGTACATCTGATTGCTTGCAATGTTATCGTGCTCCATCACTAACCTTTGCCTCCATGCTTTGCATTTCCCATATCTTTTATGTGCCATCATTCCCATACTTTACATGTATTTGTATTGCATCATAATTTGTTTTGCATTACATGCATGCCATTATTACCATTCGTAGGCTTCATTCATTTCTTTGTATTTTTTTTCCATTGCGCTCACTATTTCATTTTGAATTGCGCCATATAGTTTTAAACTTTAGTATTGAACTTTTTGATTTTTAATTTTAAAAATTGACTACTGCAATAGTCAAGTTTTTAAAATTAATCCCTTATGGAGAATGCTAACCTTTTTTTTATGTTTTTTGTAGGTCTCTCAAAATTCTTCTTATGGGTTCAACTTGTGATCTCTTGTTTATCATCCTTTTTATTAAGAAATACATAGGGTAGGATATGGGCAGTGATATGAAATATTTCAAATGGTAATATACGGATAGGGTTAAATGATATGGCAGTGATATGAAATATTTAAAATGGTAATATATGGATAGGGTTAAATGATATAGGTAAGGAATATGAAATGTGGGTAATATTAGTGATGAAATGTAATGTAGGTAAAAGATGCATTAACTAGTATTTAAATTAGTTTATCAATTCTAGACTATTTTTGAAAAATATGAAAATTTAAGAGCAAAAATTTTTACTCATTGTACAGATGTACTCCCTTGTTGACATTTGATGATGATTGTCATTGTGTTTTTTTACGACGGCTCTTGTTGACTTGATATAGACTTTATTTCTTCATACATATTATTTGATTTTGAATTATTTTTCAGGTCCTTTTTGTGCAACTGCTATGATATTCTCAGGTTCCTTCTGATATGTAAAATTTTTCAGGTCCCTTTTTGGCGAAATTTCACAACAATGTTCAGGTCCCTACTGACAAATTGAAATTTTTAGGTCCCTTTCTGGCGTAATTTCACAATGATGTTCCATAATTGAAAATTTCTTCTGTCGTATTCAGGTCCCATTCTGCACAAGTCAAATGATATACCAGGTCCCTTTATGATTGTAGTTCATATTCTGTCTTCAAAAGCTGCTGAAAACTATTTTCATAGTTTTTTTTTATTTCACACCTTCCCCCAAACTGAGATTCTGACTTGTCCTCAAGTCTGAAAACTTTGGAGGGTAAATCTGCAAAAGTGTAAGTAAAGTAAGTAGAAAACAAAAATAGAAATCAAATTGGCCAAACAAGTTGGTTTTTCAATAGGAATTCATGTTTTTATTGTGTCAGTTTCCTGTATTTTCACAACCAAACTTTTTATTATTATTATTATTATTTTGTTTGTTATATATATATATATCTTTATGGATCATCTACTGGACTTTTGGAAAGCATATTACTATGCTGTCCCAATATTTCCAGATCAGAATCCATGGAAATTTTTCGTAGAAAATCTTCTTTGTTTATATTCTTATGATATATTTTTAGCCTATGTCCATTTACCAAAAATAATACAGATGATTCATCAATTGTTTTTATTTTGACTACTCCATTATCGTAGATTTCTTCAATCTCATATGGCCCAAGCCAATGAGTTGTAAATTTGGCTTTGAAATCTTTGAATTTGGAGTCGAACAAGGGTGCCTAATATCCTTTCTGAAAGAATTTATTATTGATAAATCGATCATGCCATTTAATCCATTGTTATTGGACAAGAGTAGTATGTTCGACTGCTTCTTGTCGAATCTGATCTAATTTGTTTAACTGCATAATCCTTTCTTGTTGTGCTTGTGACAATTCCATCCCCAACTATGCTGCTAGCTTGTATGTTTATATTTGAAACTCAATTGGTAATAGAACTTATTTTCCATATACTAACTGATATGAACTGAAACCAGTAGTATTTTTCCAAGTTATTCTATATGCCCATAATTCATCTTTCAATTTATCTGACCAATATTTTTTGTTCATGTTCATAGTTTTTGTGATAATACTTTCTAGAACTTTATTTGTAGATTCCACTTGTCCATTTTCTTGAGGATGATATGGTGTGGATTTTCTGTGTTTAATTTGGAAAGTCTTTGTAATTTCATGAAAACGTTTTGAAGTAAATTGTGCACCTTGGTCAGTCACTATTTTTCTAGGAACTCCATACCTGATAAATATTTCCTCATATAGAAAAGACGTAACTGTTTCTTCTATTTTCCGTACTAATGCCTTGGCCTCCACCCATTTAGTCACATAATCTGTACATACAAGAATGTATTTCTTTCCATTGGATGGAAGATTGATTGGTCCCACGAAATCTAAAGCCCACTGTTCAAATGGTTCAATAAGTACTTGTGGCTTTAATGTCATTTGATCTGACGCCACTGGTTTACCAATTTGTTGGCAGCTGTCACATCTTTTGACATAATTTCTAGAGTCCTTGAATATGGATGGCCAATAATAGCCAAGCTTCATCACTTTGTATGTCGTCCTTTTATCTACAGAATGGCCACCACAAGGTTCATCATGACAAGCATTCAAAATTTCAATAATTTCATCCTCCCTTACACATTTTCTAATAATTAAATTAGGACCAGTGTAAAATAGATCTCCATTAATCCATATAGATCTGTCTCTATCCCTAATTATTCTTCATTTTTGTTTACTTGTGTAATGAGATGGTAAGATATTAGATGATAAATAATTAGCTATATCTGCGAACCAAAGGGTTTTGACATTTATAGCAAATAAATGTTCATTTGGAAAATTGTCTGATACAGGATTAGGATCACCAGGTAAATTTAATATTGACAAAAAGTCAGCAACTTGGTTATCTTTTGTTGGTCAATCTTGGACAGTAATATTAAACTCTTGCATCAATAACGACCATCGATTTATTCTGCTATTTGTAATGGATTTGTTAATTAAGTATTTTAAAGTAGAATGATCCATATGAATATAAACTTGCTAACCTGTTATATAATGTCGAAATTTATTTACTGCATGTACAAAAACTAACATTTCTTTCTCTGTCATAGTATAATTTTATTTTGCTGGTGTTAAGTTTTTATTGATGAAGTATATAGTGTAATTGAATTGATTCTCTTTTTGTCCAAGTGATGCTCCAATAGCTGTATCAGATGCATCAGTTGAAATGTGAAATGGCAAACACCAATTGGGTCCTCGAAGAATGGGTGCAATTGATAAATTGTATTTTAATTTGTCAAATGCATATTGACATTTATTAGTCCACTTGAATTCTACATCTTTTGAAAGTAACTTGAATAATGGAAAATCTATTTTACTGAAATTTTGAATAAATCTCCTATAATAGCCTGCATAACCCAAGAAACTTCGAACCTCTTTTTGTGTTATAGGTGGTGTTAAATCCACAATGACCTGAATTTTTGCTGGGTCGACCTTAATTCCTGAAGAAGAAACATGGTGTCCCAACACTATTCCCTCAGTTAACATCATAAAACACTTTTCATTACTGAGTGATAGGTTTGTCTCAACGCATATTTTTAATAATTTTTCAAGATTATTTAAAAAATCATCATATGTTGTACCATAAACGGTACAATCATCCATGTAAACTTCCACACACTCATGAAACAAATCATCAAAAATAGCAAGAACTACTCTTTGAAAGGTAGCAAGTGCATTACATAAACCGAAGGTTAATACATTGTATGCATATGTTCCCCAAGGGCATGTGAATGTTCTCTTATCTTGATCTTCTAATGCTACTTTTATTTGATTATATCCACTAAACCCATCCAGAAAGGAGAAAATTTTCTTTTAACTAATGAATCTAACACTTGATCAATAAATGGTAAAGGAAAATGATCTTTTAATGTAGCTTTGTTAAGCTCTTTGTAATCAACAAAAATTCTCCATTTCCCATTTTTGTTAGGCACCACAACTAAAGGTGAGACCCATTGACTATCTGAAATAGGATAGATAAATCCAACTTGTAATAGTTTCTGTTATTCTTCTTTCACTATTTCTTTCATCATGGGATTCATTCGTCTTTGTGGTTGCCTAATAGGTTTTATTTCATTATCGGTATAAATGTGATGGATACATGTTTTTGGATGACTTCCGGGCATGTCTTTATAATCCCATGAAAAAGCTTTTGAATGTTTTTGCAATAATGTTATTAGCTTTTCCTCTTGTGATGATTGTAAATTGTTACCAATATTCAAATATCTTTGAGGAATAATTTCAATTATTTTTCTATTTGAATTGGTCATTGAATTTATAGGAAAAATGCTTTCGAATTTATTTTGCAATGATTGTATTGTGAAATTTTCTTGAAAATATTCATTTAGAAGATAACCAGTAGCTTCATATTGAGTCATCCTAAGCTGCTCTGAAAGACTTGGTTCTGAGATGAATAGATCTAATAAGTCCTCATTTTATTCCTCCTCTCTAAAATTATAAACTTGATTAAGACTAAGAACATGTTTAAATGTTTTTTGTTCATCTTCTTCAAGTAATGAAAATATAGGAGATTGAGCAGGATGATATAATGCGACATGCTTCCTTTCATATCCATGTGCAATAATCATGCTTCCTGATCTGCATCCAATGTAAGCATCTGCAGTGGCCAACCAGGGTTGGCCTAAAATTAAGGGATGCCCTTCCAAGTTTGTTTTTCGCTGCAAAATAAAAAATTCTACAGGATTTTCCCAAGAATCCAGTGAGACAATGATATCTTCTAGTATACCTTTTGGAACAACTTTGGATCTATCTGCAAGTTCTAAGATTGTAGTAGTAGCTCTAATGTTGTTCAGATTCAATTGTTTCATAGTCTCTGTTGTCATAAAATTGATAGCTACTCCCAAATCTATTAAACTGTTTAGTACTGAAAATTTGTTAATCGATATAGTAAACATAGGAATTCTTGGATCAACATATTTTTCAGTAGTCGTATTCTTAGACATGAGAGTTGATAGACTTCCAATTACCTGGATTATTGGTGGATCCTTCTTTCTTCTACCAGATTTATTTATGCATAATTCCTTTATTGTTTTTTCATATATTGGAATGTCCTTAATTGCATGCAATAAAAGAATTTTAACATATGTGTTTTTCAATTCATCCAGAATACTAAATTCAAGGAGAGAAATTGGAATGTTCTGTTGTATAAGTCTCTTCGTATATGGTGCAGTTTGTTTTATGATAGCCTTACCTTTTTGAATTTGTTTTTATGGTTGAGATTGTTCATTTTTTTCTCCTTGTTCTGTTTTTTCTTCAATTATTGGAGGAGAATCTTTTTGTAATACCTTCCCAGACCTTAGGTGGACATCCTCTATAGGAAGAATTGAATATGTAGGATAATATGTTGCCTCTTCCACATGATATGCTGGTCTATCCACCCTATTGCTTGGATTAGCTATTGGCTGAGCTGGTAATTGTGTTGGTCTAGGAGGTTATTGGTTAGTTAGCAGTTGAAGTTGCTACGGTTGAGTTAGCATTGGTGGATTTTGAGTTGGATATGGCATGGGTTATTGCTGTTGGAATTGTTGATATTGACGGAATGATTGTTGAGGATATGGTTGTTGATATTGATACTGTTGGTTATACATTTTATGTGGTGGTTGGTTTCCATAACCATATTCCCTCCAGCCTTGTGAAGGTTGGTTTTGATATTGTTGCGGTGGCCAAGCCTGCCATGGAATTGGTGTATTCCATGAATTTTGAGGATATTGAAAGTTTTGTTGAGGGAATTTTTGAGGCATTCTTGGCTGCCAAGTTCTTCTTGGTGCCATATAGTAGAGGGAATCTACTCCTTGTACTTCTTCCCCTTGCAATTATTTTAACTTTGGACATTTCTATATTGTATGATTTCCTGTGTGTAGTCCACATACTTGTATATTTTTCAAAGGACATTCCCTGAGTGGATGTTTTTGTCTACACTTTGGACAGAAAATTGCTAAGGCTTCATCTTGCTCTTATTTTCTCTTCATAGCTTTAAAACATCAACTTGTGTACCCAAAGTGCTTAAGGGAACTGTTTTAAAATTTTCTAATAGGCTTCCTATCTCTGCTCTTGTTACTGCATTTGCTGCAGACTTGGAAGCTTTTGATGAAATATCTATTTTCCCACTCTTAGCTTTTCCTCTAGAGTATTTTTGACATAATTGAGAAATTTCTTCAAATGGTAAATTAGAAATATCTCCTTTTCCCATTATATTAAGAATGTATAAATACTCATCTCTAATTCCCTTTAGAAAAATAGTGCGGATAGTATCTGGACTAAGACGTTGATGTTTGGACTTTTGCAAATTATACAGGAATCTCTCCAAATACTCTTCCAAACTTTCATCTTCCTGTTGGGACATTTTGAAAATGTCTTTTTTCGAGTCTCTATCCCTGCAGTAAGCTTGATACTTTTTAAGAAATATTTTCTTCATGTCTCCCAAGAAGCTATAGTGTGTTATCCTAATCCCATAAACCATTTTAACGCTGCATATTTTAAAGTAGTAGGAAAAAGTCGAAGTTTGTGTGTATCATCAGTATATCCATATCTTCTACACAAGATATCAAACTCAAACATAAATTCATCAAGATCTTCTGTTGACATTCCATAGAAATTTGGCAATATTGAAGGTGGAATATTTTTCATTTTTATTTCTTCTCCTAGTATTTCTCTTGCATCTAAAATAGGAAAACCAAAAGTAGTCTCCTTATAATTATTATCTTCTTGTTCATTTTCTTGTGTTCTTCGATTTTTGTTTTCTCTTCTTGCTTCTTCTTCTATTCTTCGAAGTGCTTCTGCTCTTCTATCTTCTGCAAATTTTCTTTTCGCTTCAATTCTTCTTTCTTCTTGTTGTTGTCTTCTCCATTCCCTTTGTTTTCTTCCATATTCTATTCTTTTTTCAGGAGTCATGTTGATTCTAGTTGATCTTCTCCCTCTTCAGCCATTTCGTGTTCAGATATTTGTAGTGTTTCAATAGGTTGATTTTGTACTTCTTCCCCTACAATTTTCTCAAGGACAAGTTGTTCTAGTTGTTCAATAGTTTCTTTTGTTGTTTATTTTATTTTTCCAAACAGAAGGAGGTTCTTTTGGTGATTTCTTTTTCTTTACCTCATAAGCTAACAAAATTTGTCTTTCAATTAAAGTTAATCTCTGTCCTGATCTTTGTTTCTCCTCTAACTCTTCTACAGTAGGTTTTCCAGCAACTGGTGTTGTTAATCCTGTGGATGAATGTGTGGTTGGAGGGTTTTGTTTCACAAATATACCTTTTTGATCTTTATCTCTAGGCATAAGAAAACATTAATTGCAATGAAAACTATGTTTTTGTTGTTTTTGGTGATTTTATGTTCTTTTTTTGTTTTATTTTTTTTTCTTCTTCCTATTCTGATCGTTTTGGAAATATGCTTCCCTGGCAACGGCGCCAAAATGTTGGGTCAATTTATTGTTGAAAATTAACGCAAGTATTTAATATCAATCCGGGTTGGTGAACTTAGAAGAATCCACAAAGTATATGGGTTTCAATCACAGTCAAATTTAAAAGACGAACTTATTGATGGTTAGTGAAATGCATATTACAAATATAAAAACTAACTTAATTAATTTCTAAACAATGGATTAAGATATATGGAATAGTAATCAAGAGGCTCTATGTTCAGAGATCCCGGTTGTCCTTAATTAATAGTTTCATTACATCGTTAATACCATTGTGAAAACATGAAATCAGGAAATCTAATACTAAACAATAGGTTAAGATATATGAATAATATTCAAGAGGCTCTATGTTTAGAGATCTCGGTTGTCCTTAATTATTGGTTGCATTATATCATTAACACTATTGCGAAATCATGAAAGCAGGAAATTTAACTTCTAAACAATGGATTAAGATATATGGAATAATAATCAAGAGGCTCTATGTTCATAGATCCCAGTTGTCCTTAATTACTGGTTGCATTATATCATTAATACCATTGTGAAAACATGAAAGAAGGAAGTCTAGCACTTAAACAATAGGTTAGGATATATGGAATAATAATCAAGAGGCTCTATGTTCAGAGATCCCGGTTGTCCTTAATTACTGGTTGCATTATATCATTAACACTATTGCGAAATCATGAAAGCGGGAAATAATAAATCTAAGTAAACTAATTCACAAATTACAGCTATAAAAACTAAGAAGTGTACTTAGCTCGGTGTGGGGGCCCTTCCACCCTTGCCTCGCACACTGAAGGTAAACTCAGCTACTCAAGACTTCAAGCAATCAATCAGCATGTAACAACATCAAAATATGATAGAAAAAATCCTCTATTATGTCTTTAAGTCTCAAAGATAATAATAATAAGTCATACAAGTTCCAATGTCAAAGCCTTCAAAGTGTGAGGCTTAAATAGATGAAGTATCTAAGAAACTAATAAAAAATGTCTCAAGTAATCATAAATATCCATATCCTATCATATCAAGTCGAATCCATCTATCATATCCATCATAATCTGGAAAAATCCCATAAAACAAGAGTGTTGACCTAGTTTCTAGGGATCCTCCATAAAGACTGGTCCTATTTGACCACCTTTGACTGAGCCTATTAAATCTCAATGTGACTGTATCAACAAGTGTATTGTTACTCCTAGTTCTCGAGCTTTCTAGAAACATATCCATCTCGAGCCCAAGTGTCCTACACATTTTCAAACCATCATGATATTACAAGAATTTCTGCTACTGTCCAAAATTGCACTTAAATTCCAATTTTCACAAAAACATCTAATAATTGAAAAACATAAATTAAATACCTATATATCTTTAGGTCTATGTGAGGTGAATATGATGGTAAATGGATGGATAATGTAACAAAATAAAATGTATTTCTTAAGCAAAAAGAGATCAAAACAAGGCCCAACATCTCCCCCAAACTGAAGATCAAGCATGTCATCATGCTTGTTGTTTCCTCTTTGACCTTTGGAGTCCTGATGCTGATCCTATCCTTGATCTTGTAACCTCATGCTTTGCTATGTGAAAAATAGAATCCATGTCCTTACCCTGTTCTTCTTTATAGATGGAAGTTTTCACTTTCTACTTCTCATACTTAGCTTTCCAGGAGTTTTTCTCGTGAAGCTACTTGAAAGCCTGTGTGCAGAGAAGATTGTTTTTGTTTTTCATTTTCTCCATCTCTTCAATAATCTTCTCATTATATTTAACCAATTTTTCATTGGTTAGTTTGTAATTTTTTTTCTCTTCTTTCAAGTGTCTTTCCATGATTCTGCTTATTTCTAAGCTGTCAGTAAGCTCTTTAACTCTAAAAAGATTTTGATCTTCCCCTTTTGAATCTTTAGAAACTGAAATAGCTTCTACTACATTTTTCTCAAAGTAGGAATATTTATCTAAAGAATCCTCATAAACTTGTTTTTCCAATATTTCAAGAATTTCAGTGGCCTGTTTTCTAATAGGAGAAGTTTCCAATATTTGGACCTCTGGTTCTACTGAATGTTTTCCCTTTTGCCTTCTAGTAATAGTCACAAAAGATGTTTCTTTTTCTAATACCATCGCTCCCTGCTGTTTCTTTGATCTTGTAGATGGATAAAGATATGTATGCATGCTATTTCTTGTTTCTTATATGGGTTTAGTTTTTTTTTCCACAATCTGTTCTACAAACCCATTTTCTGCTAGGAGATCCTCCCAAACTATCCCGTTAATCTTCAATTGATGATCCACAAGAATTTTAATAAGTCCCTGGTGAATGGACTGAACTTCTTTTGGTTTGGCTTCTGATTTAATGCTTTCTATCATTTTCATCAAACTCTTGTAAAAGAAATAAGGAAAATTTATCCTTATGTCTCCCTTTATGTGTTGTAGTATCCTTACATGGTAAAGATGTACTACACTGAATCTAGTATCACAAGTGAAATATTTATGAATTATTAACACCAATTCATCCCATGGTTCATTAAACCATTCCCTTGGAATACCTTTTGACCTGTCAAATGAGCCTTTCCTATTTTTATCGAGGAAGAATGTCCACCCTTTATCTCTAAAATGCAAACCTTTATGATATAACTCTCCTAAAAATGATAGATCTAATGCTTCAGAGATATATTCAGGACTTAAGAAGATATGCATATTTCACACCATGGTTTCATTCTGTGTGAAGTTCTTTACAAATTCTTTTGTCACTCTCTCATTATGGCCTCTGAATTTTTGTAAAAACCCTATCAACCCTGACTAATAAAGTTTTTCCACAATCTCCCTACTCCAGTGTTCTATTTTGGCTCTGAACTAGAGGCCATTTGTTCTGAAAACCATTTAATGTGACCATCCCTTGTCATTAATTTCATTTTGCAAATAAAAATTAAACATTGAGTATAACTGTGGTAGTAGGCTTACCTTTCTGCTTCACTGCCGTTGACAACCATCCAATTCTCTGTCTCTTTTCTTTTGAAAAATGTACGCTCACTGTAATTAAAAAAAAAGAATTTGATAGGAAATGTTGCAAGAAAACATAATATATGTTTCTAATGTTACATCCTCCATTAATTCTCTGTTTTGCAAATGAATTGGAAGGTATTCTCTTAAAAACATCCTCTATTTTGAAAATGAATTGAAAGGTATTCTCTTAAAAAATCCTCTATTTTACAAAAGAATTGAACTGTATAAAAAAAAAACAAAATTATACACAATAATTTTTTACTCCTTATTTAATACAAAAATTTTCCAAGACACTTCATCCAAATTCACTGTATATTTATCAAAAGAAACTTCAATCATTTGCATCAAAAATTCATTGTAAACTGTCTTACTTCATTGCTCCTCAATTTTGTCTTTGTCAAAAACACATCTATCTTTCCTCCATTTTCTTCATAAGCTCATGTTCTAATTTTGTAGACTGAGTGTGTTTTTAAACCAATTCCACAACTGAACTAACAATTTTCTCATGCATTAAAATTGTAATTGCACTTCTTTGTTTTCTGTTTGAATTAAAACACCGTGGAGGAGGATGTGTCGACCTTACCTTCTTCTATGCACTTTCTTCTTTATGACTTCTTTCTGATCTTGTGGTCTTCTTCAATTGAACTGGAGTTTTTAAATCCATAACAAATCCATTAAAATCTTCTCTTTTACAAACTCATTCAAAAGAAAATTCCTGATTGACTGATGGTAGAGCATTTTTAAAACTTGTCAACTCGTTTTAAAATCATTTGAATGCAGAATTTGTTACATGA
Organism: Pinus albicaulis; assembly: GCA_034641835.2. Lineage (NCBI taxonomy): Eukaryota > Viridiplantae > Streptophyta > Pinopsida > Pinales > Pinaceae > Pinus > Pinus albicaulis. The sequence continues at coordinate 810,314,412 of CM076582.1, forward strand.
AAGACTTTCATATCGAAATAAATTCACTCCCACTTTAACTCAGAGCTTGATTGATTGATAAAATCCCGAAATTCATTAAAATAATCAGATCTTACCTCACTTCAGAGAATTCGGCTTTCTGTTGGATGGCACCGTTAATTTTTCCGGAATTTTGGCAGTGAATACTTTTTATCACTCTGATTTCCCTTGCTCACTATATCTTTCACTTCTCCTTCTGCATTTTCTCCTCTCGACCTTCACAACTTATCTTTCCTTTACATTTTTCATAGTGGTCATTGATACCAGTACGTGCATGAATACACACTCCTTTTCCTCACTGAGCCTTCCAATGGCGATGATGGTGACAACCTTTATCCAGTACTGTTCTCTGAGTTTAAAAATGGCCGAAATGGCTTCCTAGAGGAGCGAAAATGGCTTACAACAAAGCGGAAATGGTTTAGCAGAGACAGAAATGAGTTTGTTTTATTTTACACAACATTTTGTTTTTGAATCTTCTACCCATTCACTTAACTCCTAGACCGACCATGCACGTCCCTCTCTTTGACTGTCATGTCTGTCCTTCTGCATCCTATTCATGTTTCACAATCATGGTATGTACATCTGATTGCTTGCAATGTTATCATGCTCCATCATTAACCTTTGCCTCCATGCTTTGAATTTCCCATACCTTTTATGCGCCATCATTCCCATACTTTGTGTGTATTCATATTGCATCATAATTTGTTTTGCATTACATGCATGCCTTTATTACCATTCGTAGGTTGCATTCATTTCTTTGTATTTTTTTTCCATTGTGTTCACTATTTCATTTTGAATTGCGCCATATAGTTTTAAACTTTAGTATTGAACTTTTTTATTTTTAATTTTAAAAATTGACTAATGCGATAGTCAAGTTTTTAAAATTAATCCCTAATGGAGAATGCTAACCTTTGTTTTATGGTTTTTGTAGGTCTCTCAAAATTCTTCTTATGGGTTCAACTTGTGATCTCTTGTTTATCATCCTTTTTATTAAGAAATACATAGGGTAGGATATGGGTAGTGATATGAAATATTTCAAATGGTAATATATTGATAGGGTTAAATGATATGGTAGTGATATGAAATATTTAAAATGGTAATATATGGATAGGGTTAAATGATATAGATAAGTAATATGAAATGTGGGTAATATTAGTGATGAAATGTAATGTAGGTAAAAGATGCATTAACTAGTATTTAAATTAGTTTATCAATTATAGACTATTTTTGAAAAATATGAAAATTTAAGAGCACAAATTTTTACTCACTGTACAGATGTACTCCCTTTTTGACGTTTGATGATGATTTTCATTGTGTTTTTTTACGACGACTCTTGTTGAATTGATATAGAATTTATTTCTTCATACATATTATTTGATTTTGAATTATTTTTTAGGTCCTTTTTGTGCAAGCTTCTATGATATTCTCAGGTTCCTTCTGATATGTTAAATTTTTCAGGTCCCTTTTTGGCGAAATTTCACAACAATGTTCAGGTCCCTATTCACAAATTGGAATTTTCAGGTCCCTTTCTGGCGTAATTTCACAATGATGTTCCATAATTGAAAATTTCGTGTGTCACATTCAGGTCCCATTCTGCACAAGTCAAATGATATACCAGGCGCCTTTATGACTGTATTTCATATTCTGTCTTCAAAAGCTGCTGAAAACTATTTTCATAGTTTTTTTTTTTATTTCACACCTTCCCCCAAACTAAGATTTTGACTTGTCCTATGGTCTGAAAAATTTGGAGGGTAAATCTACAAAATTTTAAGTAAAGTAAGCGAAAAACAAAAATAGAATTCAAATTGGCCAAACAAGTTGGTTTTCCAATAGGAATACGAGTTTTTATTGTGCCATTTTCCTGGATTTTCACAACCAAACTTATTTTATATATATATATATATATATATATATATATATATATATATATATATATATATATATATATATATATATATATATATATATATCTTTATGGATCATCTACTGGACTTTTGGAAAGCATATTACTATGCTGTCCCAATATTTCCAGATCAGAATCCATGGAAATTTTTCGTAGAAAATCTTCTTTGTCTATAGGCTTTTGGTAAACTTTTAGCCTATGACAATTTATCACAAATGATACAGATGATTCATCAATTTTTTTTATTTTTATTACTCCATTATCATAGATTTGTTCAATCTCATATGGCCCAAGCCAATGAGTTGTAAATTTGGCTTTGAAATCTTTGAATTTGGAGTCGAACAAGAGTGCCCAATATCCTTTCTAAAATAATTTATTCTTGATAAATTGATCATGTCATTTAATCCATTTTTCTTAGACTAGAGTAGTATGTTCGACTTCTTGTTGTCGAATCTCATATAATTTGTTTAACTACATAAACCTTTCTTGTTGTGCTAGTGACAATTCCATCCCTAACTCTACTACTAGCTTGTATGTTTGTATTTGAAACTCAATTGGTAATAGAACTTCTTTTCCATATACTAACTGATATGGACTGAAACCAGTAGTATTTTTCCAAGTTATTCTATATGCCCATAATGAATCTTTCAATTTATCTAACCAATATTTTCTATTCATGTTCACAGTTTTTGTCATAATACTTTCTAGAACTTTTTTGTAGATTCCACTTGTCCATTTGCTTGAGGATGATATGGAGTGGATTTTCTGTGTTTGATTTGGAAAGTATTTGTAATTTTATGAACAAATTTTGATGTAAATTGTGCACCTTGGTCAACCACTATTTGTCTAGGAACTCCATACCTGACAAATATTTCTTCATATAGAAAAGACGTAACTGTTTCTTCTATTGCCCGTACTACTGCCTTGGCCTCCAGCCATTTAGTCACATAATCTGTACATACAAGAATGTATTTATTTCCATTGGATGGAGGATTGATTGGTCCCACGAAATCTAAAGCCCACTGTTCAAATGGTTCAATATGTACTTGTGGTTTTAATGGCATTTGATCTGATGCCACTCATTTACCAATTTGTTGGCAGCTGTCACATATTTTGACATAATTTCTGGAGTCCATGAATATGGATGGCCAATAGTAGTCAAGCTTCAAAACTTTGTATGCCGTCCTTTTATCGACAAAACAGCCACCACAAGGTTCATCATGACAGGCTTTCAAAATTTCAATTATTTCATCCTCCCTTACACATTTTCTAATAATTAAATCAGGACCAGTGTAAAACATATCTCCATTGATCCAACTATATCTGGAACTATCTATAATTATTATTCATTTTTGTTTGCTTGTGTAATGAGATGGTAAGATATTAGATGATAAATAATTATCTATATCTGCGAACCAAAGGGTTTTGACATTTATAGCAAATAAATGTTCATCTGGAAAATTGTCTGATACAGGATTAGGATCACCAGGTAGATTTAATCTTAACAAAAATTCAACAACTTGGTTATCTTTTCCTGGTCAATCTTGGACAGTAATATTAAACTCTTGCATCAATAACAGCCATCGAGCTATCCTGCTATTTGTAATGGATTTTTTCATTAAATATTTTATAGCAGAATGATCCGTATAAATATAAAATTGATAAGTTGTTATATAATGTTGAAATTTATTTATTGCATGTACAACAGCTAACATTTCTTTCTCTTTCACATTATAATTCAATTCTGCTGGTGTTAATTTTTTATTGATGAAATATATAGCGTAATTGAATTGACTCTCTTTTTGTCCAAGTGATGCTCCAATAACTGTATCAGATGCATCAGTTGAAATGTGAAATGGAAAGGACCAATTGGGTCCTCGAAGAATGGGTGCAATTGAAAAATTTTGTTTTAATTTTTCAAATGCATATTGACATTTATTAGTCCATTGGAATTCTACATCTTTTGAAAGTAACTTGAATAATGGAAAAGATATTTTACTGAAATTTTGAATAAATCTCCTATAATAGCCTACATAACCCAAGAAACTTTGAACCTCTTTTTGTATTATAGGTGGTGTTAAAGCCACAATGACTTGAATTTTTGTCGGGTGCACCTTAATTCCCGAAGAAGAAACATGGTGTCCCAACACTATCCCCTCAGTTAACATCATAAAACACTTTTCATTACTGAGTGATAGGTTTGTCTCAATGCATCTTTTTAATACTATTTCAATTTTATTTAAACAATCATCATATGTTGTACCATACATGGTAAAATCATCCATGTTAACTTCCACACACTCATGAATCAAATCAACAAAAATAGCAAGAACTGCTCTTTGAAAGGTAGCAGGTGCATTACATAAACCGAAGGGTAATACATTGTATGCATATGTTCCCCAAGGGCATGTGAATATTATCTTATCTTGATCTTCTAATGCTATTTTTATCTGATTATATCCACTAAACCCATCCAGAAAGGAGAAAAATTTCTTTCCAGCTAATGAATCTAACACTTGATCAATAAATGGTAACGGAAAATGATATTTTAATGTAGCTTTGTTAAGCTCTTTGTAACAACACAAATTATCCATTTCCCATTTTTCTTAGGCACCATAACTAAGGGTGAGACCCATTGACTATCTGAAATAGGATAGATAAATCTGACTTATAATAGTTTCTGTAATTATTCTTTCACTATTTCTTTTATCATGGGATTCATTCGTCTTTGTGGTTGCCTAAGAGGTTTGCTTTCATTATTAGTATAAATGCGATGGATACATGTTTTTGGATGAATTCCCGGAATGTCTTTATAATCCCAGGCAAAAGCTTTTGAATATTTTTGCAATAATGTTATTAACTTTTCCTCTTGTGATTATTGTAAATTGTTACCAATATTCAAATATCTTTGAGGACTAATTCAATGATTTTTCTATTTGAATTGGTAATTGAATTTATAGGAAAAATGATTTCGAATGTATTTTGCAATGATTGTATTGTGTAATTTTCCTGAAAGCATTCATTTAGAAGATAACTAGCAGCTTCATATTGAGTCATCCTAAGCTACTCTGAAAGATTTGGTTCTGAGATGAATAGATCTAATAAGTCCTCATTTTCTTCCTCCTCTCTAAAATTGTAAAATTGATTAAGACTAAGAACAGGTTTAAATGTTTGTTGTTCATCTTCTTCAAGTAATGAAAATAGAGAAGGAGATTGAGCACGAGGATATAATGTGACATGTTGCCTTTCATCTCCATGTGAAATAATCATGCTTCATGATCTGCATCCAATGTAAGCATCTGCAGTGGCCAACCAGGGTCGGCCTAAAATTAAGGGATGCCCTCCCAAGTTTTTTTTTGGCTACAAAATAAAAAAGTCTACAGGATATTCCCAAGAATCCAGTGAGACAATGATATCTTCTAGTATACCTTCTGGAACAACTTTGGATCCATCTGCAAGTTCTAAGACTGTAGTAGTAGGTCTAATGTTGTTCAGATTCAATTGTTTCATGGCATCTGTTGTCATAACATTGATAGCTGCCCCCAAATCTATTAAAGTGTTTGGTATTGAAAATTTTTTAATCAATATAGTAACCATAGGAATTCCTGGATCAACATATTTTTCAATAGTCGTATTCTTAGAGATGAGAGTTGATAGACTTCCAATTACCTAGATTGTTGGTGGATCCTTCTTTCTTCTACCAGATTTCTTTATGCATAATTCCTTTATTGTTTTTGCATATATTGGAATGTCTTTAATTGCCTACAATAAAGGAATTTTAACATATGTGTTTTTCAATTCATCTAGAATACTAAATTCAGGGAGAGATATTGGAATGCTCTGTTGTATAAGTCTCTCCAGATATGGCGGAGTTTGTTTCATGATAGCCTTACCTTCTTGAATTTTTTTTTCTGGTTGAGATTGTTCATTTTGTTCTCCTTGTTCTGTTTGTTATTCAATTATTGGAGGAGAATATTTTTGTAATACCTTGCCAGACCTTAGGTGGACATCCTCTATAGGAAGAATTGAATATGTAGGATAATATGTTGCCTCTTCCACATGATATGCTGGTCTATCCACCTTATTTCTTAGATTAGCTACTGGCTGAGCTGGTAATTATGTTGGTCTAGGAGGTTGTTGGTTAGTTGGCAGCTGAAGTTGTTGCGGTTGAGTTAGCATTGGTGGATTTTGAGTTGGATATGGCATGGGTTGTTACTGCTGGAATTGTTGATATTGAGGGAATGATTGTGGAGGATATGGTTGTTGATATTGATACTGCTGGTTATACATTTGTTGTGGTGGTTGGTTTCCATAACCATATCCCCTCCAACCTTGTGAAGGTTGGTTTTGATATTGTTGTGGTGGCCAAGCCTGCCATGGCATTGGTGTATTCCATGTATTTTGAGGATATTGAAAGTTTTGTTGAGGGAATTGCTGAGGTATTCTTGGCTGCCAAGGTATTCTTGGTGCCATATAGTAGAGGGAATCTACTCCTTGTACTTCTTCCCCTTGTAATTCTTTTACTTTGGAAATTTCTCTATTGTATGATTTTTTGTGCGTAGTCCACATACTTGTATATTTTGCAAAGGGCATTCCCTGAGTGGGTGTTTTTGTCTACACTTTGGACAGAAAATTGCTAAGGCTTCATCTTGCTCTTATTTTCTCTTCTTAGCTTTTAAAAAATCAACTTGTGTACCTAAAGTGCTTAAGAGATCTATTTTAAAATTATCTAGAAGGCTTCCTATCTCTGCTCTTGTTACTGCACTTGCTGCAGACTTGGAAGATTTTGATGAAATATCTCTTTGCCCACTCTTAGCTTTTCCTCTAGAGTATTTTTGACATAATTCAAAAATTTATTCAAATGGTAAATTAGAAATATCTCCTTTTCCCATTATATTAAGAATTTCTAAATACTCATCTCTAATTCCCTTTAGAAAAATAGTGTGGATAGTATCTAGACTAAGAGAATGATGTTTGGAATTTTGCAAATTATACAGGAATCTCTCCAAATACTCTTTCAAACTTTCATCTTCTTGTTGGGACATTCTAAAAATGTCTTCTTTCAAGTCTCTAGCCCTGCAGTAAGTTTGATACTTTTTAAAAAATATTTTCTTCATGTCTTCCCAAGAAGCTATAGTGTGTTCTCCTAATCCCATAAACCATTTTAAGACTGCAACATTTAAAGTAGTAGGAAAAAGTCGAAGTTTGTGTGTATCATTAGTATATCCATATGTTCCACACAAGATATCAAACTCAAACATAAATGCATTAGGATCTTCTGTTGACATTCCATAGAAATTTTGCAATACTGAAGGTGGAATATTTTTCATTTTGATTTCTTCTCCTATTATTTCTCTTGCATATGAAATAGGGAAACCAAAATTAGTCTCCTTACCATTATTATATTCTTGTTCATTTTCTTGTGTTCTTTGATTTTGGTTTTATCTTCTTGCTTCTTCTTCTATTCTTCGAAGTGCCTCTGCTCTTCTATCTTCTGCAGCTTTTCTTTCTGCTTCAATTCTTCTTTCTTCTTGTTGTTGTCTTCTCCATTCCCTTTGTTGTCTTTCATATTCTATTCTTTGTTCAGGAGTCATGTTGATTCTAGTTGATCCTTCTCCTTCTTCAGCCATTTCGTGTTCACAGATTTGTAGTGTTTCAATAGGTTGATTTTGTACTTCTTTCACTACAATTTTCTCAAGGACAGGTTGTTCTAGTTGTTCGGCAGTTGGTTTGGTTGTTTCTTTTTGTTTCCAAATAGAAGGAGGTTATTTTGTTGATTTCTTTTTCTTTACCTCATAAGCTAACAAAATTTGTCTTTCAATTAAAGTTAATCTCTGTCCTGATCTCTGTTTCTCCTCTAACTCTTCTACAATAGGTTTTCCAACAACTGGTGTTGTTAATCTTGTGGATGAATGTGTCGTTGGGGGGTTTTTTTTCACAAATATACCTTTTTGATCTCTATCTCTAGGCATAAGAAAACATTACTTGAAATGAAAACTATGTTTTTTTTTGTTTTTGTGTTTTATTTTTTTTTCTTCTTCCTATTCTGACCGTTTTGGAAATATGCTTCCTCGGCAACGGCGCCAAAATGTTGGGTCAATTTACTGTTGCAAATTAACGCAAGTATTTAATATCAATCTGGGTTGGTGAACTTAAAGGCATCCCCAAAGTATATGGGTTTCAATCACAGTCAAATTTAGAGGATTAACTTATTGATGTTTAGTGAAATGCATATTACAAATATAAAAGCAAACTTAATTAATTTCTAAACAATGGATTAAGATATATGGAATAATAATCAAGAGGCTCTATGTTCAGAGAACCTAGTTGTCCTTAATTACTGGTTTCAGTACATCGTTAATACCATTGTGAAAACATGAAAGAAGGAAATATAATACTAAACAATAGGTTAAGATATATGGAATAATAATCAAGGGGCTCTATGTTCAGAGATCCCGGTTGTCCTTAATTACTAGTTGCATTATATCATTAACACTATTGCAAAATCATGAAAGCAGGAAATTTAACTTCTAAACAATGGATTAAGATATATAGAATAATAATCAAGAGGCTCTATGTTCAGAGATCCCAGTTTTCCTTAATTACTGGTTGCATTATATCATTAATACCATTGTGAAAACATGAAAATAGGAAATCTAGCACTTAAACAATAGGTTAAGATATATGGAATAATAATAAAGAGGCTCTATGTTCAGAGATCCCAGTTGTCCTTAATTACTGGTTGCATTATATCATTAACACTATTGCGAAATCATGAAAGCAGGAAATAATAAATCTAAGAAAACTAATTCACAAATTACAGCTATAGAAACTAAGAAGTTTACTTAGCTCGATGTGTGGGCCCTTCCACCCTTGCCTCGCACACTGAAGGTAAACTCAGCTACTTAAGAATTCAAGAAATCAATCAGCATGTAACATCATCAAAATATGATAGAACAGATCCTCTATTATGTCTTCAAGTCTTAAAGATAATAATAATAAGTCACAAGTTCCAATGTCAAAGCCTTCAAAGTGTGAGGCTTAAATAGATGAAGTATCTAAGAAACTGATCTAAAATGTCTCAAGTAATCATAAATATCCATATCCTTTTATATCAAGTTGAATCGATCTATCATATCCATCATAATCTGGAAAAATCCCATAAATTAAGAGTGTTGACCTAGTTTCTAGGGATCCTCCATAAAGACTGGTCCTATTTGACCGCCTTTGACTGAGTCTATTAAAGCTCAATTTGACTGTATAAATAGGTGTACTATTACTCCTAGTTCTCGATCTTTCTAGAAACATATCCAGCTTGAGCCCAAGTGTCCTGCACATATGAAAACCATCATGCTATTACAAGAATTTCTGTTGCTATCCAAAATTGCACTTAAATTCCAATTTTCACAAAAACATCTAATAATTGAAAAACATAAATTAAATACCTGTATATGCATATTTAGGTCTATGTGAGGTGAATCTGATGGTAAATGGATGGATAATGTAGCAAAATAAAATGTATTTCTTAAGCAAAAGGAGATCAAAACAAAGCCCAACATCTCCCCCAAACTGAGGATCAAGCATGTCATCATGCTTGCTGTTTCCTCTTTGACCTTTGGAGTCCTGATGCTGATCCTATCCCTGATCCTGTAACCTCATGATGTGCTGTGTGAAAAATAGAATCCATGTCCTTACCCTGTTCTTCTTTATAGATGGAAGTTTTTACTTTCTGCTTCCCATACTTAGCTTTCCAGGATTTTTTCTCCTGAAGCCACTTGAAAGTCTATGTGTAGAGAAGATTGTTTTTGTTTTTCATTTTCTCCATCTCTTCACTAATATTCTCATTATCTTTAACCAATTTTTCACTGGTTAGTTTTTATTTTTCATTCTCTTCTTTCAAGTGTCTTTCCATGATTCTGCTTATTTCTAAGCTATTAGTAAGCTCTTTAGCTCTGAAAATATTTTGATCTGCCCCTTTTGAATGTTTAGAAACTGAAGCAACTTCTACTTCATTGTTCTCAAATAAGGAATCTTTATCTAAAGAATCCTCATAAACGTTTTTTTCCAATCTTTCAAGAATTTCAGTGGCCTGCTTTCTAATAGGAGAAGTTTCCAAGATTTGGACCTCTAGTTCTACTAAATGTTTTCCCTTTTTCCTTCTAGGATTAGTCACAAAAGATGTTTCTTTTTCTAATACCATTACTCCCTGGTTTAGTTTTGTTTTCCACAATCTGTTCTACAAACCCATTTTCTGCTAGGAAATCCTCCCAAACTATCCCGTTAATCTTCAATTGATGATATAAAAGAATTTTAATGAGTCCCTGGTGAATGAATTGAACTTCTTTACGTTTTGATTGTGATTTAATGCTTTCTATCATTTTCATCAAACTCCTGTAGAAGAAATAAGGAAAAATTATCCTTATGTCTCCCTTTATGTGTTGTAGTATCCTTACATGGTAAAGATGTACTACACTGAATCTAGTATCACAAGTGAAATATTTATGAATTATTAACACCAATTCAGCCCATGGTTCATTAAATCATTCCCTTGGAATAACTTTTGACCTGTCAAAGGAGCCTTTCCTATTTTTATCTAGGAAGAATGTCCACCCTTTATCCCTAAAATGAAAACCTTCATGATATAACACTCCTGAAAATGATAGATCTAATGCTTTAGAGATATATTCAGGACTTAAAGAGATATGCATATTTCCCACCATGGTTTCATTCTGTGTGAATTTTTTTTACAAATTATTTTGTCACTCTCTCATTATGGGCTCTGAATTTTTGTAAAAACCCTATCAACCCTGACTGATAAAGTTTTTCCACAGTCTCCCTACTCCAGTGTTCTATTTCAAAATCCTTTGGCTTTGCTCTGGAGGCCATTTGTTCTGAAAACCATTTAATGTGACCATCCCTTGTCATTAATTTCATTTTGCAAATAAAAATTAAACATTGAGTACAACCGTGGTAGTATGATTACCTTTCTGCTTCTCTGCTTTTGACAACCTACAAATTCTCTGTCTATTTTCTTTGGAAAAATATACTCTTACTGTAATTAAACAAAAAGAATTTGATAGGAAATTTTGCAATAAAACATAATATATGTTTCTAATGTTATACCTTCTATTAATTCTCTGTTTATCATTAAAATCAATCTCTGTTTTGCAAATGAATTGGAAGGTATTCTCTTAAAAACATCATCTTTTTTGCAAATGAATTGGAAGGTATTCTCTTAAAAACATCCTCTGTTTTACAAAAGAATTGAACTGTGTAAAAATAAAATAAAAAACTATACACAGTAATTTTTCACTCCTTATTTCATACAAAATTTTTCCAAAACACTTCATCCAAATTCGCTGTATATTTATCAAAAGAAACTTCAATCATTTGCATCAAAAATTCATTGTAAACTGTCTTACTTCATTGCTCCTCAATTTTGTATTTTGTCAAAAACACATCTATCTATCCTCCATTTTCTTTACAAGATTTTGTTCTAAATTTGTAGACTGAGTGTGTTTTTAAAATAATTCCACAACTAAACTAACAATTTTCTCATGCATTCGAATTGTAATTGCACTTATCTGTTTTCTGTTTGAATTAAAACACTGTGGAGGAGGATGTGTCGACCTTACCTTCTTCTATGCACTTTTTTCTTTATGAATTCTCTCTGATATTGTGGTCTTCTTCAGTTGAAATGGAGTTTTTAAATCCATAAAAAATCCATTAAAATCTTCTCTTTTACAAACTCATTCAAAAGAAAATTCGTGATTGACTAAAGGCAGAGCATTTTTAAAACTTGTCAACTCGTTTTTAAATCATTTGAATGCAGAATTTGTTACATGACAGACTTGCATATCGAAATAAATTCACTCCCTCTTTAACTCAGAGCTTGATTGATTGATACAATCCCGAAATTCATTAAAACAATCAGATCTTACCTCGCTTCAGAGAATTCCACTTTCTTTTGGATGTCATTGTTAATTTTTTCAGAAATTTGGCCGTGAATACTTCTTATCACTCCGATTTCCATTTCTCACTATAGATTTTGCTTCTCCTTCTGTGTTTTCTCCTCTCAGCCTTCACAACTTATCTTTCCTTTACATTTTTCACAGTGTTCATAGATACCAGGACGTGCTTGTATACGCACTCATTTTCCTCACTGAGCCTTCCAATGGCGATGATGGTGACAACCTTTCTCCAGTACTATTCTCTGAGTTTAAAAATGGTTGAAATGGCTTCCTACAGGAGTGAAAATGGCTTACAACAGAGCGGAAATGGTTTAGCAGAGATGGAAATGAGTTTGTTTTGTTTTACACAACGTTTTGTTTTTTAATCTTCTACCCGTTCACTTAACTCTTTGACCGACCATGCACGTCCCTCTCTTTGACTGTCGTGCCTATCCTTCTACATCCTATTCATGTTTCGAATTCATGGTATGTACATCTGATTTCCTGCTATGTTATCGTGCTCCATCATTAACCTTTGCCTCCATGCTTGGCATTCCCCATACCTTTTATGCGCCATCATTCCTATACTTTGCGTGTATTCGTATTGCATCATAATTTGTTTTGCATTACATGCATGCCATCATATATATGCATGCCATTATTACCATTCGTAGGTTGCATTCATTTCTTTGTATTGTTTTTCCATTGCGCTCACTATTTCATTTTGAATTGTGCCATATAGTTTTAAACTTTAGTATTGAACTTTTTTTATTTTTAATTTTAAAAATTGACTAATGCAATAGTCAAATTTTTAAAATTAATCCCTTATGGAGAATGCTAACCTTTGTTTTATGGTTTTTGTAGGTCTCTCAAAATTTTTCTTATGGGTTCAACTTGTGATCTCTTGTTTATCATCATTTTTATTAAGAAATACATAGGGTAGGATATGGGTAATGATATGAAATATTTCAAATGGCAATATATGGATAGGGTTAAATGATATGGTAGTGATACGAAATATTTCAAATGGTAATATATGGATAGGGTTAAATGATATAGGTAAGGAATATGAAATGTGGGTAATATTAGTGATGAAATGTAATGTAGGTAAAAGATGCATTAACTAGTATTTAAATTAGTTTATCTATTCTAAATTATTTTTGAAAAATATGAAAATTTAAGAGAAATTTTTTTTACTCACTGTACATATGTACTCCCTTGTTGATGTTTGATGATGATTGTCATTGTGTTTTTTTACAACGACTTTTGTTGACTTGATATAGACTTTATTTCTTAATACATATTATTTGATTTTGAATTATTGATCAGGTCCTTTTTGTGCAAGCTCCTATGATATTCTCAGATTCCTTCTGATATGTTAAATCTTTTAGGTCCCTTTCTGGCGAAATTTCACAACAATGTTCAGGTCCCTACTGAAAAATTGAAAATTTCAAGTCCCTTTCTGGCGTAATTTCACAATGATGTTCCATAATTGAAAATTTCGTCTGTTGCATTCAGGTCCCATTCTGCACAAGTTAAATGATATACTAGGTCCTTTTATGACTGTAGTTCATATTCTGTCTTCAAAAGCTGCTAAAAAATATTTTCATAGTTTTATTTATTTCACACCTTCCCCCAAATTGAGATTCTCACTTGTCCTCAAGTCTGAAAAATTTGGAGGGTAAATCTGCAAAAGTGTAATTAAAGTAAGCAGAAAACAAAAATAGAATTCAAATTGGCCAAACAAGTTGGTTTTCCAATAGGAATTCGAGTTTGTATTGTGCCAGTTTCCTGGATTTTCACAACCAAACTTTTTATTATTATATATATATATATATGGATCATCTACTGGACTTTTGGAAAGCATATTACTATGTTGTCCCAATATTTCTAGATCAGAATCCATGGAAATTTTTTGCAGAAAATCTCCTTTGTTTATAGGCTTATGATAAATTTTTAGCCTATGTCCATTTACCACAAATGATACAGATGATCCATCAATTTTTTTTATTTTGACTACTCCATTATCGTAGATTTCTTCAATCTCATATGGCCCAAGCCAATGAGTTGTAAATTTGGCTTTGAAATATTTGAATTTGGAGTTGAATAAGAGTGCCCAATCTCCTTTCTGAAAGATTTTATTCTTGATAAATCGATCATGCCATTTAATCCATTGTTCTTGGACTAGAGTAGTATGTTCGACTGCTTGTTGTTGAATCTCATCTAATTTGTTTAACTACATAATCCTTTCTTCTTGTGCTTGTGACAATTCCATCCCTAACTCTACTGCTAGCTTGTATGTTTGTATTTGAAATTCAATTGGTAATAGAACTTCTTTTCCATACACTAACTAATATGGACTGAAAACAGTAGTACTTTTCCAAGTTATTCTATATGCCCATAATGCATCTTTCAATTTATCTAACCCGTCTTTTCTGTTCATGTTCATAGTTTTTGTTATAATATTTTCTAGAACTTTATTTGTAGATTCCACTTGTCCATTTTCTTGAGGATGATATGGAGTGGATTTTTTGTGTTTGATTTGGAAAGCCTTTTTAATTTCATGAACAAGTTTTGATGTAAATTGTGCACCTTAGTCAATCACTATTTGTCTAGGAACTCCATACCTGATAAATATTTCTTCATATAGAAAAGACGTAACTGTTTCTTCAGTTGCCCATACTACTGCCTTGGCCTCCACCCATTTAGTCACATAATTTGTACATACAAGAATGTATTTCTTTCCATTGGATGGAGGATTGATTGGTCTTACGAAATCTAAAGCCCACTATTCAAATGGTTCAATAATTACTTGTGGATTTAATGGCATTTGATCTGACGCCACTGGTTTACCAATTCATTGGCAGCTGTCACATATTTTGACATAATTTCTGGAGTTCTTGAATATGGATGGCCAATACTAGCCAAGCTTAAGCACCTTTTATGTCATCCTTTTATCTGCAAAATGGCCACCACAAGGTTCATCATGACAAGATTTCAAAATTTCAATTATTTCATCCTCACTTACACATTTTCTAATAATTAAATCAAGACCAGTGTAAAACAGATCTCCATTGATCCAGCTATATTTAGCACTATCTCTAATTACTCTTCGTTTTTGTTTACTTGTGTAATGAGATGGTAAGATATCAGATGATAAATAATTAGCTATATCTGTGAACCAAGGGGTTTTGACATTTATAGAAAATAAATGTCCATCTGGAAAATTTTCTGATACAGGATTAGGATCACCAGGTAGATTTAATCTTGACAAGAAGTCAGCAACTTGGTTATCTTTTCTTGGTCGATCTTGGATAGTAATATTAAACTCTTGCATCAATAATAGCCATCGAGTTATTTTGCTATTTGTAATGGATTTTTTCATTAATTATTTTATAGCAGAATGATCCATATGAATATAAACTTGATAACCTGTTATGTAATGTCGAAATTTATTTATTGCAAGTACAACAAATAACATTTCTTTCTCTGTCACAGTATAATTCAATTTTGCTGGTGTTAAGTTTTTACTGATGAAATATATAGCGTAATTGAATTCATTCTCTTTTTGTCCAAGTGATGCTCCAATAACTGTATCATATGCATCAGTTGAAATTTGAAATGGCAAAGACCAATTGGGTCCTCAAAGAATGGGTGCAATCGATAAATTGTGTTTTAATTTTTCAAATGCATATTGACATTTATTATTCCATTGGAATTCTACATCTTTTGAAAGTAAATTGAATAATGGAAAAGCTATTTTACTGAAATTTTGAATAAATATCCTATAATAGCCTGCATAACCCAAGAAAATTCGAACCTCTTTTTGTGTTATAGGTGGTGTTAAATCCACAATGACCTGAATTTTTGCTGGGTGCACCTTAATTCCCGAAGAAGAAACATGGTGTCCCAACACTATCCCCTCAGTTAACATCATAAAACACTTTTCATTACTGAGTGATAGGTTTGTATCAATGCATCTTTTTAATACTTTTTCAAGATTATTTAAACAATAATCACATGTTGTACCATACACGTTTAAATCATCTATGTAAACTTCCACACACTCATGAATCAAATCAGAAAAAATAGAAAGAACTCCTCTTTGAAAGGTAGCAGGTGCATTACATAAACCGAAGGGTAATACATTGTATGCATATGTTCCCCAAGGGCATGGGAATGTTGTCTTATCTTGATCTTCTAATGCTATTTTTATCTGATTATATCCACTAAACCCATCCAGAAAGGAGAAAAATTTCTTTCCAACTGATGAATCTAACACTTGATCAATAAATGGTAAAGGAAAATGATATTTTAATGTAGCTATGTTAAACTCTCTATAATCAACACAAATTCTCCATTTCCCATTTTTCTTAGGCACCACAACTAAGGGTGAGGCCCATTGACTATCTGAAATAGGATAGATAAATCCAACTTGTAATAGTTTTTGTAATTCTTCTTTCACTATTTCTTTCATCATGGGATTCATTCGTCTTTGTGGTTGCCTAACAGGTTTGATTTCATTATCAGTATAAATATGATGGATACATATTTTTGGATGAATTGTAGGCACATCTTTATAATCCCAGGAAAAATATTTTGAATATTTTTGCAATAATGTTATTAGCTTTTCCTCGTGTACATGTTGTCATCACTAAATTGAGGCTGATGGGTTGCTTCAACAGTCAATTCAGCTTAACTATTTCAAACCTACTTTTGGTTGGAACTTAGCCTTTCCAACCTGAGAGGGCTCTCTCAAGGATAAGAATGATATTCAATAGATAAAGATAAAAAATATGGCTAACTCTGAAATGTGGTTTGCATTTTTTTTTAAGCAGGTGAAGGATGCAAATAAATGGCTACCATTGGGCATGGAGTCAATATGGAAACTCAATCACATATAATACATCTCTCATGGAAGTTGAGGCATGTGTATTCTCATCAAAACATAACATAAGCAATGGACCAGATGCATAAAGGAAGTTGGAGCATGTTTAACCTTGAATTCCAAGTGATTAGACACAAAGTAAATTGAAAGAAGATTAAAAGAGCCTATAGGACAAACACATACAAGAATACATGAGAATCTCAGGTGAGAAATAAGTTTGCTGCAACTGTATATTACTGAAAAAAAATATTACAATAGTAGCTTTCTGCATTATGCCAATCAACACTCTTTCAACCTTCTAGTTGCCTATTTATATAACTAGATATATTTACATGAGGTCTGTCAACTAGCTAGACCTTCGAATAATCTCCAAGACACCTTATCTAAACAGGAAACATATTACAAGGAGGGAATCTAGTGATATTTCTGTTTCTAGGAGTCCAAAACCTAAGAGGACTCAAAATCTATTTATTAAAATAACAACCTTTACATAATGTATTCATGAGGATATTATTGAACATACCACTTTGAGTGAGGTGGAATTTTCCATAGCCAAAATATATAACAACCAAACTGACATTAAGGGTCTACTCCTCGAATTTTGGAAATGTGCTGGCATAGTTGATGACGTGTCTAGGGTTGATGAGCTGGCAGCCTAATCACTCTCTTTGTTGAGTATTATTCCCATAAAAATATTCACTGATACTCTTTGACTACTCTAGATGTTTTTTTTCCTTCAAAAATTCAATAAATGCTGGAAAAACTTAGGAATTTCTTTTCACTACAAAAATAGAGGATTCTGGGCAAGTTCGTAGCGAGAAGTTCTTAGCAGTCTTGTTTTGACCTTTTCTGCAACCTGATTGAATTATTTTATGATTTCAAGGTGTCCAATAAGATAAAACATTTAAATACATGCTTTTACCTGCTCCTTTTGAGACAAAGATTGAATTTTATAGAAAAAAATCATCTTTAGCGAGTTTGTAGCAAAATCTCGGCTTTAAGCTTGGAGTACACTATGAACTTGCCTGATAGCTACATATTTTGAAAATTTTACTTTTCACCTTCGAAAACTTGACCAAAGCTGTGTGAAATGATGGTAACAAGGAAAAATTGATTGAAAATATATCTTACCCTCCTCAAGAAGTAGTAGCTTCACCTTTAGCAGGCTCATCTACTAATATCATTTTCAGACCTTTGTTTTTTAATTCTTTTTGTACCATTCCCATCTGAATTTCCATTTCTTTCACCTGACTTAGAAGCATTATCCTCTCTGTCTGCATTCATCTATTCCTTCTCATGGTATTATTCATCATCTTATGTAGAGGTAAAGTTATTTTTAGCATTTTATTGGATCTCTCAACCACTTCATCATAAAAGTTTTTTTTTTTACTGACCTCCTCCATAAAATCTGCCAACTCCTTCCTTTCTTGCTTAAAATCTTGCAACTCCAACTTGGTCTCTATGAGTTCATTTCTTGCTTCTTTAAGTTTCTCTTTCAGGATGTCTATTTCATACTTTTCTAACACTTTCTCTTTTCCTTTCTGTACTTTAGGGTTTTCTTTTTCTGTGGGAGATAATTCAATCATCTCCTCTATCATAGGTTGCTTGTTTTTTTCTGCTTCTTTATTATCTTTATTATATTTGTCCCCTTCAAACAATTGTGACATAGTAAAAGGCTTTATAGGCTTAAAAATGTAACCAGACTCTTTAGTGGAGAAATCTAGTCTTTTTGCAGCTAGGCCCTTTTTCTTCATCTTTGTTCCCTTTATTTCCACTGGTTTGACTACAGGGGTTTCTTCTATGTCTATAGATTGGAAAATATCTTCAATCTTTCCCTTTCCTTTCGCTTGACTCCTATTAATCCTCCTTGAAGCCCATGTGTCAGACTTTTTCTTGTTGCTGGTGGATGGTGGTTGAGGTGCCATTGCTGTTTCCTCCAAATGTTCAACCTCCATCTACATAGGCTCTTCTACAGGCTACATGTCTTTTTCAAGTTTAGCTTCAATTTCAACTTTAGGGCCTTTATCCTTTTTGGGAGTATTTGTTTTGGACTTGAGAGTCTTCTTGGGAGTAATCACATCCACATCATAGCCACTCAGAAATAAAATGTAGCCCAATATCTGTTCAATATTTTCTATTCCTCCAAAACCAACAACTTAATCAATGCACAATGAAAAATAGATGTCTCACTACCTTCAGGTTTCGTTTGGACTTTATTAGACATTTTAACTAGACTTATTAAAAGGAATAATGGGGGGTCTAAGAGATGTTTACCTATAAAATGAAGTAGAAGTATGAAATGGTACTGATATATCATGTGGAACCTTCACTCATACGTAAAATAATTTTGAATTACCAACACAAGCTTTGAATAATTCTTCTTTAGACAACTCCTAGGTATACCAGATGTCATGTCCAACCTTATGTGTTCCTTCTTCAAGAACTCATCACAATTCTGCAACTTAAACCTAGTAGCCTTGAGAAATGGTTTCAGGGGAGACTGTAAAATTAAATATGCCCACCTTTGAAGCATTACCCACAAAATTCACAGCAAAATATCTAGAAACTTGGGCATGATACCCCTGCAACTTTTGACAAAATCTCATGCAACTAGCTTTGGTGAAGGCCTATACAAAAATGAGATTTTCCATGACCAATTTTAGGTCCATATATTCATACCTGATCACTGATCCTCCTTTTTTGGTATTCTTATGCGTGGAAATATCCTCCAAAACATCATTTCTTCCTTTCACAACTGACACCTGCAGAAGATAACACCTTGACAACAAATTGATTTGTGGAAAACATTTAGTAATCACCCTTGAAAAAAACTAGATTGGAGACACTATAGTGAATTTGTGGCAGAAGAAGCTTACAAGGATAACAAAGGTGAGTGTTTAGGCTCGAATGCATAAGGTTTAAATTTAGAAAAATAAAAAGTGGAGGTAAAACGAAATGATGAGGTGGTGATGATAACCATGCGTGACACACATTTAATTATGATTTAAAACATGTAATAATGTGATGGAAACTTGAAATATATCCTCTTATAAGGCGACAACTCATTAATCTCTGAACCGTTGCAGAAATACCAGAGTTTGTAGCGAATTCTGTTATAAATTTGGCAGATTCGCTACTGAGTCGTCATGTGAGTCTGTAGCGAAAATCACTAGATTTGCACAATAATCACTGTGGATTCAGGTAAAAGGTGACACCTGTCAGAAATCAATTATTTGAGCTGATGTATGTGATTTTTTGAATTTATCTTATGACAAGACCTTATTTACATAACACATAAACACCTTGGACCCTTTAAAACTATAGGATAATCATCAAATTTTTATATTTTCATGAATTTATTTGATCAACCTACTTGACCTAACTCAAAATGACCTCTATGAAAAACCTATTGTTATTGATGATAATAGTGGCTCCACTGGGGATGATGCGCCCCTGAGGTGCATCAAGAACCTGTAGCTCCAATGTATTTTTTGTAAAAACTGAAATTTTCTGAAATTGATGAAATATTCGTCAAGATCTTATGGCCGTCTCCTCAGGCTCAATCTTGATGATGAACTCATTTTTATTTTCAAAACATCATAACAGATAATGAAATTTATACAATGAAATGTGATTCAACAAAATAAATTAGGAAGATCAGTGTTTTAGAAACTTGCCATTAACGGGTTCTCCTCCACACAACTGTCCATTCATTTCTTGGAGTAAGAATGTGTTGTTCCCATGTTATGCAGCTATCACAAAAGGCCCCTTCCATATATTTTCGAACTTTCCATGATTCCCTTTTTCTTTAATCCTGGCTTCCCATTTCAGAACCACATCTTGAATCTTGAAGTTTGCTTCTTTAGTCTTTTTGTCAAAGGTATTCTTTACTCTATTTTTTTATTGCTTATGATTATTATACACTTCTTCTCTTTTATCCTTTAGAGAAATGAGCTGGTTTATCCTCCTTTGGATGGAATTAGGTTCTTCTTCAAGCTCTTGCAGCAACTTCCTTACCGGAACTCCCAAAGAATTTGGGAAAATTTCTTCAGATCCATATACTATTTAATAAGGAGTTGTAACGTTAGATATCTTAGTACAAACTCTATAAACCCACAAATACAAATTTAACTTCAAATTTCATGATATTTTATTTTCTTGCAGAAATTTCTTAATGATCTAGACTATGCTTTTATTTGATGATTTAGCTAAGCCAATACCTTGAGGGTAATATGATGTGGAATGACCAAGAGTGATATGATATTGATGAGAAAACTATTCATTTTTTGGATTTGAAAGCTTAAGAATTATCAGTAATAATATTCATGGGACAACCAAACCTTGACAAAATGTTGTTCTCCGCAAATTGGATGATGACCGAATATGTATCTTGCCTTGTAGGGACCGCTTCAATCCACTTGGTGAAGCAATTAGTGGCTGTCAAAATCCATCGATGTTGTCCTAGAGATGAAGAGTTTATTTAGGCAATGAAATCTAATCCCCATTTCTGGAAAGGAGCTTCAACATATATTGGTTTCAGGGGTAAAGGTATTAGCTTCTTTTTTCCATAAAAAAATTGGCTTTCATGACAGGAAGCGATATTTGTATAGATGTATTTAAACATACAAGGCCAACAATATCATTCTCTAAGTATCTTATTTGTTGTGGCTTTCCAATAATGGTGTCCTCCACAATCTCCCTTATGAAATTCATCAATAATATTTTCATCCTCTTCTTCTAACAAGAAATTCAAAATAATCCCACCAGTATCCTTCCAATATAAATTCTTGTTCAAAATACAGTACCTTAAATACTTCAGCTTCACAAACCTGGATTTGGAATTGGTTAAATAAAGAGGAGCTTTAAGATGTAGTAAAACAAAAATCACATCTCTATACCATTCAGACATAGTGAATTTTTCTTCAATAGGAAGCAATTATTCTTCTTCAACCACTTCTGAAATTTCTGCAATGAAATCCATGTCTAGGCACTCAAAATTTGATTGTGCCATCATTTTTTCCAACCCTTGACCCTTTACCAACTTGGTAGGCTTAATTTCTATATCATATTCTAACAAAGTGGCAATCCACTTACCTATTTTTCCATCATGATCAGCTTGGGTCAATATGTCTTTCACCACAACATTAGGCACAAATGCTATAATATGAGAATGCAGAATGTAAATTTTGAAATCTTTAAGCACCTTTACTAAAGCATATGATTGTTTCTTCATGATATTATACTTCAATTTAGAGTTTTCAAGAGTTTTCTTGAAGAAATAAATAGGCTACCCACCACCTTGTTGTCTTTTCTATAATAACACTCCAACAGTTGTATGTTTAGAGGCAAAGGTAAAAACCACAAAATCATTTGAAAAATCAGGGCTTATAAGCACTAAGACTTGAGTGAGGGCCTTATTTTTGTCTTCAAAATGTTTCTTTGCTTATACTATCCATTTAACATTATATTCTTTCCTAAGCATCGTAGTAATTTGTTTAACAATCTCAACAAAATTAGGAATGAATCTCCTAACAAAATTTACCTTTCCGAGAAAGGATTGAATCTCCTTTCTGTTTCTTGGTAAGTCTATTTTATGTATGGAAATGACCCTACTTGGATCAATCCTTATTACTTCCTTTGATATAATGTGTCCTAAAAATTTCCGAGTGGTCAAAGCAAAGACACTTTTAGTAGGATTGATAGATATACCAAATTTTCTGCATTTCTGCAGAATTTTCTCCAAGTGCTTAAGGTGTTCTTTCTCATTCTTTGAAAATATAGTGATTTCATCCAAGCACACCACCACTTATTTATCTTTATCTTCAGCAAATGCAATGTCCACCGCTCTTTGGAAAGTCACCCCTGCATTCATGAGACCAAAAGGCATTTTGGCATACATAAATGTTCCCCATGGCATCATGAAGGCAGTTTTTTCTTGGTCGTCTAGATGCAATAATATCTGATTATAACCTGAGAAACCATGAAGCATAGACATTCTCTGAGATCCAACAATGTTTTTCAAAATTTTATCCATCTTGGGAAGAGGATAGTTGTTTTTAAGAGATTCTTTATTTAAATTTATGAAATCAATGCATATTATATTTTCACCATTCTTCTTCCTCACAGGTACAAGTTAGAAAACCACTGAGAAAAACTTAAAGGGAAAATTATTTTTGCATCAAATAACTTTGTGTTCTCCTTTTAAATTAGGGGCATGAGAAAAGGATTGATTCTTCTTAATTTCTGTTTGAAATCTTTTTCATTCTCTTTCATTGGGATGGTATGTTGAATAATGTTGGGATCATATCTCTTCAAGTCTGGATAAATACATGAAAAAACATAAATATACCTATTCATCATATCCACATACCTTTGTCTCATTTCTGGAAAAACAAATTTTGACAACTTAACCATTTTAGGAATTTCTGCAGTACCAAGGTTGAAACCTTCGACCTGTTCATCATCAACCTTCATTTTTTGGAACTTAAAGACATCATTTTGATCAAAAAATTTCTCAAGGGCTATTAAACCACTGGGAATGCAGTTATTATTCAGTTGAAGAACCTCTGGATTGGATTTAGTCTTACCAAACATGTTATGATGATCCACTTGAATATTTTCAAATTCCTCTTTCAACTCAAGGAAAATTTTCACTTGCTGATCACTATAAAATACTTGTCAATTAATAATATTTTTCAGGGATAGATGGTTTATGGCTGACCTCAACTTCATAACCTATAGGAGAATGAGAAGGAATACCAAATAAATTGGCTGAAACAACTAAAGAATCAGCTATAGAATTCTGTTTTCAAGCTTTAATGGTGAAAGTATGATATTTGAAATTTTCAAGTAGATCAAGGATCAAATTTCTATAAGCTCTCATTCTGACATACTTGGTTTGATAAGACCCTTCTACTTTCTTTATTACTAATTCAAAATCACCAAAAATTTATATCTTCTTGGCGCCTAACACTTTCAAAGCTTCTAGATCTAAAAATAGAGCTTCATGAGTCAGCCATATTATTTGACAATCAAAGTTTAATTTGTAAGAGAAAAAATTACTCTCATCACCAGGAACTGATAATCCATGTTCCTGCACTAGCTCCTTCTCTTCCAAAAGTGCCATCAAAGTGAAAATTGCACCATCCTTCTTCATTTTCCTTCATAACTTTTTGATTTTCTATTTGCTGATTTTTTTTCAATTTGCTGATTTTCTGCCTCTTCTGTGACCTCATTGAACAAAATAGAAGAGCCTAATTCAGTCTCAACAACATAAATATGAAAATTTTGTGGTTTGTACTTGCTACTCACCATATAAGTCATTATAATTTCTCTGTACAACCTCCTCTTCTCACCAAATACTGGAATGATAGCATAAGTCATATCCATATGCATAGTTCCTTTAATTTTGGCTGCCCAAGATATATATAAAAGAGTGCCAAATTTTGGAGGAATATCAGCTACAACTATATCCATTAATGTTGTCTTAGCAGACACTTGAGCAAGATCCACAACCACATATTTAATGAGACCAATGCACTGAACTCTCTTGGAGTCAAAATAAAATAAATCTTTATAGGGTCTAGTAATTTCTAAACCCATTATTTCCATGATCACTTTAGGCATCAAAATGTGGGAGGCTCCTGAATCTAACATGGCATTGTGCAAGTTCATATTATGAATGTTTAGAATCACATAGAAAGGAATAACCTCTTCATTATGTTCGTCTTCTACTCTTGGTCCTAGAAAAATGGTAGGATGGTATTCTTGTAGATTTAGAATGTCTGAAGGCCCAGACTGAGTGTTAAGAATATTGACAATATAGCTTCTATATTCAGTAACCTTAATGATTTCCCCAAAAGGAGCTGCAATTTTTATTTTGGAAATCTCATTTTCAAGGTTAAAAGCAGATGATGTTTTTTCAATCTCTTTACAATGAGCTGGTGTGTCTTTCTTTTTTTTAGTTGGTTTAGGGGCATATTTCTTTGGCTGGGATTTAGTGGTTGTGATTGGAACATTTATATTCCTCAAATTGTACTTTTTTTTCATCTCAAAGATAGCATGTTGATATCCCTTTAAATAATCAGATTGTTTTTCATATTCTCCTATGTCATTACTAGAATCATCATGTTCTTCTTTAGTTAGAAACATTCCTGACATATATTCATCTAAGCAGTGAATAATGTCTTCTTGAAATTCAGGTTGTGTTTCTTCTTCTTCTAGTATATTTTGTTGGAAAGGAGGTCTAACCTGTTGATCAGGATGATTTCTATTTTCTCTTGGGATTTTTTGATTTTGAGGTCTCCTAAAGTGAGGATTTCTAATCTATGTTTCTTGTTGTGCAACAGGTAAAGGATTTGCACCAAGAGAAAACCTATCCATAAGCCTTTCCATGGTGTTCATCATTGTATCAAACTTCACATATGAAGATTAGGAAGGTTTATCTTCTTCTTTTAATTTATCTTTTCCCATATTAAACATCTTGGCTACTGCCATGTTCACCTCAACCTTAACATCATCATTCTGCATACCATCCAAGGAAGCAGACTCTCTCTCTCTCTCTCTCTCTCTTAACAAAATGGAGAAATCATAGTCAAAAGCTTCAAAATAGTGTAATTGAGCATCTCCAGGAGGAGGTTTGATATGATAAGGTATGGAATTGTACACTTTATTAAATAATTTAGAGAAATCTTGGACTGATTCATCTGTGGATTTTTTCAAATTGTTATACTCATTCAAGGCTTGAACAGGGTTTACCTTACTCCCCCACTTTGTCAAAAAGATATCTTCCAATTGATATCAATTTTGTAAACTAGCTGGGGACAAATATTTAAAACATTTTTTTACCTCACCTATGAAAATTTCAACAAACAACCTCATTTTCACATGATCATCATCTACCTCCTCTCGATCAATAAATTCAGTAAACTGATCAACATGTTGTTAAAATTTTAATTCTTCTTCACTTCCAAAGGTTTTAATCCTAGTAGAATATCCATCTGGAAGGTCATGAAGTATAGCAGGAAGGAAAAGAGGAGCATATCTTGTTGGCCATGAAGGAGGAGGAACTCCAGCCATAATGATAGGGACTGCACTACTTGAAAAAACAGTAGATGAACTGAAATTATGACTTTGGGAGAAAAAAATGAATGAGGATGAAATCTTAGGAGATGTTGTAATGGGATTTTGGATTGTAGAGACAAAGGAACTCCATTCAGGTAAGGGAACACCATACTTCCTCCTTAACAAAAAATCAAAAGGATCTAAGTCTTTTAAATTTTCAAAAGACTCTTTTTCCAATAACACTTTTGATGTGACAATTCCAAAAGTCTTCTTTTTATTCTATTGAAACAAGAGATGAGGTATCAATCCATATTCTTTATAAGTCTAAAATTATTTTAGAAAACTCATTCTCATATTTAGACCTAAAAATCACCTCTTCTATCTTTTCATCAAATTGTTTATCTTCAATACTTCGAACAATGTCAGAGGGAAAAGATCAAATTATTGAATGAGATGGATTACACAATTTTAATTAGCTTCCAATACCTCTAAGAATTCTTTCTGGATTTTCAACTATCTCAAGTGGGTTAGGATATGGATTTCTCCTTGTATGGATCTTCTTCGAAGCCACTTTTAAGCTAAGAATTTCACTAGAGTCACCAAGGTAGAATGGAGCCTCAAATGCTTCTAAGCTCCTGCTACCTTGAAGAGTTCAGTTTTCTGTTTGAGCACAAAATTTCGGGAAAATATGACTTCAGGCTCTCGACAGACACACAAAAAAGTTATCACTAAATTGAGGTTGATCGGCTACTTCAATATTCAATTCAGAGTAACTATTTCAAACCTACTTTTGGTTGGAACATAGCCTTTCCAACCTAAGAGGGATCTCTCAAGGATAAGAATGATATTCAGTAGATAAAGATAAAGAATATGGTTAACTCTTTAATGTGATTTGAATGTTTTTTATTCAGGTGAAGGATGCAAATAAATTGCTACCATTGGGCATGGAGTCAATATGGAAAATCAATCACATATAAAACATCTCTTATGGAAGCTGAGGCATGTGTATTCTCATCAAAAAATAACATAAACAGTAGACTAGATGCATAAACAAAGTTGGAGCATGTTTAACCATTCATTCAAAGTAATTACACAAAGTAAAATGAAATAATATTAAAAGAGCCTATAGGAAAAAGTGACATAAAAAAATACATCATTAATTTCAGGTGCGAAAGAAGTTTGTTGCAACCATATATTACTGAGACAAAAAAATTACAAAATTATTTTGTAGCATTACATCAATCAACCCTCTTTAAACCTTCTAGCTGCCTATTTATCGAACTATATATCTTTTCATGAGGTCTTCCAGCTGGATAGACATTCAAATACTCTCAAATACACCTTATCTAAACATGAAACATATTACAAGGAGGGAATCTAGTGATATTTCAGTTTCTAGGAGACCAAAACCTATTAGGACTCAACTCTATTTATTACACTAACAACCCTTACATAATGTATTCATGATGACATTATCGAACATAACCACTTTGAGTGAGGTGGCACTATCCATAACCAAACTGACATTGAGGGTCTACTCCTCAGATTTTGGAAATGTTTTGGCATAGTTAATGATGTGTCCAGGGTTGATGAGTTGGCAGCCTAATCACCCTCTTTGCTGAGTATTCTGCCCATAAAAATATTCACTGATACTCTTTGACTACTCCAGATGTTTTTTGTGCTTCAAAACTTCAATAAATTCTTTAAAAACTTAGGAATCTCTTTTCCCTGCAAAAATAGAGGATTCTATGCAAGTTCATAGCAAGAACTTCATAGTAGTCTTGTTTTGACCTTTTCTGCAACATGATTGACTTCATTTCTGATTTGAAGGTGTCCAATAAGACAAAACACTTAAATAGATGCATTTACCCACTCCTTTTGAGACAAAATTTGAATTTTATAGCAAAAACTCATCTTCAATGAGTTCGTAGAAAAATCTTGGCTTTAAGCTTGAAGTATGCGATGAACTTGCCTGCTAGCTATAGATTTTGAAAAATTTTCTTTTCACCTCCCAAAAATTTACCAAAACTATATGAAATGCTGGTAAAAAGGAAAAATTGATTGAAAAGATATCTTACCCTCCTCAAGAAGTAGTAGCTTCACCTTCAGCGAGCTCATCTACTAATATAATTTTCAGACCTTTCTTTTTTAATTCTGTTTGTACCATTCCCATCTGAATTTCCATTTCTTTCACCTGACGTAGAAGCCTTATCCTCTCTGCCTGTATCCATCTATTCCTTCTCATGGTATTCTTTATCATTTGATGCAAAGGTAAATTTCTTTTTAGCATTTTCTTGTATCTCTCAACCACTTGATCATAAAAGTTAATTTGTTTACTAACCTCCTTCTTCAAATCTGCCAACTTCTTCCTTTCTTTCTTAAAATATTTGAGCTCCAACTTGGTCTCTATGAGTTCATTTCTTGCTTCTTTAAGTTTCTCTTTCAGGATGTCCATTTCATACTTTTCTACCACTTTCTCTTTGTCTTTCTGTACTTTAGGGTTTTGTTTTTCTGTGGGATATAATTCAATGATCTCATCTACCATAAGCTTCTTGTTTCTTTATATTTCTTTATGCTCTTTATCATATTTGTCCCCTTTAGACAACTGTGACATAGTAAAAGGTTTTCTAGGCTTAAAAACATAACCAGAGTCTTCAATGGAGAAATCTAGTCTTTTTGCAATTAAGCCCTTTTTCTTCATCTTTGTTCACTTTATTTCCACTAGTTTGAATACAGGGGTTTCTTCTATGTATGTAGCTTGAAAAATATATTCAAGCTTTCTCTTTCCTTCTATCTAACTCCTAGTAATCCTCCTTGAAGCCCTTGTGTCAGAATTTTTCTTATTGCTGGTGGATGGTGGTTGAGGTGCCACTGTTGTTTCCTCCAAATGTTGAACCTCCATCTCCATAGGCTCTTCTGTAGGCTGCATGTCTTTTTCAAGTTCAACTTCAATTTCAACTACAGGGCCTTTATCCTTTTTGGGAGTATTTGTTTTGGACTTGGGAGTCTTATTGGGGGTAATCACATCCATATCATAACCACTCAGAAATAAAAATGTATCCCAATCTCTGTTCAATATTTGTAATTCCTCCAAAACTAGCAACTTAATCAATCCATGATGAAAAAAAAATGTCTCACTACCTTCAGGTTTTTCTTGGACTTTATCAGACATTTCACCTAGACTTCTGAAAAGGAAGAATGGGAGGTCTAAGAGATGTTTACCTGTAAAATTAAGTATAAGTGTGAAATGGTACTGATATATCATGTGGAACCTTCCCTCACATGTAAAATACTTCTAAATTACCAGCAAAAGCTTTGAATAATTCACCTTTAGACAACTCCTAGGTATATCAGATTTCATGTCCAGCCCTATGTGTTCTTGCTTCAAGAACTCATCATAATTATGCAACTTAAACTTAGGGGCCTTGTACCATTCTTCCCCTGATACAGGAATATTTGTAGATTGAGCAATGGTTTCAGGGGAGACTGTAAAATTTAGTATACCCACCATTGAAGCATTACCCACAAAATTTACAACAAAATCTTTGGAAACTTGGGCATGATATCCCTCCAAATTCTCCCAAAATATCATGCAACCAGATTTGGTGAATTTGACCAATTTTAGGTCCATAGGTTCATACCTAACCACTGAGCCTCCTTTTTTGGTCTTCTTATGTGTGGCCATCTCCTCCAAAACAGCGTTGCTTCCTTTCACAATTGACACCTACAGAAGCTAACACCTTGACAACAAGCTGTTTTGTGGACATAATTTAGCAAGCACCCTTGAAAGAAAAAATATCAGAGGCACAATGGGGAATTGGTGGCAGAGGTAGCTTACAAGGATGACAAAGGTGAGTGTTTAGGATCGAATGCATAAGGTTTAAATGAAGAAAAAGAAAAAGTGGAGGTAAAATGAAATGATGAGGTGGTGACAATAACCATGCATGACACACATTTAATTATGATTTAAAACTGGTAAGCATGTGATGAAAACTTGACGTATACCCTCTCATCAGGAGACAACTCATCAATATCTGAACCGTTGTAGAAATAACAGAGTTTTCAACCAATTCTGTTATAAATTTGTAAGATTCACTACGGATTGGTCAGGTGAGTCCATAGAAAAAATCACCAGATTTGCACAGTAATCACTGTAGATTCAGGTAAAAGGTGAAACATGTCAAAAATCAATTATTTGAGCTAATGTATGTGATTTTTTGAATTTGTCTTATGACAAGACCCTATTTACACAACACATAAACACCTTGGACCCATTAAAATGTAGAAATTTTTTGAATAATGATTAATTATCCACTGAGACTATCCTGATCACTTACAGTTCGAATTTATATGCAACACATAATCTCTTCCACTCAGATCATCACACATGCGGAAATAAAATCAAGCGATAACACATCAAATCATCATACACATTAACACAGTATGTATGGGGAAAGCTTATAGCTGAAAACCCCGCAGCTATTGTGTATATTATAATGGAGAAATCAAGTAACAAACTCAGTACAATACTCCTCACAAGTACTCAGTACTTTCTCATACAGTTACCCACAATCTAGCTCAGTTTTGAACAGGTTACTGGTTCAAAACTCACCGCCAATTGCCTTGCCTCTATTGCACAATCCAGGCCTGTCTATATAGAGATCCAAGGTTCGAATATCCTTGGCTTGACTGCGCAATTGTCATGGAAAAATCCTCCAAGTGTGGTGCAAAACTCATGCACAATTGATGTCGCCACTGATAGCTAACTCCACCCTTTCATCTACCTCTTTCACTGGTCTCCACTGAACTGATCATGCACTGTAGTGAACTGATGTGTTCTTGAATTGAATAATGAGTTACTAATTAATGAATTAAATAATATTTAATTCACTCCACTCATAACTAATTGATTAGCTAATTAAACTAATCTCAACTAGTTCAACTAAAATAAACAGAACACAACTCCACTAGCTGTCCCATTAACTCCACCAAACTTCTGCCACTGAAGTTCTAACTGAAGTCAACCATGCATGAGCTCAATACCCCATAAGAAAAGTGTATTTCCTTCTGGCAGTTGCATGTGCCACATCCGTAGCTCAAACTAAAGTGCTCC